>JBBPCZ010000019.1:1394415-1449852 GCA_037974445.1 Brycinus macrolepidotus | reverse complement strand
AATTTAATGACATTTTTATTGGCATGCTAATTTGTGATTAAATACGTTGCATTTCTCATTTCCGACTAACCAGTATGTCTAGATACAGACAATTAATTAGCTGCCATTGAATCATTTCAATTTCCTCTTGCTAATAGCAAATGTTGACAGGTGTCTCGCGTCGCCTCTGTTTGGATTCTAGCTACACTTCATGTTATGATGGATAATTGATCCATCAAAAACACATCAAGCAACGGGCATTAAATGCCTCCAGACAACAGTCGAGGGACGTGCAGAAAATCGAATTTAACCCCGTGTTGTCTGCAGCGGTTCCTCGGGCTGTCAGTCAAGTGTCTCGCTGTCTTGACAGGACTGATTCTGTGTTGTTAAATAATCAAGTCAAAAGAGAACCGAGTTGGGGACAGGGGGGGCCTTGGGGGTGGACAAACATGAAAGAAACAAAAAATAAAGCAGTCTCAGTGGAACTGTCATGAGAAAGGAGAAATGTTTGTGGGGGGGGGTGATAGCAAGGAATGCCTCTGGTCAGCTTGCTTTTCACATTGTAATTTGGGCTCCCCAGGACAACGCGGTGGTAGAGGCTGAGTGAGCTGGGGACCTTGGAGTCATGGCCAACGCTGACCCCGGCACATACACAGGCCTAGTGAGGTGTCAGGCGTACGGCTCCCCGGGATCAGCCCCGGCTGCCAGCCGCTTTGAAAGCCACTGCCAATTGAGCGCCGAGTCGTGCCTGAATGGGCGCGGAGGAGAAGGAGAGCGGACAGCAGCGAAAACAGGTTGCGAAAGGAAGAGAATTCGCTTTCAAAATGTATTTGGCCTTCGACCCTTAGCGTCCAACCTCTCGCCCCTTTGCTTTTGAATGTGAGCATATTTTTTTTCCCCTTCTTTTTTGATTGGGTTTTGTGTGAGAGGCACTGACAGAGGGGAGTGTGGGTTATTTTGGAGGGGGGTGGGACGTTGGGGGGGGGTGGGCTGTCACTATACATATATGAATAATCTGACAGCTTCATCTGCTTTTGAGGAGCAGGCTTGACAGCAGCACAATGGCGGAAGCTGTAGCCCCCCTCCAACATGCCTGGCCTTCCTGTCTGAACAACACAGCCAGTGTATTAAGACATCACACGGTGGCAGAGTATTGATTTAACGCCCGCGCCTGACACTTACTGTAGGAACTCTATCGGAGATACCTATTCAACAACAAAGACTTGGCTTGCCTCCATCTCATGAAGTACTGCATCTGTAATGTGATTATCAAAAGTTGATTTTGTTTAGCCAAAATATTTGGCAACTATTGGCACGACTGTGGAACTGGTATAGTCATCTTGTAACTGTAAAAAAACAACACTACTTCATAAAACTATAATATATATATATATATATATATATAACAATACTACATATCTACATAACTATCCCTTGTGTAAAATTAGTCACAAATCATTATTTAACATTGTTTAATATTCAATAATAATTTATCAATAATTTAGTGTAACTGTGAGTCAGTAAGTAATACCACAGAATAATTATGAGCCAAAAAAATGATAGACAATAACTTTAAGATACTGTGGAAAACTATATAATTTAAGCTGTGGAAATATAATTTGAGCATTAATAACAAATTAAAATACGGACTACCTAAAAAAATCACACATTTATATTTGCTGCAATACAGTGGGACTTTGTGCAGTATTGTGTGCAGGGCGATGTGCTGCTGGAGAGTTTGGGGGATGAGAGTGAGCGAGGGAGGTCAGAGGGAGCACAGGTAATTGAGTAGTCCCCTCCCCTTCGCCTCCTCGCAAGCTCCTCAACCCAGCCCCTCGCCCCTCCATCCCCACGCAGCAGGCACAATTGCGATCCCTATCACCTCCCCAGCTGGCCCCTGTGCTCCGGCTCCCCTCAGCCTCTGCGCCTTGCCTGGCCTTCTCCCTCTTAACCTCCTAGCAGCCTCTCCTAGGGAGCCAGTGCCACTGAACACTAACACAGAGAGTGAGAACGAGAGAAAGGATACGTGTGTGTGTGTGTGTAGCAGAGAGGAACTTTAGTTCAGAACTTGAGTTTTCCCACTCCACTGCATGCAGAGGGTCAACCATCCGCGCCCCAATGCCGTGCTTTGCATTATTCAAAATGTATTTGTTGCCGTCAGTTTTGTAGTGTCAGTTAAGCGTGTCAGGGGGGTGATATTTGTGGATTCTGCATTTCAAATGGCCTCATCTAATTAAACAGAAAAGTGGCGGTAGAGATCTCTACAAAAGAGAAACGAGCCTTTAACGTTGGTGTTCACAAATATCCATGAAATCACCTTTATAGAGCAAAAGCAGACTCAATAGCTCCACTAGTACCTTGTCCACTAGTAATTGTCAAATTACCTAGCTGAACCGTCTGCCTTAATTATCAAAGTTCTTATTCTTTTATATTGTTATTTATTTTACGTTTCAAGATAAAAATGTATAAAATATCAGCTGATTAATCATTAAATAATTTGATTCAAATGATAACCTCTTTTTATATATATGTAATTTGATATACTCTAGAATAAACCTTTGGACAAACAGACATATTACCATAAAAGACAAAATAGACATATTATTGTAATAGACTTCGCAGAACGTCCTGATTAGAGTTTTACTGGTAATAATAAGAATGTACATTATATATTATATCTAGATTAGAATACCCAATACAGCTATCTTATGTTTACAGTCTTCATGAAGACTGAACATATATATACAGAATGAAAAGATAATTCTGTACTGTTTTGTTAAGTTCCTATACATTTTTTGCTCATCTCTCTGTCTCTCTCTCTGTCTCTGTCTCTGTCTCTCTCTCTGTCTCTCTCTCTCTCTCTCTCTCTCTCTCTCTCTGTCTCTCTCTCTCCCTCTGTCTCTCTCTCTATCCCTTGATGGGCTAGGCATTGCATCCTCTTTGCCTTGACGAGGAATACACTGCTCTCTCAAGTGCGCTATTACCTGAGATAATACCATATGGTAAAATGTAAACAACATCTGCATATTCATGTCGTAATTTCATCTGTTTAATTAGTTGCAGCAAAGCAGTTTAGCCTCTGAGGCCTGGGCTGTCAGTGTGGTGAAGCCGAAGCCGTGGCCTGCTGTCGAGTCTGACAGTATTCCATTGTTCTGCTAGCACTGCCGCCCTGGCGGTTTAATACCAGGTGCATTGGTGCAGGGTGTGGGTGGGCTGGGGTGGACACAAGGTCCTCCCTCAAATTACAACAGACACCAGTGACAATGCCTGACAGGTTTCTAACTGGCACTGAATTAAGACTATATTTCCTTGACTTTTTAAGGAACATACATGCATCGCTAACAGACCCCTCCTGTGTGGGCTGCAGCCACAGAAGTTTTGAAAGTTGGTACTTTTCGCCATGTGTCTTTCTGGTAATTGGATATAGTCATCTTCTGGTTTCTTTGATAAATTTTGCAATGACAAATTTCATTATGTTTAGAAGCAGGTTGGCTGTTATGAAGGACAGAATTTGATGCAAAACTTAGATGTCCAGCCTCAGTTTCATGGAACTTTTCAATAGAGCATTGGCAGGTGTTTTGAAGTGTCTTCATAGTATTAGATTGTGTAGTTTAGTTCTGCAATTTTCAATACCTTTTCTTTATGCATTAGTCTTAAATTATTTATGCAACCCTTTTAAAGCTGTTGACACTGTTTCAACACAGTGATAAATTTCTAGTAAAATAAAACAAAACAGCATTTCACTTCTGACAATAATTAATTCAAGGGCACAACATTATCTCAAAAAGTCCCCCAGTTAGTTAAAGTCTCTACACTGACAGTGGTTTTGTCTAAATTTTGTCTAAATACTTTCAGAATTAAAACTATTCTGGAGTTTAAACAGAGTCAACTATGAAGAACAAAGACCATTCATTGGAGATAAAGTTATTGGAAGGCAGAGATCAAGACAATGATGAAAAATTATCACAGTCTCTGATTATACACCACCTACTTCATACTCAAGAAATAAAAGAAAGATCATACAATTAAACAATGGCTTGATCAGGCCATCCCTTCAAAAGCTAGTGGTTGGGGAGAAAATGCAGTAGTGGAGATGCAACAGTGAAAACAACTGCAACTATGAAAGACTCTGGGAAGTCAATGGCAGAGACAGGAGCAAAGTGTGAGTTTTCTAAAACACTACACAATACTGTGGTAGAGGGGCAGAACTAAAGCCATTCCACATATATTGCCATCTCAAAGCCTGCCAGGAGTTGTCAACAAAGCGTCTGAATCATCCAGCAAAAATGAAGTACAGATGCTGTCAAAGATAACAACAAAACAAAAATAGGACTGAAACATGTCTGTAAGAGTGAAGGACAAATGAACGAACCAGAATACCAGCAAATATGTTTTGGTATGGTACAGACTTAAAACAAAGAAAAAAATTGTGATACCATGATCCAAACCACAAAGCAAAAACTACCCTGAAGTTTCCCTAGAAATAGAGTAGATCTATCAGTAGCCCTCATCCAAATCCCACTGAGAATCTGTGGCAAATGCTCAAAAACTTTAAATAACTTAATAAATTTGTGGAGAAGAATTTCACGTGGGCAAATTGGTAACGACGTTAAAGCTATAAATATTGACATAATGGGCCTGAGCACTTTTTTTCATTTTCGTTCTTTGCTTTATAAAGATTAAAATAGTATACTGTACAATTATTAAGTTTTACTAATTTCTTATTTTCACATATTTGGACTTGTGCAAAGCACTGTATTAACCTTGGCAACATAATATCCATTATGTTACTCACTGCTGTTACTTACAGGGTTGTTTTTCTCATTCAAACCCACCTTCATCTGTGCTCATTAATACACAAGCATTAATACTCTTGACCCCACATTGCCTAAACCCTACTATGCCCGAGGAGGAAAAGTAAATGAAAACACAAGAAGGGAATATCTTATTAGGAGAGTCAGTTATGTTTTAGCCCTTATTTCTTGACGGGTGTCCCTTGTGTCGCGACCCACTGGCGTCGGGCTAATATGGCAGAGCGCGCCATGCCATTGTTCGCAATCAATAACTAATTATCAAAGTACTGGCTCCGGCTGCCGATGTCCGCTTTTTCGCTTGGAACTCTTTTACTCTGGGACAAAAACTAGAGAGAGCGGAGGTGGGGGGGGTAGAGGAAAAGGAGGCTGCCTTTTGGCTGCATAGCAGAACTGCCACCACAACATTGTTGCTAGCCTTTCAAGACACTGTGGGCCCGTCAGCTCGAATTACTGTCCCCGTACTAATTGATATAAATTAGAACAGAAGAATTCTTGTTGCTGGCAAATGTCACAATGATATCCTCAAAGTAATCGTCGCAGGACGTAACGGCAAGCAGCACAAAAAAACCCAAAACGCAGAGCTACCCCCTCCAAAAAAACAAAACAAATTAAGCTGACTTCTGCGAGTAGCCATGCAAACTCAACTTGACATAAAGAAAAGAGCATTAGACAAACGTCTAATTATCTGTTCCTCTTTTGCCTCGTAGTACAGTAGTAGTTTTTCAAGGTTAAAAGAGTAACAGTTAACTTTCTTACATGACAGTTAAGAGCTGCCCTTGATTTTTGGGTGATAAAGAGAACAATAGCTTATTCCTGAGTTACTTACAAACTAATTTCTTCCCTTTTTTCCCCTTCATGAGCCCTCACAGTTCGTCATTGTTCTCCAGGGGTGAGCTGTCTAAAGCAGTGTACGCTTGCTCTGAGATGGCCTGGCTGGGCGACTGGGTTCTGGTGCCGGCCTGTCTCTGTGAGAGCGGAGGACCAGCTCTTCCCACGTGGTGGCCCCCACTTATTGCCCCACCACCCCCCTCTCAGCCACCTCGGGCCTGTGGGTGCCACTGGCACCAGGGATTCTGGGATGAGGTTGGGTGTGATTGGGCAAAGCTGTGTCTTTTCGGGGGTCAGGTTGGGAGAACCAGAAAGGAACTGTTAGGGGGTTAAACAGAGGGATGTTGGGGGGTTCAGTAATCCCCCTGCACTGGCATGGCAGCTGGACGGGCCGCCTGGCCCATGTAATGATATTGCTTCCACTGGAACTGATGTCTGACCTCATTACTAGAGTTTAATTGCATTGTTACACAGTTTCACTCTTCATCCCTTCTCTCTCTCTCTCTCTCTCTCTCTCTCTCTCTCTCTCTCTCTCCCCTACCCTTTTTTTTCTCTCAGGGTTTTCCAAAAGGACTCTTGTTATGAAAGCAAATTAATTACTTATTTCTCTTATATATACTTATTTTTAGCCTCACAATGCAATCTTTTTAACATGAGCACTATATCTATCTAATTTATACAATCCACTTTTTCCAATCCACAACAGACACAGCTGGCATTTGCATCCTTATGATTGAGATGTCAAAGCCTGTTACATAATTTGTTGATTTGATTGATTCTTTGCATGAAAGGCTGACGCTTTTAATTGAGAATCTTCAGCAGCAATTAAAGAACTAAAGCGTTCGAATATATGGCAGGCGTACAATACAGCTATAATGGGTATGAACATGGAAATGATTTGAACTGGAAACCACAGAATAAGAATCGCTTGTTCATTAACACCTTTTTTCTCTCCTTAACGAAATTCATACCTGCCCTTGACCAAGAAATGATGATTAGCCAGTGGCATGGAACCCGTTTGTGAATCCACCAGACATGCGAACCACTTTGGTGTTGTTCACACTTCTAATTAGAAATGATTTCTTGACACTTATTGCACCATTACAGCCAACAATTTAAAGGTGATAAAATTCAGTCATTCATTTAGATTAATAAATCTACACCAATTCTCGAATTCTTTGATCTTGGCCAAAAGCATTAGTGCAACAATGGGGGAAGGAGATGCATTCAAGAAGGGGGGGGGCATTCAGTTGGCATCCAAACTTGAATGCGTTATTGCTTTTAAGACAGATAAAAGAACACGAATCGCCAGGATGCTGGAAGACAACAAAACCTCAATGATGCAAGAGCGCCCTTTCGCAACCTCTGTTCCATCAGAGGCTTCGGGACACGACTCTGCCTTTCAAGCCGTGATAGCACATGAAATATGAATAAAATCCCCACGGTGCAGCACAAATAGAAGCGTGACTTGGGGATCAGTGTAGCGTCTGGAGAGCCAGTTACCTGGAGAGTGTGTGTATATGTGTGGGGGGTGGGTGGCCCATTTTTTGCCGTCTCTCACCTCGGTGCAGTCATGGCTGGGTCACGAGCAAAAGGGGCCACAGTGGTAAACGGGGTTGCTCTTTCAAAACATGGCAGCGTGAGGAAGTGGAGCTCGCCGCTCACTGTGTATTAAGCAAAATCAAACTTAAAGCAAATATAAAGAAAGCCTAGGAGGGTGAAAGGGCTCAGTGTTGGACTGTGTGTGAGAGAGAGAGTGCATGTGAGGGGGGAGCGTAAGGTAAGGTTGGGTGATACTGCAAAATATGTAATATCATGGTACTTTCAGAAATGTTCACGATACATTTTATGCATCATGTGATACTTTGACAAAAAAGAACCAGTGGTGCCACATTTAGAAAAATATCAAAGCAACAAATTACTGAAATGAACTGCATGAAGTACAATTAAACAGTACTAATTATGGTCTTTAAAGAACATGTAGTTGATCAGCGCTTTGTAAGTACTATCCACGGTTTACTTAGAAAAGCAAATTGGGGCATAAATGATCACAGTGAAAATAAACTGTCACATTGCCCAGCTTTAGTGCAGAATTAGCTATTTAGTTGTGAAACTACTTCTTTGACTAAAACAATTATTGATATTCCTGTCTCGTAGGAACAGCTATGTAAGTGCTCACCTATCACCATTTGTAGTAATATTTAGAAATGTACTCTGTGACTGCACATTTTTTCTTGTGGGGAAAGGTTTGGAAAGAACTTTATTTTTGTCCCAATTCCTTTAAGATTCCTTTCGGAATTATCAATAGGAATGTCTGTAGTGTTACAGTTGTTCTGTTTTATAAGGGAAGTAGGTGCTTAGCATAAAAGCAGTCATTGTCAGGACATAAAGTTGATGAGGGGTAGGAGAACAGAGACTCAATGTTCAATCCAGAAGCAGGAAAAGTTGGAAAGGAGGAGATAAGGCGAGAGAGGAGAGCGTGGGAGGAAAAGGTGTAGAGCGCTAATCCTGCAGAAGGCTCCGGTGATCTAATGAGGCGTCCGTCTCAGATGCAGACGGAACTCTGGAGCCCAGCTGGGACCGGGCCGGTGTGAGAGGAGGTCAGCCTGTAATGGAGGGCTCTGTGGTCACCCCTCCGGAGATGGGCGGGGCCCGCTCGCCGTGACCCATTAAGTCGAGTTGCTCTCTGCTGACCCTCCACAGGGTGGAGAGTGGGCTCCAGTCTCCCCGCCCCAAACAGGCACAACACTGCCCTCCAGCTTCAATCTTCCCCCAACCACACTCACACAGGCGTGCATCGACAAACCCACCTACCCACCATGATGCTGGCCAGCCACAGCCAGCTTGAGATGTAAATTCAAACCAAAAAGGAACAGAGCTCGGATTCGAGGCAAATTGAGCTGCCGCTTGGAATTAATCTCCAGTGAAGGGGTCCGAGGCCAAGGGCGTTTAACTAGCAGGCAACCAGGCTATGGGATCCCGTTCGTAGTGACATTACTGATCATTGCCTCTTTCTGAGTTTTATTTCTGCTGGCAGAGAGTAGGAGAAGAGGACAGAAAAACAGAAGAAGCAAAATTGGAAATAGAGAGAAAGCCAGCCAGAAAGAGAATATGATACCCTGGTGGACGTTCCTAACCCTAGTCCGACGTGTAGACCTGGCAAAGCTGTGCAAATAGTCGCCGGCTCACGCAGTCAATAATACGTGCAATCGTAGAGGACCGAAAGCTATAATCAACAGAGAAAAAAAATCCATAGTGAGAATGAATGCCAGAGGTTTTCTTTTTTTTTCTTTTTTTGAAAATGTCAGAGAAGCGTATTTGCAGAAGGGCAGAGATGACAGATGAGGTGGATGATCCCCAAGCGGAGTTTTTGAACCTGATAGGGTGCTGGACACCAGGTCCAGGCATTGAGCAAAGGAACTCACACCCATTTTGCCCCCACTGGCTTCTGACCCCTATTACAGCAGGGAGATAGATCCCGACGTCACTAGCTTCACATGTCTAGGCCACACTGACACTGATGCTTCAAGTTATGTTCATATTTATGTGGTCATGACATAATGTACCTGTGGCTATTTTTTTCAAGCAAATGTAGTGCCTGCATCTCTTATTCTCCCTACAAGGTAGGTAGTGTAAAGTGGTATTAGGGTTCAAAGAAATCAACGGCCTTTGCCGCTGTGTTTTGAAGCATCTCTGGTGAGTTCATCTGAACCATTTTAACTTGCCGGAGGTCTATACGTTCCTTGCACTCCGTCAAGACCCCACGAGGCTCCGTCTGCCTCTCTCTCTCGCTCTCACTCTCTCTCTCTCTCTTTTAACTTTAACTGTGGCGCGATGAAATTGAGGTGTCTTTTATGTTCGACTTCTCTCTTATTCACCCTTTTGAATGAGTGAAGTCTATTCTTTTTTTTCTTCTCTAAGGTCTTTTAAGTCATTATAAATGTTGTTGTTTTTTTTCTTTTTTTGGGCTTAGACTGCTTCAATAAAATAAGTGGAGATTTGCTGGAAATCAGTGGCTTTTGTGCTCTGCCACAGGAGCATGGTGAAATGTTTGGACACTAATACCCATTCATTTCAGGCAGCTTCATAAATAAAGGCTCCCAGCTATGCGGCTTGCCGTGAAGTGGTATTCTTCAGCTTCCCAGCGGGACGTCCTGTTCACATTAGCCCAGCGGGGGGTGCAGGGAAGTTGTGTGTGTTGGTGGTGTGGGGGGGTAGTATTGGAGGTGGTGGTGAGGTGATGGTTGCAAAAAGGCCCCAACAGTTAGACAACTAAATCAAGACACTGATTCAACGTGTGACAAAGAAATGACTATAGGAGGAGAGTACCTGTTTAAATAAGGTGCAGGTTTGGTATATGAATTTGTTGGGGGTTAAAGTGGTGATTTGTGTATATGTATATATGTGTGTGTGTGTGTGTGTGTGTGTGTGCATGCGTGTGTGCGTGTGTGTGGATGTGTGTGTTGGGGTGGTGGCTCTTTGTGAAAAATGTTACATATTTTAAATACTCAAAGAAAAGCCCTTTGTTTCTGACATGAATGAGGAAACATTACTAGAATGTTAAATATAAATGTGAAAGGTTTTAAAAGTTTCAATAATAGAAACCAGGCATGTGGACTAAGGGGAAAAAAACTGAAAATATCCACTACCATTCCATTCTGTTTTTTATTCTGCAAACATGCAAGGGATTTGGAGCACCCATTCCGAAGGCCAAAGAGGATTAGTGTTACCTTGGTTTTGGAATCCAAATGAAATTTGTGAGGCTTTAAACACTTTCAAGATCATTTTCTTATCGTGGTCAAAGAGGCCTCTGATGATGGGGCTCCAGGCCCCAGATGAATGGGGATAAACTTTTGATTTAATTTGGATGCTGCTAATGGATTCTGACCACAGTATGCCAGAGATGAATCGTTTCCAGCCACATTTCAAGTATGAGATGCAGGAGCAAAATGATATATATTGTGTTTTTTCATTTCCATGTTTCCTATTTTGTTTATGTTTAGAATTTGTTTTGTTTACAAGTAATACGCCATATTGGATTTTAGATCGATCATGTTGGCTGTCCTTTGGTGATGTGATTCAGGTGTCATTAAAAGGGTACAAGGGAGCTTAACTGATGTGCTAGAATTACAAATGTGAAACGGAAATGGAAATGGAAAGGGAAAGTGTCATCTAGCATACTACTGTGTGAGGAACGTGTGGCCCCTGGGCGTCATGTGCAGGTGGTCAATTGGCTGTTCTGCAGGGAGGTTAAATAAAAGGGAAAGGGTGGGACACCAGATCTGCAGAAGGATGCCACAGTGGCAGCTAGGAGCCATTTATGACCTGTGGCTGACCTCTGCCTACTGCTTTACAGAGCCAGAGGACTCAGTGGTATGTGTGTGTGTGTGTGTGTGTGTGTGTGTGTGTTTATGTGTGTGAGAAGGAGAGGTCCACTGACCTATATTGCCCAGACCACAGCTGGGATGTGGCATGCCAATGGGCCTGCCATCTTGATTACCGCTGAGTTTAACTGCTCAACATAGCCAGAGTGAAATGAGATGATTTGGCTTTTCTCTGTCCATGACACTTGATGCTGAATGATTCAAAAAAGAGACAGTGAGAAAGAAATGGTGATAAAAAAGGGAGTAAAGAGGGAAAAAACAGTGCATGGCTCTCTCGCCTGCCTAATACATATTGTGTAGAAGAAAATGAGGTTTGGCAGTGCCACCGTGAGGTTGAGGCTGGATTTTTTTTGTTTGTCTTCAGGCAACCTGGAGCCCTTCCAGCCTTTCTGCCCCCCCCTCGCGTTCTTCTTTTTCTTCCCTTTTCTGAGTTCTGTGAACTGAAGCTGAGAGGACTGCTCCCTCTCTTTTTGCCACGTCTATCTTTTGTTGTGGCCTCTGCTCACGATCTTTTGCTGCAAGGTTCAGCGGACTTTAAAACACCAGCTGAATCCTTCACCATCTCCCCCTCCCCTGGTGGATGGAGTTGGCTGGCTACTTCTGAAACTGCAGTGACCCAAGGATTGATCCCTGCTGCACTCCGCTCCTCTGCCTGACGCTGCCACTGAGACCAAACAACCCTCGAGAGCATCAGAAGTCACCAAGCTGCAACAAGCTGACGCCGCACTGTTACACTGGCCATGACTGGTCATGTACTTTTTCTAAAACCAATGTGGATTATACAACCTAAAGGCATTTGCTTCACTACAAGGAAAATGCTGTTTTGAACCTGTTTTAGGCCCATTCTGCTTGCGTATTCACTTTAGAAATGTGCATTTTTGTAATTGTCATCATTACACTCTAAGAAGGATAATAATTTGACTATTTTTACATTTTTTTTTCTTATTTGGGCGCAGATGGCCCTTAATTGGTTGGCGAAGGGAGAGAGGGGTTCCTCTTTGAGGCGTGAGGAGGGATTGTTGTGGTGAAAGACTGGCGGCGTGATATAGGGAAGGAACAGCGTGAGAGGGGCTTTCACAAAGGAAGCACCAGCCATGCACAAGGGGGGTGGCCCGCCAAGAAAGCCTGCCCAAAAAGGTCTAGCTCTACAGAGGAGAGGGGACTACAAGTGTGTGGGAATTTATCCTTCTTACAGATTTGTGAGGAAGGGAGAGAGAGTGTGTGTGTGTTTCTCTTACAGTGGCAATGCTGTCATATCTACTTATGCTCATCTTTCAGTTTAAGGCAGACACAGGAACATTTGATTTACTCAAAATTTAAAAAATGTCAAGCTTTTTATGTGTAAGTGTATTGTGTTAGCCATGTTCATAAACTTGACATGACAGATAAAACTCTTAAATATGGCATCGCACAGAGCCTGATTTTCAATGTGAAAGCACTGCCTTCCAGAAATATGTCAATATGTGTGTTACGTGTAATGAATTGTGTCAGTTTGAGGTGTCCTAGGATAGATAGCATTTTGACTGTGGCCTCCATTGTCCAATTAGGTCTCCAACAATTGTCTTTTGAAATATTTCAACTGAATTATTAAAAGTGAAATGTAGAAGCTGTGTTCTCCCACACTAAAGTACCTAGTTCAAACTGTCACTCTGTCCTTTAATCTGTTCATGTTTATATGGCACAACCCTCTCTGATCTGTGCTTATTGCTCTTTGAAAATAAAAAGAATTGTAGGAGACTTACAGTGTTGGCCTTACATTGGTGCAACATCTCCTAGTTGCTGTCCTTAACAGCAAGAGGCAAAATTAACCCATGTCAAACTGATAGGCCCTGCAAGAGGTTGGAACAAGCATGGAATCAGCCCTTGTCCAATACCGGTTCATATTATTAGTGACACAGCGAGACCATGGGGGCCCGGTCAGGAGTCAGCAGCACTGGAGAACTTCAGGTACGACTGGCTTCATTAGAGCCAGTGTAGTGCGTCCTGAAAGGGGACGAGAAGCGGGATCCTTTTCTCTCCTGCCAACATCGTGTCACTTTAATTTCTTCCCTGACGCCCAGCTTTGACACCCAGGAAGATCTTGGAGGCAAAGGGGAGCAAGGCCAGGGATCACAGGAGGCTCCCATTTAAAAGGAGCGGTTTGACATGCGTGACATTTCTTCTCCTTATAGTTTGGCAGCGTGGCGACTTTCAGCATGCTCCCTCTCCCTTTATTAAGGTGAGGGAGGGTGCAGCGTTTTAAAAGCAAAGAGGGTCTTGTGGCATGCTGGCATGGAGAGAGGATAATGATCAGTTACAAGGCAGCCTGCTTTTTTACTGTTTCGGTCTGCCGTTGATACCATCACTTGCATTTCGCTGCTTAATCAAAGTCAGCCATGATTTCAGATGTCCCTGGAGTAATTAAAATAGAAGATCTAATATAAGACAAAATGTATGAGTGTTCAGTCTTCGGGTAGCTCATTGTAAGTCAAGGAAAAAATAGAAAGAGAAAAAGAGAAACGAAGAGTTTCAGACTTTCCCTAGGCTCCATACCTCATTTGAATGAATCTTACAATCTCCAAAGTAGCTATGCAGAACTGAACTGAAACCGATCAGGATGACTTGCTGTCAATGGCGTGTTAATAATGCAATATGCCATCTCTTAAGGGCCCCGTGACACCCCTTAGAGAGTTGCTGGGTGCACTGAGAGGGTTAAGGTTGGGGCGTAGATTTATTGTGGGGTGTGGCAGCAGCACTGGGACCAGAGCACTAATGGATGACCTTGGGGCTGGGCTGCTCCAAACCCAGGGAGATCAGGTCTCACCAGCATCCAACCAGCAGGCTGACCTCACTGCCTCGCCGGCCCTGGCCTCAACCTTTAACTCACTGATCTTTGACCAACTTAATTAAGCAGACACCTGTTTTCCGGTGTGGAGAGAGGCAAGAGAGGATGGGCCCTAAATTGACATAAATGTTTGGAGTGTCAGTGGCCGGCCGCAGGGATTCCATCTGTGCCACAGTATGGATTAGTTACTGTCTTTACAGCACACAGCTGATCTTTCTTCCTGTAGCGCCCTCCAGTCAATGAACTTTTGACTCTGAACTCAAGCACTGGTGTTACTGGGTATCATAGACCAAGATGGGGCTGCCAATTTTCGTTAAAAGTCCATCTATGTGCAGCGCTAGCCTTGCTGTAATGCTACTTTGGAAACATTTCCTGCCTCGTAGCAGTACGCGACCAACAGTATTATTCAGCCATGGAAATATTAAGAATAAAAATGAATGACAATTTGTAATAAAAAGAGGTAGAATGCGCTGTGTTCTATTAATCTCGGTATAATTTTAGGTGCACCTGGTCAATAAAACCTTCACCAAAATTTTTAACCTATTATAAACTGCCATTACTGTTCAATGCAGAAAAATGGGAGAGTTCAACTGACCGATATGTTATGCTGATGATGATGCTAGTGGTAGCAGAATTTCCCATCGCTTTTCCATAAAAACCATGGAATATCTAGTTTTCCTTTGAGCATCTACCATTGTAGCATAAATATAATATTAGTCTCTGCCTGTATCAGTTGCACACACACACACACAGACACACACACACACACAAACACACGCTTCCATACAAGCATTATGTGTGTGTGTGTGTGTGTGTGTGTGTGTAGGGGGGCACGCCATTTACCTTTCCTCTTAGCCACTGACTGAACCCATTATATTCTAACACACAAACACAAACACCTGCAGTGTTTTATTTGTTTGGACAACTCCATGGTGGAGGGGACAGGTAGTTATAGGAGCTAAACTGTGTCCTTGTGGCAGTGGCCTCTAAGGGCATTATTTCCTGCCCTGTCTAATGTGGAGTGAGAGGTAGGTGCTGTAGCTGTGTAACAGACAAGGACAGCCAGGTGTGTGTCTTACAGGCCACGCTATGTTAGAGTAGCTCCTCCTAGCAAAGAGGTAGCACTGTAGGTCAACTACAGCTCTGTTTTAACACATTCACATAGTGAAATAATTCATGCTCATTCAATAGAGAAAAGAACTTCCATACTGTATGTTGCTTCTATTTTATTTTCACAACATCTGGTCCAGAGAAAGGAAAGTACATTAAGAAGAAACAAGTATTCAGACATTTTTTTATTTTTTTTTATTTTACATACTTCCAGTGAATACAGCCACTTAATGTTACACACTCATGTCTTTTGATTTTTTAATATTAATAAATATGAACAATGTATCCATACTTATTAATAAAGATATGTTAAAGACATGAAATTGATGGAGGAAAAAGTATTTGACACCACAGATTATTAGCATTACTACTGGACTCGCAATTTCAAAATACTTTACATATTTTTAATGGGATTTAAAAGATTGACTGGCTAGACTATGCAAGCACCTTCACCTGTTTTGAGAAACATCTCACCACAGTACATTGTACCAAAAAAGTTCTGATTTGCCTAAATGCTTGTTTCTGAATTTTAGATGCACATCTCTGTGCTTGTTGCTGATTGTTTACAGTGTAACTGTTGTTCATGCTGCTTTAAGATCTACCTGCTGTTGAACTGATTAGCAATAGTCTGGCAGCACATTGTGAAATCAGGCGGTCTGCCTTTCCAGGGCCTTCTCCTTCACCATAGTGGCTGCTTGTTGTTTGAAATATTTCCAGCGAATGGCTCTTTTTTATAGCATTAATACCTACAACTATTTAAATGTAATGTCTGAGTAGTTTTCCCTTTCAATTTTAATGTTTCAATCTTTGTACTTTTAAATGCACATATTCTTGTTCATAAGTACAAAGTCAGTAAATGTGAGTAAATTTGAAGTGGAAGTATAATCAGTAGCAATAATAAGGACTTGTTTCCCCTCACTGTGAAACAGCACATACATACAGTATTCTTGTCATCATGAGGTATTTCAATTAAATTTATTCTCTTTATTAAATATTGTTTAAGTAATCTAACCTAATTCTAACCTTTAATTAGATTAACCTTTAATTTCATTATGCCACTTGGTTTAAATTAACACATTAAGACAATATATCTATGTATCAATATTTTCATCTTTTAAATATATATTGTCTTAATGGGTCTGAATTAACCCACAGTGCTGCAAAGAATTCTTTTTACTGTAAATAATGAACAATCTTATTAATGTGGTGTCTGAATATGTTTTCTTTATCAGTTTTAAAATAAATCTTTGTTAATGCTTATGAATACATACTTCAATGTCCACATTAATACATACAAAGTCAAAAGACATTGTGTTTAAGTTTGAAGTGGATTTATCAGAAGATCCCTTAAAGCCTGTAAGTTGTGAGGTGGAGCCTCCATGGATTGAACTAGCTTGTCCAGCACATCCCACAAATGCTTAGTCGGGATCTCTTTGTCATGTTCCACAAACCATTTCTGAACAATTTTTGGTCTTGGTCTGCAACATGTTTAGGTGGTATGTGTATAAGTAACTCCCATATAAATGCCAGGACCCAGGTTGCCTTGCAGAACATTGCCCAGCGCATCACACTGTCTCCACCAGCTTGCCTTCCCATAGTGCATCCTGGTGTCATTCCACTTTGCTCCATTGTCCAGTTCTGATGCTTACATAGACATCTGCATGGGCACTCTGACCGGTCTGCAGCCATGCAGCCCCATACACAGCATGCTGTGATCTACTGGGTATTCTGAAATGTTTCTGTCACAGTCAGCATTATCTTATTTCCACAATTTGTGCTATAGGAGCTCTTGGGATCAGACCAGATGGGCTGGCTTTCACTCGCCACGCCCATCAAAGAGAACTGACTGTTCACTTGCTGCCTAATGTATCCCACTCTTTGACAGGTGTCAGTGATATGAAATAATCAGCCTCATTGATGTACATTCACACACTGAGACAAAAAGTTCAAGCATATGTTTCTGTCCTTCTTTATGTTTTTACATTAATAGTGTAGGGTTTCTTACTTTATTCATTTCAATACAGTATGACATGGCATATTTTAGGTCACACTGACCCATTATTGTTTACTGCATTAAGTCTGTATCCCTAATTTACCCCAAGACCTCATTTGCTTATGCAAGTCTGAGTTGCTGAAATGTGTAAATGGCAGGCTGGTGACACAAAGGGACAACTGGTAATTGGTGTCATTGTACATCCAGTGGAATATATAGTCCTCTGTCAAGGGCACAGAGCAAGCAGCCGAGACCTCAAAAAAGCTGCACATGCCTCAGGGACCTCAGCTGTGTCAAACTTCGGGTTAGGGGAAAGGGAAAACACCCACCCCAAGCCGTCACGCCATTAAGGTATGGCTTGAGAACAACACTGACCTAGGCCTGCCATCTCTGTATTGTCCCACCATCTGTATCAGTGTGAACTCTGCCTTTAAATACTGCCTTCTCAATTAACATGTCCAGCTGGGTGGAGAATTCCGTCAGCTCCCTAATATCATTACTGTAGCGGTGGGGCAGGATATTAATATTAAAAAAAGGAAAAAAGAAAAGAAGGATAGAAAAAAGGACGGAGGAAAAAAAGTGCCCTGAGCTCTTTCCCGGTCTGTGGGAGAGCTTGAGCTTCTCACGATGTAATGAGGCACATACAGACAGCACTGTAATTCTAGAAGGCACACTCTTATTAGGTTCTGTTCAATAGGAGAGGGAGGGGAGAGAGACAGAGAGAAAGGGGGTGATGTCTTGCACTGGCTTTGTTTGCGAGACTCTCACAGATCTGCCTTTGTGCACTGCCGAGTGGCCAGACACAAAGAGCCATCTTCAGCCCCTCACACCTTGATCATGGACGAGTGGTGTTTCTCTGCGCCTGTGTCTCCCTACTCTGCTGCAAGTGTCAGATATTCCGCTGGCCTGATGAAGAGGAAGAGGAGGGGGAGGAAAGTGTCTATCAAAGTAGCTGTGGCTATCTTTCAAAGCCAGACATGTGAGGTCCTTTTTGATATCCTCGCCTTCGCTATGAAGAACACTCATGCGGCTCTATGTATGAGTGCGTGAGTAGTGTGGGTGCATGTGTGGACGATGTAACTGTACATCTCACTGCCAAAAAAATAGGGAAAAGAGGTTGAAAAAACTGCAAAGTCTTTGAATGCAGGACACCACTGTGTCCGCCTGGCTAATCTCCCCCCACGGCTTTGCACACGGTACTGGATTTAGTGAATTGGCATCCAGACGGACCAGCGCTGTTTGATTAGATAACAGGACTCTGCCACTGCAGGCATGAGCAGTCCACCACACCGAAAACACGGCAGTTCACCCAGCGGTCTCTGTCCATTCCACTTACAGAGTCACGGGGGGACAGGACAAAAAGAGCGGCCGACAGTTTGAGGGTGCTCTGGACTAGGGAAATTATGCACAGCAGCTTGAACCAGATGCTGGGAATTAGCCACTGCTCATGGAGAGGAGGGTCTGTGAACCCCCTTGTCCGTTTTGGGATCATGTAGATGCTGCCAGGAATGAAAGCACAATGCTGGCAATGGCTTTTTTTATTTAGAACAATCCTACCTCATATGAGCTAATTTGTTACTACATCCAATTTTAACATTCATTGGCTAGCATAGCGTTCCCGGCCCTAGGCCTGCAAATTTTTACCTCTATCTTCAATATTTTTGTCTTTCAGCACACCTGATACAACTAATTAGCTAACATTTCCACAACTGAATTTGTTATTAGAGCAAGGGGATTACTAAAATTTGTAAGGCAGGGGTTCTTGCATCTTTGAATACCACTGCACTTTGGATGCCCTGGATCACTGGGCAGCCAAAGGAATGTTGTCTGATGTGCTCAACCATCATGGTGGCTCACAACATCCTTAGTAGATAAAGACATCCTTTGTGGCCTTTTGTCACGAAGAGGAGTCCACCCACTCCTGGAAGACAAACAAGCACTTACCATCTCACTCTAAAGCAGTTGTAGAAAAGAGTCTCCCAAAATACAGCAAACAGTGAAACGAATCAGATTAATTTCACAAACTTACGTGAGACCGTTTCACTCCAGCTCGAAACTATTGGCAGTCCTCAGAAGGCAGCAGTGAAGCCTAGTGATTAGACAGAGCTGTGTTTGGATGGGATGTGAACCATGCCTATGGCTAGAAACAAGGTTGCTCTGGTCACAGTGTTCTTACCGCACAGCTGTGCAAACAATAAGGCAAATTTTAAAAAAGCCTGATTTGTTTGTCTAATCACTAGGAGCTACAGTCATGTGTCTCCTCCACAGTTTGAAATGAGCATTCTCCTTTTTCCTCATCTTTTTTTCTGGGTTTTTGTCATTAGTGTTGTTTTGCACTGAAGGAAATAATAATATGGTTTTCATTTTTGAGTTTGTTAACAACAGGTTCACCGGGAAAGCTGTTGCTTATGTTCATTTCATAGGCTTTCATGAGTTGTAGGTTAATGGTTCCACTGAGGCTGAACTTTGAGTTGGGAACCAAACAGAATGATCCTTGACCCACTCTGAGAAACACATGTGCCAAGACTTTCAGTGTTCCATCAATGTATGGCCAGCGCAATTATAGAGTAGCTGGTTTGGAGGCGGCACGAAACAACAGTAAGTTAAATATCAACAGTTCTGAACTTTCAGTGCTAACATTCCTACGTAACTTTGGGCAAGCGCTCTACTGAGCTGTACAGCTACCCTTGAAACCCAAGTTTAGTTTCAGCTTTACCTGTAATAGCATAAATTACACGAAAAAAAAAGGAAAACCCATGAGCTGTATCTTGAAGATAAATTCTTTCATATGCTCCCCTGTGCTGACGTCAAATCCAATGCAGGTTTGTTATCCAAATCTTCTGTGGGCCGACGTTTCGCACCTTTTGTGTGTGTCTATGTCTGTGTGTGTGCACCTATGTGTGTGTGTGTGTGTGTGTGTGTGTGTGCACTCTGAAACTTTGATTTGGGGTCCTCATGGAGAGAAATAATACACAACAATGATATCTTTGATCATTGTAAGAACTCGGCAGGCACAGGAGCTGTGTCGAGTGTGGTTATCATCAGCCCATTTTGTTTCCCCCCTTGTGCTCCCTTACACACTCACACACACACACACACACACACACATACACACACACACACAGGCAGGCAGAGTGCAGCGCAAATCATTCCAGGCCCCGGCTCCATCCCATGCGCCAGTGCAAGGCTTCAAAAGCAATTTCAGCTGAAAAATAAGGTGCTTTTCTTCAATTTTCGAGCCATTTGTGCAAGGGTTAGTCTTGTTTACCTAGCCAGTACAGTGGTATTTACATACTTCTTTAAAGGGAAGGGGGGAAAAAATGGCGGTGGTGATTTATGGACTGCGGCGGGAGCACAATTTTCCATGCTGCGCGCCTCATCTGAGAGGCTATAGAGAAAGGTCGCCTTGGCCATACAAATACCACAGCCCTACTATAGTGAGAGAGAAAGCATATTCACTCGCTTCGGGAAAAAAGGAGTCCGGTGCTCCCCCATAGTTGTGGAGTTATTGAATAGAAGAAGCAGTGGACTTTCATATGAATTTGTGTTTGTGTGTGTGTGTGTTTGTATGAGTAAATGATGTCCAACAGCAGAGGCTCTAAGGCGTGAGCGTCATGGCCATGAATGTCATTCTCGTGAGGAACACCAGGGCCAGAGGCTGCATCCATTGTGATCTGATAAGAACAGGCCCATGGAATTCCCGGTTCTTCTCGATTGAGAGAACATGGGGAAACATGTTTGTTTCCTCCAGAAATCTGACACATCAGCAAATCAACAAACCAACTTAGGACCCCTTGAAGCAGAATTGTATTGTCATATTCTAGAACTGAGTGCATTTGGCGACCGCCAAATATTTGTGATGTCTGATACATTCTACACGTCTGTTACATTCTACAAACTGGTTCAATTTATGGCCGTTATGCAGCAAAATAGTAGTTAAATATTTCTTGCAGCATATACATTACTGTGCGTCTGTCAGGCTTGAAAGTCAAGAAGCCGTAATGGGCAAGCAAATGTACTGAGTGCTTTTACTAATTACATTTTATTGTATGTGTGACTGACCAACGCATTCAGACGGCGGCAGTCACCCTGCTGCACTGCTCATGTCACACAGAGGTAGTATGTGTGAAACAGGCCAATTCACTTGCTATGTGATTAGTGATGTGATTAGTGTCTTATATAAATGGAGTAAATAACCATCCACGAAAGCGAAGTCAGAGCGTGTAAGCTCTGATGCCTTTTCAGCCTGTCAGTTTTGTCCAGCAGAAGCGGTGCAAATAATGCAATGGACAGTTATTCCAGTAAGTGTTACCAGATGGATAGGAGAGAGAGAGAGGGAGGGAGAGAGACACTCACTGTCAGGTGTTAGGTTCAATCCCATGCCTCAGTGTTGTAACCTTTACCCTGTCCCTTGACTCGGAGGCTACATAATACCATGGGATTGAAACAGAGAGCGAAAATACATTTAAAAGTACTTAGTGAACATGATACTGGTTCGGGTCTTTCCATATATTTGTTCATTTCCCAGGCACATTGTGTGTGAAACTTATCTTTCTTTTGTGGTTCTCTCATTTGAATTTGATCCGGTTTGGCCACGATGGGGAGGGGGGGATTGTGGGGCAGATGACCTACGCTCAATCTTTTTATGATTTATCAAAATATCATGCGTCAAATAGATGGCATCCTGCCTGCAGGACAGGCCTCTATACATGCATAGTTAAGAATCAATGGCTAGCCGTTCTAATTTATTATCCATTAGAAGCTGACATTGCTGTGTTTCTCATTAATATTAACTGGGTGGTATTGCTGTGTGGCATGGGCTTTGGATTCTGTTTCTAAGGGGGAAGAGAAAGGATGAAACTCCTGAAAAGGTCACAGGAATCACAGTATTGCTGAAACACTGGACAAAATTATAAAGGGCATCACAATCAAGCTATCGTATCGGGACAAGCCACCGCCGGCAAAATGACAACGAGCCCAAGCGCAGTGAAAGGCCCCGGCATAATGTATGCATTATTTCAAATGAAGAGTATTGTTGTTGCTGCAGGCTATACTCTATGACATTTTAATAGTTGGATACGATGTAGACAATGAGGATAATTGGAGAGAATTTGCATCTTGACAACTTTGATTTAAATAACTAGCGCTTTGATAGCTTCATCAAAAAACTACTGAAGCTATTACTATTCAGGCACTTCTAATGTTTCTGGAAATACACATTGTTTCATTATTATTATTATTATTATTATTATTATTATTATTGTTATTATTATTATTTTTTATTATTATTATTACAATAATCATTCTTTGTTTCCTATTTAATTTTGCTCGCAAAATAAATACTAAGTGTCACTCGCCATTGTTACTAAAACGTCATGGGCAATTGAGTTAGCTTGACCTGAATTAGCATGACTCTGAGATTAGAGTTCACTCCAGTGCATGCTGGTGCTCATTAGCCCAGTGACTCTCTTTAGCACAGGCCCGCTGATCCCAGCCTATGCGGGAGGATCAAGTTCAGTCCTAATGACAACCCTTTGCTGACCTCTCCTGAGAAAACAAATGGACCCTCAAGGTGATGTTTCAGTCCCACTAGCCACTTGGGTGTCCCGGGGAGCCAGTAACAGATGTAGCCCTGAGGACGGGGAAGGGGTGACGTGCAGGTCAAGGTTGCCATACGCCAAGGTTAGGGTCAGATAAGCACGGCTGGCTTGGGGGTCTTCTCAGGCCTAAAGGCCAGCGAGGGGAGGGCAGAGGGTGGCCCTGCGCTCAGGAACTGGGTATCGAGTGTTGCTCCTTGGAGACTGGATGGGAGATTTTGTTGTCTTCTGGGAGACTTTGGGGTCGTGGTTCTCACAGTTAGCATTTAATGATATAGGATGCTAATCTAAATAAGACAGTTTTCCTTAGACACTGATAGCCTGTATTGCAACATAAATGCACTAGAAATGGACTACAGGCTTTGTAAAAATCTAATTAAACTAATGAGAAAGCTAGAAAATGATTAGTATGTTATCAGATTGTTATGACGTTATGACGTTTTTGTTCATGGTTGGTGTTTTAATATTAAACCTGTCTTACCTGTATTCAGGTATCCTAAAATTGAGATAATTTAATAATGATGTTTTAAGCTATTTGATTTGCAATTTTACAAGACAATATTGTAACTGTGCACCTTGAATGGGTGAATACAGCTTAGAACAGCTTGAGACAGCGATGTCAGCCGCACCTTGGACCTTCTGTGATCCTAGGATATTTCACGGGAAGAAGTTATCTCTGCCACACTTAGTTTGACTTAATTAATGCGATAACCTGAGTGAGTTACTTAATTTCCCATGTCTATAAGGTGCCGTCATAACAGCACACCACAACTGCACTTGGAATTTGCTGAAACGGGGTAGCCAATGTCTCTGGAACGAAATCGCAATTAATGTCATATTCACCGGGAGGAGGACTAATAAGGAGCTTCTCCTTTTTTTGCAACAGGTCCAATCAAATGTACATGTGCTCTGTCAGCTTGTGTCTCCATTAATTAGAATGGGCTAGTTGTTTGTTAAAGTCCTTTAGTTCCTTTATAGCTGTCAGCTCGGCAGTAGCTCACCTCTGATTTCTGCATTGTGCCATTCACTCGGCCACATTTTAGCCACTTAACAATAAGCCCAGGTGACAGTACCTCCGTAGAAGTTATAGCATATGCTAATAAACACGTTCACACTTCCAGACTGTGTAAATCTGAGATGGCTCAGTCTGGCACATTGTGAATAAAAACAATAGTGCTGTTCATTAAATACAGTCGATTTAGACTTGATACTGGTTACAGTTTGAAATATGTATCTCTTTTCATCTATTATTTACGTTAGATGAGGCAAACCTTGTCTTCCCCGCCAAGAGATACAACGGAGATTAAAGATAGCAAAGACAATGAAAACCAATCAGTGTCACTCCACAAAGACTCAGGTGGGCATCCTTACAGAACGAAGTACTCCACCAAGATGACAGAAACGTAATAGTTTCGATAGGAAGTCACTGATAAAACACGCTTTATCAGTTCGTGCCACTGTAATAAACATAGCAAAAACAGTAAATATTTAATGAAGGCGGAGATACTGGAATCTCATTGAATTTCCACACGTAAACATGATACGCCATGGTAAGCAGAGCCAACAAAGACAAGACACTTTAAGTTATCTTCATCCTCAACTGGGATTGTACAACACACTGTGGCCTTTGATGTGTTTCTCTTAAATCAGAGAATTGTAAAACACATGTACCCAGCATAGAAAAGCTGGGAAACATGATAGGCTCCCTAGAAAGAAAGCATATTCCATTGTTATTAGGAGAAAGAACAGTATGTTGTATTGCTTATGTTCAGTTCTTTTTAAGCTACATTTGTATATTGACATTTTATTCCAATAAATGGTCCATTTGTCCATTCAGTATGAAACATTCACATACAAACACTTTATTGTAGGGCAACGTTCATAAGGCAATGTAACATTTACATAAGGCTTTCATGACAACTGACATATAACTATAAACTATAAACATTTATAAAGGCTTATTTTAACAAAGGGAAGATGTCCCTTATGAACAGCACCTACAGTAAAGTGTTACCAAATGTAGTTATGAGGATTTGATATGACAGCGATGGTACATGCATCTAACACAATTAAGGATTAATTAATGCAAGAATTTTACTTACATTCTTTATAGTACTAGTTCACATGTTTTCCTACACCTCATCACTCCTTGTGTTGTTAAACTGTGGTGATATAGATACAGATATAGTATTATAGATCCATATACGAAAAGAGTAAAGCAACATTACACTTTTGCCGGAAATGCTCATTGTGCGCCATCTTTTACAGTGGTAAGATTTGACAATGTCATATTGTCAACCTTTTCTGAATATTTTTAAATGAAAGAAAACCTGAAACACAGATTACATGTTGTTTGATATAGCAGCTAGTAGCCCAAAAAAAGTTGGGATTAAAAGCTTGGAATTAAAATTAAAATTCAAAATGATTTAAATAATATTTTTTTCCGCTGTTTAAACAATGGCTCCATCGAAAGTCATTGATCAAGATGTGTACAAAACCTTTTTGCTGCTACTTAACAATGCATCATGACTGTTTAGTGTGCATCATGACATTGTGATTTGCACTGTAATGTGTCAATGCACCATGGAGAACTGACTTTCTACTCATTTTGCCATTTTACGTAATTGCATCCTATGAACACCAAGCTACCAGCACTAATCAACAGCCCAGTCCAGCATGTTCATGTTTATATTGCCACACTCCTTTAACTCGTGTCTTCATTTTTTCTTCATTCAAATTTCAGGATGTTGAATTATGAACCCAGTATTTTGAATCTAACTAAATCATAGGCTGAGTGTTTTGTTGCACTCCTAATACATACTGAAGCTGTTTGGAAGAAACTCAGGCTAACTAATGTGAATTCATTAATCACATGAAAAAGCCTGTGGTCATAATGCAGAAGGCATTCGTCTATCAAGTGCCTATATATAAACGAGAAAGAGACAGAGTGTCATTAGCCATAGCAATAAAGAGAGGTGGACAGGCACCCAGAGAGCAGGAGAAAGAGGTAAAGAAAGAACGGCAGACAGAGCGGGAGAGGGGGAGAGAGCGAGAGAACGTGTTCCCTCAAAGGTCAGTCCTTCTTTGTAGTCAATAATTGACATTTAAACGTGCGTTTCAAACGTCACTGATAATGTTAGGCGAGATAATGGGGAGAGAGCTGCTTACACCGCTACGTAATTATGGACACAATGAGATGCAAAAATGCAAATGGCTTTGAGTGCGCTCCAGCCCGGCTTTTGTCCGGCGCGGTGGCGGCTGGGCTGGATGATAGATGCCACGCCGGCGGTGGCAGACTGCGCTGTGACATGTGGGAGTGGGAGCAAGCAGAGAACAGAATTAGGGCAAACATGCCACACTCCCCCAGAAAACACACACACACACACACACACACACTCACCCTCGCACACGTATGCACGCCAAATCCCACCACTGCAGCAGCTAATGCCTTTCTGAATACTCTCCAAAGCTCCACTTTATGGATGATTAATTGTAACAGACAAACGAGCCTTTCCGAGTCAATTTATGATTTGTGAAAAATGTGAAATCGCCAACGTGTGGCATGCTTCGCAGCTGCCTTTTGTGAAAAAACTGCCTGACGGTGATGACTCCAAAAATACAATGCCGTTTAGGAAAATGACCCTGATTGTTCTGAGCATTAACACACTCCCCTTCCCACTCCGGCACTCCTTCAGTGTATAAATCCTCCTTATTATGCATCTAGCCTGGCCTCCTTCGCTATAGGCTGATGCCTATAAGACAGCAGAGCGCAGCATTATGCCAGGGGAAAGAGTGCCTCCTAGCCTGTATATGACTCCTGCAATAAGGTTATCAGCGGGGTTGGGCAGTGAGGCCATAAGTGCAGACCGTGGTATGCTAAGCACAGTGCAGTGGTCAGACTCCCTGACTGACGTGTGCACCCTGGTCACTCTAATTGGCACACGAGGTGGGCCAGCACAGGAAGGGGCGCCAAAAGGACAGAAAGTGGAAGGAATACAAATTGGGAATACAAAAAAGTTTTGGGCTCATTTCACGACTCATTTTAAAACATAATGAGGCTTAGAGCAGTGCTGCGTGTTAGACAACACAGGAAAAGCGCACATATAAAACACCAGATCTATAAAACACCAGCACCTTTGAACCTATAATCAGTTCTCACATATTTTAAAGCTTCACACTTTAAACTGCATCATTCCAAAGATTATTCCATAAAGAGTGCAACAGTTCTTTATAACTTGGTGCATTAATGCAGTATTCAGTCCTTGTATGCGATCATAATGTATTAAGTATTTTATGATCGTTTTAAAAGTTAATCAGAATGTAGAAACAGAACTATCCATCATCTATAAAAGAGTACACACAAATGCATACTATAAAACTATTTTTCGTTGAAAAAATTTGGTGTTAAACTCTCACAAAATGTGATTCTGATGCGTCACTGGAAATTGGTGAGCTGGCCAGTGCACCAGTACAATAAAAATGGTAATGAGGACTCTTTCTCCAGATGAGGCATGTAAACCTGGGCCTTCTGGCGTGTGTTTTGATAACATAAATCACCTCAGATCAAGTATGCCCTAAAACATATTGCCTGGACCCCCTGCCCAGCCTGCCAGACCTCCCCCACCCCTTCCATTTTGGCCAAGTAACTGAGCGGCATGCAGGAGTTGTAAGCAGTCATGCTGTTTGTTAGCGGCAATTAATTTCTCTGCTGCTTTTGCTCCATTCAGAGAGAAGCTTTTGTGCTTTAAATCCTACTCCTCTAAGCCTCCCCTCTTGTTAAGAGAAAATGGGCAAAGGAGAAAGTGAGAGAGAGAGAGAGAGAGAGAGAGAGACAGAATGGAGCAGGTAGAGGAAAGAGAAAGCGAGAGAGAGCCAGGGATGGCAGATTATCTTGGGCCAGTTAAGCATGTAATTGCTCAAATGAGTTAAAATCCCTTCAAATATCTGTCTTTGCACCTCATCACACCACTTCATAGACTCAAATATTTGACAATAGGCTGAAGATAAACTAAAATACGGATCTTCATTAGTTACCAGCCACCATGACAGGAAGCCTGCTGGAAGGCCAACATGTTCAAAGGATTTCTGCGAGGCTGAAATGAAAGCAGGAGCATTTGGTTAAAAATATGGGGGTTATTTCCTTAGTCGTTGCTAGATAGGGCTCTTTCAGCCTCCCAGTCTACTAAAGTAAGTTGTATTAGTTGTTTAGTGGTTTGTCAAAGTTTGCAAGGGATGATCAAGGCTTTTTTTTTTTTTTTTAAATCTCTCTCTCTCTTTCTCTCTCTCTATCTCTCTCCCTCTATCTCTCTCTTTCTCTCTTTCTCTCTCTCTCTCTCTCTCTCTCTCTCTCTCCCTCTATCTGTCTCTTTCTCTCCCTCTCTCTCTGAAATATCCTAATGCACAGGTCCTTCCTGCTGTCCGTAAACATTCTGCATATACTGCATATACTGCATTGTAAGCATATGATGGGCATCTCCCTTTGTAACCTAAGACTTGGCACTGAATGACTAATTCAAAGCTTGTCAGGTATATTCATGGCAAGCTTCATGAGGATTCTTTGAAGCTGAGTGCTCACGTACTCAGTATGGGCAGTGGTACGAGGCGCAGTGTGCCGGGAGCAGATTGGAGAGAAATGAGCAGTGGTGAGAGTAACAGAATGCATGTGTCTTAACTCCTCAGACAGGGAGATTGTTATGGAGAGTGACAGACACAGCAGTCCATGCAAGGATCTGGGAGACTATGCTCGTGACTCCTGCCAAGCCTTTACACATAGCCACTGTTGCTGCAGGCTTGGGCCGATGGATGCGTGCCCTGTGGAAGCAGTGTGTGTGTGTGTGTGTGTTTGTGTTTGTGTGTGTGTGTGTGTGTGTGTGTGTGTGTGTGTGTGTGTTGTGTGGCTGTCTCTTGCCAGCTTGTCTGAGGGCTGTGTGGTGGTAGGAAAAAAGAAACAATTGACTCCTACTGTAAGAGCCGTAGCAGTGTGTGAACAGTCTGCGACAGAGTTTGGAATGTTAGGATTGGAATGATCTGTAAGATGATTAAGGATTATGCAAACAATAATTTATCATTTATAAAGGATACTTCTGCCAAAAAAAATGAAAAACAAATAAATCAATAAATAAAAGAGCACTTTTTGGTTAAATCTACGGGTAAAGAGGGTCACTTTTTTAAACAATAGATATCACAATGAATTTTTGCCAGTTAGTAGTATTCTTACACATATATTTTTGCATTGGAAGTTTTGTAAAAAGAAAATAAATAAATAAAGACATGCAAATGAGACATTATCTACTTATGTAGCTAAATATTTGCATATTTCTAAAAATGAAAAATCTAGTCTTTGGATGCTGTAAAATTCAAATGTTTATTTCATTTTGAAGACACTCCAGGGAAAACATTGTAAACGACAAATTGCCAAAATGTAGTGTTCAATAATAAAACGCTATGCGCTGTTTTTAAAAGGAATATTCTAATACCAACATTAAAAAATATATTTTCGTTCTAATGAAAATAAATATTCTATCTTTCCAGTGTCTAGGAAAAGAGAAGAAAAGAAAAAAGAGAATCTAGTAGTGGTCAGCAGAAGGTGTCCAGTTGTAGATTAAGATTAAACCTGTCAGTGTTGAAAGCTCATATGCCTGACTGAGGATCACAAGGTAGCAGAGACGAATTTTGTGTGTGTGTTTGGAGGGGGTGGCAGTTTTGAGTTTCACCAGGTGTATGGTGCCGTGCCAAATGCCACCCTCAGTGCAGTGTGGGTGAGCTGTGTGTATGTGAGCGTGTGTGTGCGCGCACGTGTGTGTGTGTGTGTGTGTATGTGTGTGTGTGTGTGTGTGTGCATGCATGCACTGTTTTACGTTCCCCAAATGAATACTAATGAGAGCATGTGTGTGTGTCTAAATGTTATTCACACCAGATCAAACTAAGCCTGAAAAGAGGTGCAAAAGCGAGGCTGGCAGCCTCCCAACCCAAAACACCCTGGAAGAATGTCAATACATTACATGTACTTAACACATGTACCAGTGGAAAGTGTGTCAGCTACAATAACAATCACTCTACAAGGGAGTTTTTAAGGTTGTATATCTGTCATTCACATGAACTGGAAATTGCTCTTTTTTTTTTACATAATGCGGCAAAATGTTCAATAGATGAAGGTACAATATTAATAAGGCTGTGCTGCGAATGAGACACAACCAGTCTCAGAAAACATGGTTGAAAGTTTTCCCTGTGATGTTTGAAAGTTTCATTACTCTCCCATTCTGTGAATGTGTGTTAAAGTGGTCACCTTCTGTGATCATGCTAAAGAAAAGTCATACATGTGCGGTAACTAGGGCTGTCACAGCTACTTGAAAAATTGATTTTGATTGATGTTTTGTATTGTAGATATTGTAGAGTGAGTTAATGTACAAAAATCACTGCAGCAAATTATTGAGATATAAGTTTATAATAGTATGACCTCCATTAATTTATAAATATGAAACATTCATTGATCAGACCCTTTTTACAGTGAATCCAGACTAGGCCAAGAGTGAAATGAATCAATGATCTGGCATCACAAACTTTAAACACAATCACAATGTCTTTTGCAAAACTTTTAAGAAGTTTTTTTTTTGTCTTGTAGAACACTTTAATGCTTCAGAATATGTAAGTAAGAAAATGTAAGTAAAAATTTTACTTGTTGCACTGACAGTCAGACATCTTGTTGACATACAGAGCACACATCATACATTGCACCATCTGGAGGCAATACCTGGATACATCCAAATCATAAAAATAAACTTGCCCATCAAGTGAATTCACCAAAATAGAGCAACATGTTGTTGTATTCATTATTCATTATTCATCTGCATTCAATAGCAGTGTCTCTCCACTTCTTTCTTGTTATATTAATGTATTATGCATATTGGACAAAACACACATATTGGGTAAAAGTATATATCGCTATCAAAAAGTTATTATGAAGTGTTGCTGCAGTATTTTTTTTTTTTTTGTTTTTGGCTTGTAAATCACAGAAGACTGATGATTCATAGGATTTGTCACTACTGGAGGTGGATAGAGTAGCCTAAACCCATATCATATTGTTATTTGTGAAATGATGACTCATTTTTTCCAAAAAAAAATAATCAACTTAGAAGCAAACAGAAGAATAGAAGTAAAACATCAGTCAAAAAAGTCCTTAAATAGGAATTTTTCAAAACTTCTGTATAATTCAATCACTGAGATGTAAGCAAAATATAAAACAAAAATTGGAAATGTGGTCAATCACAGGTATAAATGTCAATGTTAGTAACATGACATGAGTAAAAAGTATGTTCCTTTCCTCACAAATATGATTGAGTAGAAGTAAACATATGATTTAAAAATACTTTGTAGGAAAGAACAAATTAGTTTTACTCAAATACATGTAACTGATTACTACTCGCTTCTGGACACAATACAACACACGACTAGTGAAGAAGAGAAAGCCATTTGCCCTGCTCAAAACTACTGTGGGCCTTTCTTCCCAGTCACTGTGTGGCATTCTGTGCTGCTACTGTTAGTTAATAGCAGTTAGTAGCAGTACTTGTAATGCTTGAATATCCCACCATATGAGACAAAATGGCATAGTGAAATTTCAGCATTAAAAAGATGCATCATTTCACCCCTAAGATTGTCCAGATAAAGGATAGCAATATTGCTGCTGCTACAGCATTAGCACTGCAACCGATGGCCGCAGCGAACGGTTAAGTCATCATAGGTGTCAATGTCATTCAGAGTGGCTTTGCCCCACTCACGGTTGGTTTGGAGCAGAGAGATGTGGTTTGGATAGGATTCATTTGCCTCAACCTTCCGATTGGCGGACAGCTGACAGCCTGACAAGGTCATTGGATGTACAAGCTCTCATTTAAAAAATAGACATTTGAGCGGGGGCTTGGGTTAGTTGGGTCTATCAGGGCTGTCAATCAATTAATGACAATTATTGAGCAAGGACACCCAGGGGAGGCGGGAAACAGAATAAGAATGACTGTGGAAGGGAGAGCAAAGGGAGCAGGATAAATTAAGAAGATTGGAAAATAATGACAGAAGCTCAGTGGTGGAACAGCCCACACATGCAGATTTCTCACCCAGGACTCGGTGCTATAATATATTTTGGGTTGCTCTTAGTTAGTTTTCGACCACAGTAACACATGCTGCGACTCACGTAGTGGTAGAAACACAAAATGTGTCCCCACCATTTCTTGTGCCTCTGCAGTGATAGGACGTGCTTTTAGCACATAAAAAAGTTCATGAATGCTTGTACTTGTTTTTAAGGAAGCAGTAATGCATAAGAAGATGTGAGACTAAAGAGAAGTTTAGTAAACACAAAGCATATCAAAACCAAATCAGAGTCTTATTAACTGCGCTGTTTCAGCTATGTTTCATTTGAACAAGCTCAGTTAGATGGTTAAGCAATTTGAACAAGGAAGGATCATGCATTTCAGTATGAAAGGAATACCTTTTGATTAATGGGAAAGCCTAGCATGGAAACCTGGTTAGCACATTTTAATGAATAAAAGGGAATACTTATGAGACTGTTTGTGGGAGGGAGAGATAGTGCAAGGAGTGGAGGACCTAAATAAATAAATATCAAACATAACACAATCTCAAATACACACAGAGGAGAGAATGGGGAGGAGAGAGAGTGGGAGAGAGAGAGAGAGAGAAAGAGAGAGAGAGAGAGAGGGAGGAAGCTTTTTGAAATTCTCCAGCTGGCAGGCTTTAATTTTCCACCATTCTAATTAAAATGCAAATTAAATTTATAATTAGCAACCACAGTATCCGAGAAACCACCTTGTGCACAGCCCAAACATATGGGGCAGCCAGCGGTGGGCAGAGCCGGGTGTCCGTAGCGCCAGGGACGGGAGAGCGGAGGGGCTGGAGGGGAAGCCGCACCCTGTTTGTGGGGCTGGGAGATACTGGTGAGCTTTGCCTTGATTAGTTCCCCGGTTCTCCGCAGGTGCCTCAGCTGTAAGCTCCCCAGGCCCTCTGGAGGCTGAGGTGCAGCACTCCTGTCTCTACGTGTGTCACAGGTCAGCGACGGGGTCAGCCATGTTCCAGAAGAAGTATAGGTGCTTCTGCGTCCCCTTGATCGAAGGGGCTTTGACCAAAATTAACCTCTGTGACACCCAGATAATTAATTCTTGCTGATGGAGAAGAACAGCAAACACATCAAATCGCATGTTTTCTTGTGATCATGTAGTGTCTCATAATCAAGAGAGAAGAGGGACATATTCTATGTCAGTGGTTTTATTTGATAACCTTCTACCTTCTACCATTTCCCAGAAGCCAAATTGGTGGAAATGTTTGACTCATATGTCGCAGACAGTTCTTATCCTGAAGGTGTTTGGCATTTTAAGAAATTGTTCAAAGGTCAGAAGAATTTTAAGGCTATGTTTTTAGCTTTTAGATAAAATAGAGAGTGAGAAAATGATTGATTTGTAGCATTTTGGTAACTTTGCTTTGCTGTGAATAGTAGTTACCGAACCAGACAGAAGAATATCTGAATTTTTTGTTCATCTACCTAGTTATTTGTGACAGTAAGTCTGTAAACACAATCTTCAACCTGGGGTTTGTGCTATCATTAATTTCTTCTTTTAACTGCTAGTCTACGTTCTTGCTAGTCCTCTGATCTGTATGGGTCAATATTTCATTTTCTTTGAGGTGACTGGGCTGGACACTGAAACCAGCCAAATGGCAGCATCAATCTCCTGTCAGCTGTCAGAGTCTGAAGTGTGGGGTCAAGGCTGCTACACATCAGGATGAAAGCCACCTCTCCTTTTGCTCTTTCACTCTGGACAGTGGAGGCCAACGCAAAAGCGGTCACATGGGGACGCCAGGCAGATACCCGGCTGTTCTCTCTCTCATCGACCTACTGGGTGCAGAGGTAACCAGTGTCACGTATGATCTCTTCAACAGCTGTGTCATTCTGTCACCTGGACAGGACCCCTGGTCCTGTTGTGTGCTAAGTGCCATGCCTAAAAGCCAGCTTTATCTTGCTAGGCTGTCATGTCAAGAAACGAGCAGTTTCATGGCTTTGTGTAGACATTTTGATGAGGCCTTATGTCATGGGTGACAGTGCTGGGTCTTCAGGGCTGCTAGCTGGATGCTATTCACTGGATCTGAGGCATGCCTCAGCAGTGTGTCTCTGACAATAGTGGCTAAAGAGAGCGGCAGCATGGTTAAACAGTTCAGCCCTTATCTTGGGCAGAGGTCAGGATTCCTTCACTGAATGCTAGAAGTCACTGCAATATACCCTGACTCAGGGGTTTCCACTGAAGCAATATTTTGTCCTTGTCTACTCACCCCCCCTCCCCACCCCGTCACTCTTCGATCTTTACATCCTTGCCAGCTGTTTTTATGTTTCCTTTTGAACCCCACAAAAGAGTTTACAAAGATTAATGCATGTGACGCTTTAGTATGCATCTGTCCATAGAGGAGCGCTTAAAAGAATCTTTTCAAGGAGCATTACCACCAATAATGGCAGACCGGACACATTGAGGAAAGTCAAGATGATGTATGGTCCCACCAAGGTGGGAGACGTGGTCAGACAAAACCTCCTTCCCCAACACAAACCCCTCACATTGTCTGCACCCTCTTTTACGATATTACCCCTTTAGCTGAGAGGTAGTGCCACCTGTTGCCACATTAATCATACAAAGAAGATACTCATAAATCATAACATTTCGCAATTAATCAAGCTGTCAGCTGCCGGGTCAGGGGTCAGCCTCAGAGGAGCCAAAGGTTGCCGCCAGGGTGCAAAGGGGTCATGGTTGCATGGCATCTCTCATTCTTGCAGAGTGTCAGAAAAGGAGCCGCCAGAACAAAGGAAGAATCAAAGTCCGGGCCGGAGGGGATGAGAAACCAGGCTTGCTCGAAGCCCGGAGAGGGAGAGCAGGGTCCGGACCACAAAGCCAGTCAAATTGACCTGTCACTGCATCAAGCGTTCCCTGCCAGACCGCTACACTATCGCACGCTGCCATACCCTTTCAAAATGACACCGCTCCGGCAACCTACCGAGCCCCACTCTTTGCCCCATTTGCATAATTAACAAGTCGTTCCCCTTCTTTCAAATGACTTCCTTTTGCTTGTTGAAAGGACTCGAGTGAGTTGGCACATGCTATTTCAGCCGTGAGCAATAAGAGAAGAAAAAGAGCATCTGGCTTTACAGTATTAAATTCAAATGCAGACAATTATGATAAAAACGCATGAAAATGGAGCGGATGTTGCTGTGCTTGTGACACTCTACATCGCAGCAGTTTCCTCATGCAGATGGTAGTTTCTCTGTGTGTGTGTGTGTGTGTGTGTGTGTGTGTTAGCATGTGCACGTATGTGTCTCAGGGCATGCATGCACTGTGTTATGTCTACCACCTCTCTTTGAAACTCTGGAGCTTGACTTACCTACCACCATTTCACCTCTGGCAGCCGGAGCTGTTATCTGGCACCCTTGCTGAAGGAGGGAATGCGGGTTTGCAGATGGCCGCTTTGGCATGGTTGTCAGTGAAATTAGCCCACATCACAAAGCTGCCACGACGTTCAGGCAGGGCCTGGCACTTTCCTGGCAGGGCCAGCATTTTCTTGTTTTTTTTCCCCTTTTTTTCTACATATTTTTCTCTTTTTTTTGCGGGTGAGGGCTTGTCAGCACACAGAGTTCATGCCTTGGGCCTTGTATCACTCGGAGCATCCAGCAAGTGTCGGAGAGGCAATGGCAGGCCTGCCCCTACCTGCTTTCGGCACGGCTCGTCTCCTCTTTCCTGCATCATCAAATCCGGCCCTGCCCACCAGAGAGGGGACTCTAATAGGGCTCTCCCAGGTGCGGCGCCCATAAAGAACCAACGGCTTGTGACGAGCACCTCTGCACACTACATGTGGGTGGCTGACTTCAATGCAACTCGCAATTCAATTCATATCCACCCCTTCCAGCCCTACTTTCTGTTCTCTGACTTTTCCTACAGTATAAAAATTGCCTGGGGGTGAAATGGTGCATTCATGCACATTCGTAAGTGCGGAGTGATCATTCCAAACAGTGAAAATAGCTCCACGTCGCATTTCAGCCCCCACCACACCTGCCACCCCAGCCACCTGCGCAGTTCACAGGAGCTCCCACTGCCCATTTCACTACCTTTATTTTGGTATTTCCCCAGCTCCTGTGCACTCTCCTGGGTGGTCTTACAATACAATAACCACAATGGCAAGAAAAACTCTGTGTTCAAACAAGAGAAACAAGAAACAGACCCCCTCCCTCCATCTACTGAGAATGAGATTGATGCTCCCAAGGCCAGCCCTTAATGCATTAAAGAATATTACATCTGTGGAAACTTTATAGGACACTGTTCAGTCTAATCCAATGGAAAAATCCATAGAGACGTTATGTGATAAGATTTGAAAAAGTATTACATACTGTCTTGTGCAACACACTTGGGTATCTATGTTTTGTAGTTCTGTATTGACCCTGTGCTGCTTGCCCTGCACAGAACACTGCAAACTAACATGGCTGCACAGTGTTTTGGCGACAAGATCCTCATGCTTCTCCTTGTAGCACTGAGATCTTACTGATTGTCTGAGATCGATTCTGATTTCTTCCTCGCTGAGCATGATATATATCTACAGTTGTGCCGTATCTCCAGCAAACCACAGTGCCTGGTCATAAGGTGACTCCAGTTTTTTTTTTTTTTTCATTCCTGATTTAGGAGTGAACTCCCAGCTTTATGACATGTAGCGTAACTGATAATGTTAGTGCTCTTTGCATAATCAATTTCAGAATTTGCATTTTGAACCAGAATATACTCATGCTCAAGTGTGCTGATACATTTTCTATTGGAGTTAGAGTCCATTGTCTTGTCTTGTCTTTGTTACTATAAGCCCAAAACCCAAAAAGATTAAAAAAGGAGAAATATGTCTTTTTCCATTCCTTTATTGACTGACGTGCGAATTGCATATATTACCTGCAAGTGCTCAGATTTTAATGTCGTGGACATCAAATGTGAACTCTGAACAGCTGAACACATCAATCATGCCGCACCTTGTATTTGTCACTGCATTAGCCAGCATGAATGACATTTAAGTCTTACAAGTGTTGCTGTTGCCCTTTCACTACCTACTTACCTTCCTTTAACTGTGCATGATTCAGTCAATGACTGACACGTTGTTTAGAGCCCCGGTGCCTGCGAGTCACTGTCAATTCGCTGTACAGATTCAGAGGCGGCGGGAAAATGGGTTGTAATTGTAGGTGCTTTCCGGTGATGCATATAAATGGGAAGAAATGGTGATCAAGAGATAATGGTAAGAAAAGAATGAAATCCAAGAATTGATGTAAAACGATAAGGCGGTAAAAAGGAACGTGTGTTAAACGAGTAGGAGACAGTTTTTTTGAGCTGTGTTCTGGGTGTGAATTAATAAACACAATACCTAACATTATTTACCACATAAACTTACAAATCTGTCTTTGCTCATGCATGATTTGCTGTGTTTTTGAAGTATGAAATGATAATATCAGAACATATACATGTTTTGGAGTGGATGCACCAGTGCCAATAGTGCCTATTTAACAGTTTGATTAAATGCTTTAATCAATCACTTTCCCAGCCTGTTTATTAATCACTTTATCAAGCAGTTGATGCATTGCTGCCTTTAATGGACTCCATTTATTTTGATTTCCCCCCTCTTCGTCTTATCGGGACACTCTCCCAATCTGGCTCTGATAAAAAGGAGGGGCACTGGGTTTTGCGTGTGTGTAGGTGTGTGTGTGTGTGTGTGTGTGTGTGTCTGTGGGTTGGTGGGAGGGGTCTCCAGGCGTGGTTTAGCTCCTGCTGCTAGCACAGTGAAGCCCACTTCCCTTAACTCTATTACAATCGCTGCACAACCGACTTAACCAATTTATTAGAGGCCGCATGTGCCCTGGGCGAGTGCCGGGCGTACCACACAGCTCAGCTCCGATAAACAGTGAAGCCCATTCATTTGCCTTCTCACCTGACGTGGTGCTGATATACTATCCTAATAAGATTAATATCCCCCTCGTCTTCCTCCCCCTCCCTTTCCTTATAGAGCGTCTCCAATGTTCTCCCTGGCTGATCTCAGTCTGTTGCTCCAAGCACGCCATTCAAAGAAATAGCTTTGACTCTGATATTCGCTTTTTTGGAGTGATGATGAATTGTTTTTGCAGACATGTGTATTTGAGAGGGTTGTTGCAGTGGTCGTATGTGACTACCTGTAAACCGGGAGGGGGCTACTTTTTTAAAAAAGTGTTTTAAAATGTGGTATCTGATAAGTGCTAGACGCTCAATACAACTGGAGTGATAGAATGGCCGTTAATGGCCAGCCTTCTTTGTTGCACCTTGAAAATAAACTCTGTTGCTTCTCTTTTCTGTGCCCTTTTCAGTGGATCTTTACACACACATTTCCAGCCCATTTTCTCATGTGAAAGTGTCCCTCGGTGTGGGGTTTCCACGATTCTTTCATGCATTTTCTTTTTTGTAAAACTTGGCTATGTTTTTTTTTGGAGTAGTCCTTGAACTTGCGATGTTCTGGTCAGGAATATGGCCATAATTAGCAAACAATCCATCCCTCTTTTCAGTCTGGCCATCCTCCCCTACACCCACCTCTCTCCTCTCCCCTCATCGCTGTTCTAAAAAGCTATTGTCTGCATCATCTGAGCCTCCGCACACTCTCGTCAGACATCAACAGTAGAAAAAAAGGGTGAGAGAGACAGAGAGAGAGAGAGAGAGAGAGAGAGAGAGAGAAAGAGAGAGAGAGAGAGAAGGGGGGTTAATAAAAAAAAAGCAGAGAATACAGGTTGGAGCCCTGAATAGAAAATTGCACTTAAGTGGCCTTCTCCAGAACATCACCAAGAGCTGCTACCCCCTGAGACGTATGGTGGGCTCAGACTGCCGGGTCTGGCCAGGGGGTCGGGTGGTTGGGGTGGGTGATGGGGCACTATTGCGGGGGGTTAGAGACAAACTTGAAAGCTGCCATACATTTGCAGCACTCTAACCGAAAAAAAGCATTTCACACCTGAAGCCTTTCGCGCATGGGCCTCCAAGCGTCCCCCTTCAAGACATTTAATTGGCCATTGCCTTGCCGCTCGTTGAAGCGGGCCCCATTATGGGGAGGCGACAGGCAGCCAAGTATGCCGAATGAAAAGGGCCCTTCTCCCAGATGGGCCCCGGTGGCATTAAAAAGTGCCAGATCACTTCTTGCTGTTGACTGAGAGGAGCCACAGCTCATATGTAGACACAAACATCTCCACATAAAGCTCCTTGAAACAAAAGAAAAGAATAGCAAAGGTGGAGAGACGTCCAAGTGTCCACTGAAGATTCTGCATTCCAAGTGCCCGTTGTTTAAAAGGCCAGCATTAGATAGATAGATGAACGGATGGATAGATGGTTGAACAGATGGAAAAGCTTGTAGACTCTTGCTCAACTAACATAATTTCCAGAAGTTAGAACATTACTGTGAGGATTTGTTTGCATTCAACCACAAGAGCACTGATGAGTTCAGGTACTGGTGTTGGTAACAGGACTGGATCAGAAACGCCACTCCAACTCATCCAAAAGATATTGGTTGGAGTTCCATCGCTCCGGAGAACATAGTTCACGATTCCACTGCTCTAGAGCCCAATGCTGGGGGGGCTTTAAACTTCCCTAGCCAAAATTATATCATTGCTGTCCAAAAAAGAGTGGATATGAAGTGGTACTTTTATAGGAGAATGGAAAAACATGGTATAGTTTAAATGTATATGAATTAATATATTGTTAACCCTGATGGAAATTTTGCGACAGTTGGTTGAATACATTGGGAAAACGATGCATGTATATTTGCTCTCTTCACCCACAGCGAACATAAGTCAGTCTGCTCCGTGCGACCCATAAACAATACTATTGTGCAGTGGCTCGATCTGTGAAAGGGCTTTATGTTCCTAGAAGACTGTCTGGTCTAAATCTCCTCCACTGTGAGGTGTAGTTATCCAACACTGAGCAGAAAAGGAATGATCTCTGCGCTGACCTGAGCCACAGTTTAATTACCTCACCTTTGTGGAATAATTAAGTCTACATCTTACTCCAAGCCAATCAGAAGGGTGGATGGAGCTCAGTGGCATCCTGTTCTCCTTTCTCCTTTTGTTGGGTGGCCCTACCTCTCAGATATGACTTCTTTTTTCCCGTTCCTGCACCATCTGCCTCCTTCATTTTCTCCCATATTTGCCTGAGGCGGCAAGGCCCTTCGGTGGCCCTGGTTTTGGAAAAAGGGGGAGGTGGGGTGGTAGTGGGGGGTACTGCTGACTCTGTGGACAGATAGAGAAGGGGCAATGAAAGTAGGTGCTAACACTCTGGGAGGCATGTTTTCAGGAAGGGGGTGGATATGGTGTGTAGAGGCTCTTGGGAAATCTGTCCCAAAAGTCGAACATGAGCCAAACTGTGATATCAGGAAGCAGGAAGATGGCATTTTGTTGTTGTTCAAAAAGTGGGTTAAACAAAGGACAGCTGTTACAGTGAAGACAAATAAAATATAATGAGCAGGATACCTTATTTAATAACTGAGTGACATTAAGGGGAATATAGAGGTAAGAAAAGCATTTTAGTAATAGATTTGTAGAAAATTAACATTAAAGTTCCTCATACTCCTGAAGCCACAGTCTCTGCCACCCTGTAACACTGGACTACTATATATCAGATGTACTTCTAGACTACATAGAAAACCAAAACTGATCAAAGACCACAGATCACATCTCTTAAGCTATGAAATGTAATCAGATTTGATAAAAACGGCCTGGATGGACAGACAAGAGGCAAAATGACAAGTCAGAACACACAGAGTCAGAAACCTGTGTCCACAACACTGAGCGTTTCTTCAGACGGCTGTTAGCTTGTCTCACAGCCCATACCTCCTGCCACCCCCTCATACCCCCTGCTACCCCAAATTCCCTCCACTGCCCCTCCCTCCCCAAACAAATCACGGGCATGCAACAGCACCCATCTAATTATTCCTTCCATGTTTCCCCCACCTGCCAGTCACACTTTTGGGGGACTAAAGCTTAAAACAAGTTAGCTCACAAATGATCTGCTATATTTATATTAACACCTCAGCTGGTTGCACAGACGGCCCCTGAAGGAAGGCAATCCATTAGAGGCATCAGCATGCTGGATAGGCACGCTCTGCCTCCCCATTATGCTGAATGGCCCAGTCTTACACGAAATTACAAGAAAAAATATTTGGCTCAAAACAGGATCATAAACCCTGATGAGAGATTTATGCGTCTTTCCATTCTGAGGAGCAGGAAAATATATACTTCCTAATATTTACAAATAAGATACATATGCACACGCATCAATTTCAGGGTGGATAGCGCTGATGGTAATGGGGTATAAATCGGCTTTGTCTGCCCCATTACTTTTATTGCTCTGTTGCATTTCATTGCTTTTATTGTGCTTCGCCGCTGATGCTTTGCAGAGGCGCTCACACTAAGTCAGACTACATGGGCTCAAAGATAGCCACAAACAACATTTTTTTTTTGTACTTTTTTTCAGCTGCTATTTTGATCAAAAACCATGATACTTGTGTCATATGACCACTTCATGGTCTTTTCAGCCTCCCTATTCAATTATATTCTCTGCAGAACGGCGGTCGGACGGATATTACGAGAGGCACTGGAGTCTGAGACACAGATCTAATCACAAGGCTCTGCAGCAGGACTGGGCGGCTGCCTCAGTAGCATCGGTCTTTGACATGTAGCAACATGATATCAGGATTGTGTATGTGAGTGTGTGTGTGTGTGTGTGTGTGTGTGTGTGTATTCAGTGTCTCGGTGGCGCTTCCTGAGACCTCATCCTTCCGAGGGGGCTGACTGGAGTTGTGGTCAGGGAGCTGAACTGGTGACAAGAGGGCTGCCGGTCTGAGCTCCCAAGTGAGAGGTTCGAGCACCGCACTTAACCTGACTGCCTTCAGTACGCATCCGGCTGAATAAATATGCGCCACACAAAATGTCAGAGCATGTGCAAGGCTTCCGAGGCACAGGACTGCCACATGACATCAGCAAACCCTGCTCCTATGGACAGCTGCAGTGCGGCCATGGTTTCTCAGACACGCTTAAAGTGAGGGTTCGACCGAAAAGCACACCTTACACCATTTCCCCCCTTAGCTCAAATCAGCCAAGAACTGAAATCCGTACTTGCTAGATCTGTACTGCTGAACATAAATCCCATTTCAGTTGAACACCCCCCCCCCCCACCCCATCCTGTCCCCCAAAAAAGCCCTCCTTCCTCCAAATGTAGTCCACCAGCCAAGACGTTTTGTGTCTGAAGTTTGCTTCTTTAGTCTTGTGCTGGAGCTACAAGGCTAAAGTGGCTAAAAAGTATTGGAACTGATAGACACTGCTTTAGCGTTACACAGACTACACACCAAAACCAAGCCACGTCTCACACCTATAGGTATATAATCTCAAACAGACTTGCTAATGTGGTTTCTCAAACTATACTATATTATAGTATAGTATATTACTATGCTATACTGTATATATACTATATGCAGTCGTATGCAAAAGTTTGGGCACCTCAGTCAAAGTACTTGTTTTGTTGATTTTGAGAAATTATGCACACATCCTCTGTAGAGAAAACACTTCTGCACATTTTAATGTACACTTAGTGTTTGTGTTGAATTTAACTTACTAGAAAAAATAAAGCATATTTTTTATTTATGTAATAAACAAACAGAAATTGTACACTAATACTTGAAGAAAAATGACACATTTAGGTGTTTTTTTAGCATTATAATTGTGCAGCATTTACATTAAAGTTCCTCAGACTCCTCAATCCATGATCAGAGACCACCCCCTTAAGCTAAGCTGTCAAATTTGATAAAACATGCCCTGAATTGACAGACAAGGGGCAAAATGTCATATGAAACTGTGCATAAACATTTGCAGAAAATGTCACATCTATGTATAATGTAGTGCATTTATTTTCACATACAGTAGTACATTCTGTGCAGTAGTACAGACCAAAATGGCCACCACTATTTTTTATAGCTATGTGCCATGCTTTCTTGTCGATAACATTATCTTATAGAGTGTCTGAAACTATATAAGCAAATGAGTCAGCACAGTGTGATATTTAGGCGCACAGTTTGCATGATGCTAATTAGTGTTTCTGAAAGCATCTATAGCCTATCACCCTCATAACTCCAGTGCAACACTATAGAATCAGACTGTGTGTGTGTGCAGGGGGGAAATCAAACAGAAAAATCAAACAGAAATTTGATTTTTAAGCAGCAGCACAGGCCCAGCCAGTGCAAAATCCAGTCTAAAGCAAAGAAGGAGCACATTTACACTTGCCGAGGACTCACATTCATGGAAACAGGGTGCTGGTGGTAGGTGTGAGTCGGGGCCACTGGGCCAAGGCTGGAGGACCTGCGTGCCTGCCCTGGTCCTGGCCTCTCCACTCCCTTTCTTTTGTTCCAGGTTCTAAGCAGGAGCAGAGCGAAGAAAAAAAATCAATAAAGCTGCAGCAAGATAGCCAGTCTCAAAGGGTTTCACTTCAGATTATATACCAGGCGAACAGGGGGAAGTAGAAGGATGCGCAAAGCGGCCAAATTTGGATTATAATATTATTTTAAAAATCCCAGTTGATTAAGTGGAATGTAAATGGTGAACGGTGATCCTACCAGAACTTAAAAGCAGCAGCGATGATAGCCAACGACATGACATTTATCGGAGAGAGGGGAGAGCGAGTTAAGGGGGGCGCCAGCTTAAGTGATCTGGCAGGCAGTAAGATGCCCTCCCTGTCAGAATCGATCAGTCCCTGCTGAAATTAAGAGGTGGTAAGTAAACTGCACTTAATGCTGTGTTTTGTTTTATCTGCTCTCCTTGATCTAGCTGAGAGCACCAGTGGCCTGGCCTAGCCACTCTGAAATAGTGTAAGGAAAGAAAGGGAAAGGGAAGGTGGGGGGCATGGGGCAATGGCACCAAAACACTCACACACACAACTTGGTGGCCATCTCCCTAACCTGCCTGTTACCAAGAAGACAATTAAAGGCAGAAGGGTTGAAACGGGCCTGATTTTGAATTGTGAGTGTTACTGTGCTTTTTGGACAGGCAACAATACTCTGGAGAAGCACATCCCACCCACCCAACAGGACCACATGCAGCTTCCTTGAAGCCTGCAGCAGCAGCCTGCCTCCCTTGTCCATAAATGTTAAAAGAGTTCTCTCTAGAAAGACCCATCCTTCTCTCTCTCTCTCTCTCTCTGCTGGAAAATAATCTGCTTACATCATTAGGCTAAGCTTGCTGAAACTAATTACCAGATGTTGTGTTCCTTTTTTCTTCTTTTGTGTGTTTGTGTGAGTCAGTGTGTGTGTGTGTGTGTGTGTGTGTGTGTGTGTGTGTATGTGTGTGTGTGCGTGCTCGCATTAAAAGACCCACCACCATTTGCCCCTCGCTAGCGCCCCACTCCTTCTCTGGCACTTCTATACAATAAAGCCATTTGCAAATAACAACAATTGAAAAAAAAAATAGAGGGAGAAGTCCTTCTTAATGTTCAGCAGTGCTATCTTGCACCTCTCTCCTCCCTCTCTTCATTTCTTTCTTATGTGGCAGTTATGTGAGGCCTAATAACATGAGGTGAGAAAAAGGAAAATACCTGCAAGAAAAAAGCAGAACAGACAAGGGCAATTGGGGTCTGGTTTGGCTTATCACATTATTAGCCATTAAGAGATTAAAAATATATATACACCCCCTCCCAAATTATTACACCACTGAGGCCTGCTGGAGCACACAAACACTTCTGTGGGCTGGGTCTTTCACTCTTGCCTCTTTAAAAGAACCCTCTCTTTAAACTGATTTTTGTTGCAATAAATTATTGCATTTTATAGAAAAAAACTTTAAATATAGTGAAAACATTATTGTTATCAATACTATTTTTTACAAACCTCATATTATTGCTAAGATATAAATAATTTTTAAATATTAATAATTATAAGAATATTATTTATTATTCTTATAATTATTAATATAATTGTATCAATAAAACAACATTTTTTAAATGTATGTTATTGATAAAATTGTATAAAATACTGATAGAAAACTGCTACAGCTACTTCTACTACTAATACTATTATTATTATTATTATGGTTATTATTATGGTTATTGTTATTGTTATTGTTGTTGTTGTTGTTATTGTTATTGTTATTGTTATTATTATTATTATTACAGTTGTTGTTTTATTATTAACAACAAAAATTATAATAGTCATACTTTTGTCCCTGTCAGCTGAAAAAGGAGGTTGGCATCACTGTTAAAATACACTACTATGAATTCACATTAATAAAATGGCAAAAATTGTGAATGGTAAACATTGTGAATGTAATTAATATTAATTGCATTTACTGTTATATTAAGTTTATAAGAAATCAGGTTTATCATGTTATCACTTTTTTATTACCAAAACAAAGAATTATATCGAAGGGAATTGCTGTAAATCTATGAACAGGCACCAAGGTGTGTTACCATTATTATTATTATTATTATTATTATTATTATTATTATTATTATTATTATTATTATTATTGTTGTTGTTGTTGTTGTTGTTGTTGTTTGTTGTTGTTGTGTTACTATTATTATTATTAGTAGTAGTAGTAGTAGTATTAGTAGTATTATTATTAGTATTATTATTATTATTGCTGCTGCTGTTGTTGTTTATATATATTTTATTGTTAGAGTTTTTTTCTCTTTCTAACAGCTGTTTTGTGGTCAGTTTGTGTGCAGTGTGCTGATGTTGGTAGTCTGGTTGGTGTTTTATGGTTTTTTATGGGTTTTTGGTATGTCTCAGTGCTGGGAGGTGGTGTGTGTGAGGAGAGTCAGGTGGTGTTTTATGGTTGTTTGGTGTTTTTAGTTTTTTTGTGTTTCATAGGTTTTTTTGGTGTTTTGGGGTTTTTTGGTGCTTTAGGTTTTTTTGTGTTTTTGTTTTTTTTGGTGTTTTATGGGTTTATGGTATTTTTTGGAGGGGGGGTTGATGTTTTAGTTTTTTGGATTTTTATGGTTGTTTGGTGTTTTTGTTTTTTTAGTGTTTCAGTTTTATGGTGAGACGGTGGTGTGTGTGTCTGAGGAGAGTCGGATGGTGTTTTGTGTATTTTTGGAGTTTTTGGTGTGTGTCTCAGTGCTGAGACTGTGGTGTGTGTGTGTGTGTGTGAGGAGAGTCGGATGGTGTTTTTTGGAGTTTTTGGTGTGTGTCTCAGTGCAGAGACTGTGGTGTGTGTGTATGTGTGTGTGTGTGTGAGGAGAGTCGGATGGTGTTTTGTGTGTTTTTGGAATTTTTTGGTGTGTATCTCAGCACCGAGACGGTGGTGTGTCTGAGGAGAGTCGGACGGTGTTTTTTTGGTGTTTTTGAAGTTTTTTGGTGTGTGTCTCAGTGCTGAGACCGTGGTGTGTGTGTGTGAGAGAGAGAGAGGAGAGTCGGACGGCGTTTTTTGTGGTGTTTTTGGAGTTTTTTGGTGTGTGTCTCAGTGCTGAGACTGTGGCGTGTGTGTGTGGTGTGTGTGTGCGTGAGGAGAGGAGCTGCTCTTTTCCCTCTCAGCCGAGGAGGAATAAACAGTCCGGGCGCGTTATCACCGGCTCCGCAGCGTTAGTGATTCATAGCAGTCATTTAAGCGATAATACTCTCATTCACAACAGCGCAGAACACGCGCAACGCTTATCTGCGGCCGCGCGCGGGAGAGAGGAGGGGAGCGCGCGAGATGCGGCTGATTGATAAATTGACACGTTAATTTTCAGCGGGATAATAAGAGGAAGAGGCCGCGGACGGAAGGAGGGGTAGAAGGGCCGGAGCTCGGGGCTCTAACTTTGGATGCAGTGCCATCTATCTACTGCTCGGAGTAGAGCAGCAGGTAGACCGCGCGCGCGCACGTGTGCGTGTAGAATGAAACAGAACTTTACACACGACTTCAGTTTACTGCCCTCCTCACACACACACACACACACACAGTTCTTTAAGCACACGCTCTCCTTCTTCATCAGCTCTAAGAGAGAGCTTGGCATACACTCTATGACCATATTTTGTTTAGTCATTGTACTGTAATCTGGTTGCTTTATTTTATTTTATTTTATTTTGTTTTATTTCATTTCATGGTTCTTTATTTTATTTTGCACAGAAGTTGCATTATATTCCGATCTAAGTTCGCGTCAGTTGAGGAGCACTTAATCAGTTTTAAAGCAGAAAGACAAACTGGGAGTTGATGTGAAAAATATACATCTACTACTATTACTGTTATTACTACTATACTACTACTATTAACGATAAGAACAAGACAACAACAACAATACTACTACTACTACTACTACTACTACTACTAATAATAATAATAATAATAATAATAATAATAATAATAATAATATGCTCTCTTTACGAAGTTTGTGTTATGTGAGTTTGTTATTAAGCTAAGTAAGAACAGACAGTTCTGACGTCAGGCTTCACTAAACTCTGATAAAGATTTACATTTCACAGTTTTATAGTTTTCTTTATTAATGTATAAATATCTGTAATTGCCGCTTTAATTGTTTAAGAACAAAGAACTCGTTTCTTGTTTTCGGTGTATTAACTGAATGGATCAGTTAAAGCGCAGACCAGTTTCTACAGCTCTGATTAACTGAAAGTTTTCTACACTTTAAACTTTCTGCCCTGGTGCAATTTACGCACTTTTACATGTATTTAAAAAAGTGCTCGGGTTTTTGTCACGTTTTTGTCACATTTTTACTCACGGAGCCCTGTCCGTCTGTTTTTATCAGCTCTACAACAATCGCAGAACTTCTTTATCTTGGTTTTCGCCGTAAGCGGAGGTCGGAATAGTCCCTAAAGGTAACCCCCATATTTCATATACTGTCAGTATGACGTGACGGGTGGTCGCGCTACCGAATCTAACCCACCTGACCCTCTTTAGACCTCAGTAAACCCCTCAGTGCGGATCAACAGCCATGACTTTTATTTGCAAATATTTTTTTGTTAATTAACTTATTTGTACAGCTCACTTATACTGTTTACTTGGTTGTGCATTTATTCTGAAATAAATTCTGAAAGTTGTCAGACACACCAGTTTTAACCTCCAATATGCATGTTTTACACACGGATAACACTGCTGTGAACTGTTTTTAAAGTGGTATAAAAATTAAAGCAATAATTACATATATATATATATATAGAGAGAGAGAGAGAGAGAGAGAGAAAGAGAGAGAGAGAGAGAGATTAGACTTGAGAATCATTATTGTTATTGTGTTGTTCTTTATGCTGTTTACATGTATTATATATTTGCTGGTTTGTTTGTTTTACTTACACTTTAAAGTCAGTGTTACATAGTAAAAGTGACCTCTCTTTACAGCAAATACCTAATGTAAGGTAAGAAGCGAGTGACTAATAGAAAGTAAGGCTGGGTCGCCATGAACAGTACTTAAAAGGCAACCCAGTCTGACCCAATTAGTGTATTCCTCTGGAGCCTGCCTGTTGTACAGCTCCCAAGACCATGATCCCTTCTGGGTTGCTCTGAATTGAATTTGCTGGCTCGTACATGCCTTTGCCTATCTCCCAACAGTGCCTTCATTGGCTGGGAGACTCTGGTTCGAAGTTCACAGCTCTGAACCCGCTGGCTCCTTTGCTATGCTGCAAAGCTGTCGGCTTTGTGATCAAGACCCATGTTTCCATAGCAGGTTATGAAATGCGCCTCTTTGTCTTTAATAATTTATTTCTATTGCCTTGAACCAGACTGGAGAGGAGGCTACGAGCAACAACTTTTGAAATGTGGTTCACTGCAGGACCCCGTGCACTCTTATCAGTGTTGTATCTGAATTGTCTTTATCTGGCTTCTCTTCATACCTGGCTGATGTATTTCTGCAGTGAAAGACAATAAGTCAGTCATCATTTCTGAAAGAGAAAAGTTGGATTCATTTTTATCATACTTCAGACTTTAGTTGGCCCTAAAATGTGCATGTGTGAGTGATAATAAGGGAGGAAAACGAGAGCCAAAGAAAGTGGGGAATCTAGTTCATTAGCTGCATTCACTTCAATGTAGTCCTTAAATTGTGTCCTTTGTTTCACCGCTCTGCCTTGCCTGGAACCATCGGCCTATACCCAAAGGGGGAAAATACAAGCAGCAGAGCAATTTGGCATCATTGCAAAGCACAGCTACCTGGGTAGCTGTTGTGTTCAGACACACACTGCTCCTGTCTAGTAAGAAAAGACCGTCCTGATGTGACAATGGAAGAGAGCAGCGTCCCTGGAGTGGGCGGCTCCCTTGAGCCCTCGCCAAGGCTGCAGCGCTTCAACTTCCTTTCACTAAAATGTTCTTCCAGAACAACAAAAAAAATGAATAAAATAAAATGAAACTTTGCAGAGGAACACTTTGTTGTTTTTTTTCTCATCAACATGCAGAGAAGTGTGAAGTAAATAAATGTAAACACACTCCCATCCAGTTGATTCGTACTACCACCTCAGTCATGTATGGCTTCCATTTTAAAGTGTATGAAACTCTGACACATCTCTGAAAGTTTAAGCCCGTTTTACGGATGGAACTTTATGTTAACATAGAGGCCATAGATTTGCATTAATCAGGCGTTTGATGGATTTGGAGTGTCTGTGAAATGGCTGAAGTTCCAGCCTGAAGCAGAGAAGCGATGATTTCTTGTGTTGGTGTCAGTCACCTTCTCCGCAAGCGCCTGTCTGAAGGAGGTGGCGAGAGGCTCCGTTGACCTGACTGCTCCAACTGTGGGCCTCGCCATGCGGGATGCTGGCGCCTCAACATCAAGTTGGCCACAAGAAGCTGATGACCCACTTCATCTGGACATGCCAGTAACTTAAACTTCTCCTTTATCAGTCTCCTTTATCAGTCAAGACCCCCATCGAGTGCTGGGTGAGAATGCCTGCCTTCCCTGCGGCCTCTGATTATTCATCAGATCCTGGTGAGACTTTGACGCATCCGCAAAGGCGCCACCAATGACCCAATTATCTCAAGAGGGGGCCAAAACAAGAATGAAGCAGAATGCGAAATGTGGCAATTTTAGAAGTTGGGCTAATATTCCTGAAGGGCTTTCATGAGTTCTGCTATTTTCTTGATGTTTCATTGTGTTGATTGAACTGAGGCTCCTCCATGATGAATGGAATCATTGCAGGCCAATCTCAAGCCAGATGATGCGCATAATGTATTAAGACAGCTGGTTGAAGTACCTCTTCTTCATCACAACATAATCGTGTTATCAATTATACAAAATATCTCTTTCATTTCTATGTTGATTATGCTCTAGTTGTGCCCATCCACATGAGAGGGGGGTGGGGGGGTGGGGATTTCATGGGATGGCATGACAAGCACACACAACAAAACCAAACAAAACAGCCTAATCCCGCAACTTTGTGGAGAAAGATGCATGGTGAGTGACTCGCAAATCTGCCATGCTGCTGGTAGCCATTCTTTCACTGCTTGAGGAGCAGCTTGGTGTCACCTGGGGAGGGGATGCACTGGGCTTCTCTCTTTCACACAAGCTGCTCCCCCCGCCTGTGATGGACAGACAGCCCAACAACGGCAGCCATTGATGCCATGCTACTGTGGGGAAGTTTGCAGAGGACGTGTCTTTGGGAATTCAGCCTGTCTTGGCCTCCGAAAGACCCAGCAGCTTGATCCCATGTCACTCGGACGGGGCAGAGCTTGTCTTCCCCCACCACTCCAGTCTTGTCTTTGAAAGCTAAATGGTTAATTGTTGTCAAAAGAAGAGGGAGTTCAAGCAAACGTTTGGCCAGAAGAATATGAGCAGAGGGAGGGGCCTCTTATGAAAGAGTCAGGCTGCAAAATAAAGTACATGAAAAGCTAAAATAAAAATAGAATCAAGGGGGAATAATAAAATTAGGGACGAGGGGAGAGAGGGGTAGAAAGAGAGTGGGAGAGGGGGAGAGAGAGAGAGAGAAAGAGTGAGAGCTAGAACAGAAGCACGAGAGAACTCAAGCCGCTGACCCTTATCGTCGCCAGTGAAGAGCAGGAGATTAGAAAGTGTTTCATGCTAATTTCCATGGAGATTTCTGTAATTTCTCTAAAACGACTCCTTCCCCCTTTGATTTGTCTGTCCCACCCGGCCCCCCACCGGCAAGGCTGGGGTGGTCCGGCCCGTCACGCTACTGCTCTCGTGGGTCCTGCCTCAGCCCCTTGCTGCGCCCAGCCGTCCCCAGATTACTGGAGCGGAGCTGACGTCTCTATCAGCCTGCGCCACCGCCATGCCCTTCTCCTAGCCACACACACACACACACATCCCCTCCTTTCACCACAAAACTCCACACACACTCTCAGACCTGTCACATGACGGCTTCATCAGTTCACACTGCCAACTCCCACCAATCTCTCACTTTCTCCTTTCTTTTTTTCCAACTCACCCCACCCTCACGTCATTTCTCCCCCCGACCCTCCCCATACACCAGAAGACCACCCCAGCTACACACACTCACATGCCCACTTTACTGCAGACCATTTCACCTTTTGCTATAGCTCTGCCTTCTCCCTCAGACTCGCTGCCTGCTCTGTGCTTCTGCCTGCCACATCAAAGGAGAGGCAGGGGTCAGCGAGCCACAGGCATGGAATATAAATGCAGCAGGCAGAATGGCAGTATGGGAAATCAATCCTCTAAAGATAGCAGCATCTACCTCATGAACCCATCATCATCCTCCATCATGTGCACCAGAGGATCCTCCGGGAGTGCTAGGATGCATGAGGGCCAACGTGCATGAGATTACAGAACTTGTAGAATAGTCCATGTTGTCGTTTTTAAAAGTTCACAACATATTTTTCTGCTTATAATAATTACGATGTTATGTGAATCCAAAAGGAGAGGCTATACATTCTCAGTAAAAGTGTATTTGAACAGTTAATATCTATCCGTCTTGCACATTAAACACTGTGCTTGCTTAATCTGAGGAGTTTAAGGAAGGTACCACCTGGATAAAATTAGAATTGCTCTTCATGGCTTCAGGGTGGTACAGATCAGTACTTGGAGATTTTGCAAAAAAGCTCCAACTAGTCATGAAATATTTCAGATTTTTCTGTCCGGCATCTGGCTCGCAATGATAAACACTATAAACCGCAGACCACTATTTCTGAAAGGAAAGTACTCATTTTAAGCGACAGTGGTCAGAATCAACTTTCTATTCATGCAGCACAAGCCTGCGCCTCTCATCACGGGGGGAAACCCCATGGCATTGTGCTGTTTCTGGAATCATGGGAGAAAAAAAGAGACAGCTTATTGAGCAAAACACTGTGGTGGAAATATGTAAACAGCCTTTGTTGGAGGCCCTCGGCTGAAGCCCGCTGCCAGCCGAGAGTAGTCAAGCTTCCCGCTGTATGTCAATATCATGCTTCACTTTGATTTAAACATCTGTGAAATGCGCCTGTATCTTTTACTGCAGAGATTGTCTCCTTGGAAATCTTCGATAACAGTCCCGGGGTAGTATTTTCTGTTCCGGCAAATGGTTACGCAACCTAGCGTGCAACAGCGATAGTGTCCAGAAGATAAAGCTGGGAAAAGGGGGGAGGGCGGTTGGAGAAGGAAAAAGCAAACAAACTCTTGTAGCTGCTGATGTCTGCTAGGGGCTGCAGAACCTGCAGATGAGTTGAAATGAGGGAGATACAGCTTGTCACCAGACACCCTTATTTGGGTACGGAGCTTCAGCGTGGTGGTTGTGTGTGGACGCCTGTTTGGGGGGTATTTCCTGAGTGTTCTTGAGTGACACTAGGCCAAGTGGCGTGACATGGGGAGCTAGTGGCTTAGTGACACCTGGGAGCCATGGACCCCAAAAGACACATACATTATGTGACCAATGACAGATGCATCTCTTGGTGGTCTGCAAACATTCCCAACAGGAGTTGTATGGCATTTCTCTACATTAATGACAGGTGGTTTAAAGTTGCTCAAAAGCACATTTCTGATAGTTAGACTAACTTTTAAACTTACAGGAGATTTAGCATCAAGGAAAATTTTATTTATACAGCCAGAATTGATGAGATTACATCAAAAAGGCTTCAGCAAAGGGCCTGCCAAGAAGGTCAAGTGCATTTTTGCCTGTACACAGATGTTTTTTTTTTTTTTTTTTAATCCATGTTGTATGACATTAGTGATAAGAGGAGGCCTTTAAAGCCTATGGTCAGTTATCACTCAGTAGCACCCCCTCTCTGAAAGATTATCCTGCTCCTGTGGTACGTTTACTGCACAAGGCCTTCTCACCAAGCCCCACAAAACCACAATATAAAAAGCTGTGCATTCAGCACATTGGTAATGCACTTAAAGCATGCCACAAGCGCGCAACCCAGCAGCACAATGGCCAGGATATGGGTTTTTCCACGCTTTCACAAAGTGGACATAGAGTTGTTCCAGTCAGAAACGGAGCCGCTGTGTCTAGAAGACTTTTTTTTTCTTTTTTTTTTTTGAAGTGCAGTAAAGGCATTTTTGAAAATTAAATCTTGGTTGGCCTCACGACCCATTTACCTTGAGAGGAGGGGGAGTGAAGGGGTGTTTGCACCAGCCACAGACCCTTGAAAACTACCAGGCAAGATAAAGGCGCAGCGATTGTCCTGGTAAAGTGGCACTACATGATGAAGTATTATGCCAGATTTAAATGCCTCAAAGCCTGCCAGAGCACTTGGCTGACTCATAATGGGCCAAGGCAAAATACTAAGCATTGAGTGCGGATATTGATTTGACAGTGCGTCTCAAGTATAGCACACGGCACCGTGTCAACAGAGGGTACATAGAAAGACCCCTGAAACTTTTTTCTGCCCATAAAGAGAGCAGATGTTTATTCAAATCGGGGTGGAGGGTACCGTAAATAATGCTTTATTTCTTCAGCACTGGAAGCAATGTGCCCTTTGAACGAGATTCATTTAAATGGGTTTTAGAGTAGGTATCAGTTGAAATAACTGTGTGCCATTTATTTCTTTCCAAACACAGATGTACAGTATTTGTCCTTGATATATTTTTATTGGGGAAAATTAGTGGTGAAGAGGTGCCATGATGTCCTTCAATATAGGCACGGGCGCTTATGCGTGGACCACCACTAAAATTGTTCTTTCTGGTTCTGAAGGAGATATTTGTGTGTAATTGTGTGTGGTGTGGCTTGGTTTGTTTGGGTGTGAGTTTGGGTGTGGGGGGTGAGGGGGTTGGGGGTGTGACATTAACCCCATTAACCTTTCTTTTTCCTTTCAGGTCTCTTCCTGCTTGGAAAATCTAACCCTATAACCACAATAGCAGCTGGGTCAATTTAAAAAAAACTACATACATTTCCCCCTTGCATCATTTATGCTACGTTTGCTACTGACAGTAAATCATTGCAGTATAGATAGTCTTGGTCGTGTACGTCACAGAATACTATTGTTTTGCTGTTGCATTTACACAGACAGCAGGCCTGCATTAGCAGTGACCGCAGGCCATACAGCCACGGTTTTGATTTTTATATAGGGGAAAAGAGTGAAAAGTAATTTAGACCTAAACTGACAAAAGGCCTTGGCAGTCAGAACAAGCATAGGCCCGTTTCTGCCAGTCTCCGACTAGCCGGGACTCAATAAGACAAGCTGTCTAAGAGCTCCTTGGTTGCCTGATGGCAGGGCCAGCCGGAGTAGTGTACTCTTCCCCCTTAATGCCCCTACTCCATTGATCTTTCCCGTAACTGCAGCCCTCCATACAAACCCACACTATCTGGAGTGGGGAGTGCTCCCAGCCAACACCTCCCCCCCCCCCACTTCAAAGGTACATATTTACTCTTGGAAATTTAAAGAAAGTGCAGCTGTGGATGCATCTGACAACCTCAATCAATAATGGGACTGGTCCTTCTGACCCCCCCTCCTGCTGTCTAATAAAGTGCTTCTCAGGGCCCAGTGGTTTTCTCTGTTAGTCTTTTGAGGTCGGCTCCAAGCAGCACTTAGAGGTTCCTTTCCCCCATACCTCTTCTCGTAAACATTTCTTTATTTTATTTTTTTTTTAAATATACAATGAATTTTTTAGTTTTGTTGCATCACAGAGTATTTATCTTATACTACATTTGTGCCTAATGTTCTGTAAGTATTTTGATATTGAATCACGTTTTATTTCCAAGTTTTGAGTAAGTACAGTAAGAGAGTATGAGGAAAGGAAAAAAGGGACACAACAGCTGTGTATTTGTATGTGTTTTAGATGGCAAATACTTAAAAATTCACAGTGAATGCTTTTATAATTATTTCTTAATAAAGAAAAAACTGATAAAAAAATGTTTTATTTTTATTTAATTTGGAAGTTTTTTGTGTTCTTAAAATTATATCATGTTTGTTGATGACTAGCATCCAATGGCTCCTTTGTCTCCATCCATAACATCATTACAAATGCTTTCATTTGTTCTTTGATGATTTTGGCGAATGAATATCATGTGTACTTGGGAGATCTCCTTCTCTCTTGTTTTAGACAAAAGTTTCCTGCAGAGAGGCAGATTATTGTAATTGTCTTAGCCACTTCTCAAAAACAAACGTGTATTAAGACGAAGGCTTGGGATAGGACCCTCTGCAGTTGCTGGATTGAGACAATCACAATCTTTTGTAATTATGCGCAAGGATATTCTAATTACTGATGATTAAGGCTACTGCAAGCCACTTGCTTCACTTCACCGCAACAATTAGGAAAACATATATGTCAGCTGCGCTTTTGCCCATCATTTCACTCAAATGTGAATGTTGGAAATCAGCTCAGCAGGAGATTTATTTTGGAACAATGAGAACAGAATTTCGGTCTAAACTATGTTTTTCTTCAGCAGGTTTCACCAAATTTTTATGCGACAGATAGTACACTGGGTTGATTGACACTTAGACATGCTTCTGAAGAAAGATTCTGAGAAGTCAGTAAATTTATATCTTATTAAATTGATAGCTATA
>JBBPCZ010000019.1:1357176-1390205 GCA_037974445.1 Brycinus macrolepidotus | reverse complement strand
GGGAGTCTCTCTCTCTCTCTCTCTCTCTCTCTCTCTCTCTCTCTCTCTCTCTCTCTCCCCCCCCCCCTCTCTCTATCTCTATCTCTCTCTGTCTGTCTCTCTCTCTCTCTCTCTCTGTCTGTCTCTGTCTCTCCCTCTTTCTCTTGATCGCTCACTTTCTTTCCTCTTTCCCTAAGGCCCGCTAACACATTGACAGCCGTTTGTTAATAGGTATCAGTTTGCAGAGAGCGGGGCTGGAGGGACGTGTGGTAATCATCTTTATCTCGGGGCTCTGTTGGCAGTGCACCTCTCCCTTGCTATGCTGGCGGACACTTGTCATTGAGTGGCTGTCAGGCAGAAAGGGGGTGTGGGATGTGGGAACGGGCGGTGCTGGGTCACGCTCCCTTCTCTTCAAAAGGCGCTGCAGCTAAAACCTTAAGTGGCGTTTTAGCTACCTGCACTGTCAGAGCTGACACTCTCCACTCCTCTAACGAGGAGAGACCACCGGAGCTGCGGCCAACTCCATTACCTCTCCACAGTGGGTTACTTTCAGCAGAGCATGTGTGCGTGTGTGTGGTGCAAGAGGAGCTGTGGTCCATTACTGTCTGTAAAAACCCACTTCAATACCAATGCAAGTGTTTTAATCAGATAGAAATACAAGATATTCAGCTCTTTTTGTTGTCATTGTAGATTTGTACAAAAAAACCCATAACTCATCTACCCTTATTTGTATCACTTGAAGGACGTCACCATTATCCCGTTAGTCTCATGGGACCAGACGTGATCTCATTACAAGAATCTATGTCTCAGGACAACTATTTCAACTTTCGCTGCTGGACTGTAGCTAAATCTACAGCCCTCCAAAACCTGCCCCAAGTTCAGCTAGTCTGTGCCATCTTCAAGTCTGGAGGACAGTCACTAAGCCTGAATGCAAATAAGATAGCTTGTCTTTTCCCAAATAAAGCTATCCATTCTTCCCACATCACATTTACACAGCTGTGACCAGCAGAGGCCACACACAGTTACTGCCATCCTCCACTTATATCGCCAGCTCAGTCATGTGTTCTAAAGATAAAGTACAGTCTGGTTTAATGAAGCTGTTTTTCTTAACAAGAGCATCACATATAATATGTTTGGATAATATATCAGACAAGAAACCTTAAAAAACTTAACTGGAGTGTTTTGGATAGATTTTTAGCCATGTTAACTTACATTACATTCATAACAATAGGGTTGTTGTCAATCGGACAGCATTAATGGACACATCATTAAGTCTATATTCCCACTCACATTTAGTCCAAACTTTCTCATGATCGTCCTCACATGTTCTTGTTACACGTTTACATCGGGCCCCGCTATTAGCACGTCAGTCTATTTACACTCTCAATAATAAAGGCCCCAAAAAGGTATCTTTGGAGCAATTGACATAGAAGAACAACTTTTGTCTTCCCAAACTATCCAATCATACAAGGGGTCTTTAAAGAACCACTTTTGTAAATATGTGGTAGTATTAAGAAATGCTCTATACCAATTAAAGGGATTTTTCTTACATGTAGCATGCAAACGTGTGACCACTAGAATAAATTGAAATGGGTCAAATGTCATGTTTTATTGAGTTTCTAAGTGAATATAAGTAGACATCCTGGACAGGAAACTTAAACATGACATTTTCTTGCAGATTTTAGTGAACAATGTTTAGTATAATATATTAGAAAAAATTAAACACTTACAGTTATGTGCCATAACTTTTGCACAATAGAAACAAAGATATGTTACTTTCAGCAAGTAAAGAGTAATCATGCAGAAGTGTTCTGACTGACTGAGGTGCCCAGAATTTTGCACACAACCATATATCCATACCAAGACCTATTTAGAAATGTTTTTACAAGAGTACAGTAAAAGTAATTGTTGCTAAAAGCTGGAGCTCCTTTTCTTCTTCCCCTATAGCCCGTCAGGCTCCAGAGCTGATGGATGACACACAATGAGTTTCCACTTCAGAACATGTAAACATTCTTGTCTGCTCCTACTGTAGTATGACCGTGGACGGCCATCGGCTGCTCTGGCTTATTCTTAACATCTGACAGTGGCCTCCGAGGCTGACTTTATTGAGAGTACTTCAACCAGCACGTTCAGGGGCTCAGCCAAAGCCCAGACCCACGGGTGGCAAGTCATTGGATGGCAACAATCGGAGCCACTACATCTTTGTCGGCTCTTTAGCAGTGGTGACAGATGTGCCGTTGAATGGCTATTGCATCTGGATAAAATTCAGGCCAGCCTAAGATTTACAGCCGCTGGCCAGAGGGCTTCACAGAGGTCCCTGTGATGCATGGTTGGTTCATTCTGCATCCCGTTGAAAGTGACCAGCCGAAAACGCTGAGGTGGTAATTGGCCCTGAAAACCACAGGCAGAAGGTGACTTTGAAGTGAGGAAAGGTCATTTATTAGAATGACATTTTGGACTTTTAGTTGAGGTGAATGGTGTTTCTTGCCATGCGCTGACATTCATCTGCTGACCAAGTGAGCCAGAACTTGGTCAGCAGCCAGTGGCTCTAAAATCTCATTCTTTTCTCATTGGTTAGAAAGTTAGAACGTGCACTCTTTCTGAATGTTTTCATTGTATTTGGCTTTGTCCTTATAATTCACTGCAGAGAAACAGTGTGAGAAAAAATAAATAAATAAACTACCTTCACCCCATAGGTGGGAAACAATTTGAGAAGTCGTTCTCTCAAGAAAAGCTGGCAAGGGCTTCAGTGTTTTTGCTCGACGCAAAGGGAAGAAAAAAAAAACATCTCTACTGTTGCTCTTTGATGCAGAGGACACTCCCAAAGTTGCTGTACTTTTCTGTGTTGTTCTTCTGCTGTGTTTTTCTTTTTCTTCCTGTGACAATTATTCTGCATTAATGCAGGTTCTTCCCTGGGTTCAACAAGCAGAGCCCTTGCAGTTCATGCTGTGTTATCTGGCAACAAAACTAATTAGCAATCAAAATCTCAAGTTGCTCCAAGAGGTTATCTCCCCAAACAAAAACTGCATATGAAAGAGAGCTGAGAGTTGCATGGATTGTGAATTGGCTCCTGCTCGATATGTTACGAGCTCTCGTAACCCAGACCCCATGATCTTTTGAGGGATACCCTCAAGTTCACAGCAACAAATGCACTCAGTCACTTTGGGAGAAGCCTGGTCTCTCTGTAGGCCAATTACTGGTTTTTGAAAGCCTGGGGCATCCCACAAACTTTGACACTTGGAAATAAAGACCAATCTGAGAGAGAAACATGGCGGCTATTAAAATCTTTATAATTCCACAAATCGCAAGTGATTCGTTTTGCCCCCCGGCTTGTTGGGATACATCCTTACCGCTATTGCAGGGGTCAGAAGGCCACTGCAATGGAGGGAAGCAGGCTTATTTTTACAACTGGGCCTGAAAGGAAATATTGGGCTTCTTTTTTTTCTACAATGTTCGGGGTGCCTGAAAACAGCCAAAGATCTCTTCTGTGTCATAATTGCCTGAAGTGGGTGAGCAAAAGCCCAGGCCTCCTAATGGAGGAGGGGGGTCTTTCATCAGGGCTGTAGAGTCAGAAACGTCTTTTAAAAGATCATCCTGCGAGGGTTCTGGCCTATGTTGTTTATGTAATAAAGCTCTTTTGAAAGAGAGGGAAGGGCAAAATCTCTTTTTTCTCCTGTAGTTCAAACGTGCTTTCATTTCACTACAGAAAGTGATCTCAAGAATACAGCGTTTTTTTAGTTGTTGTTTTCATCAGTCTTGGAAGGATATAGAGTGTCAGTTGGCCTTAAATCATTTAAATTTCATGAGCAAAATATTTTAATTTCCAAAAACTGAATGATACATATGTAAATTAATTAGCCATTCATACCGCAGTGTTAGATTACTTATCTCAACAAAGTGAAAGCCCAAAGTACCTGAGAGGGTCATGTAATTATGTGTAAAATCACTCCAATTAAACATTGCCGTGTTAACTTTTGGAGTGCACACACTCAGCTTTCAACTCCACATAATATAATTAGGATTCTGCAAAAAAATGGGGGGGAAAAAGCCTAAAATTAGGTGCAGGCATTAGCAGTGGAAAGGCTCATCCTGTTTGTGATGCTTTTGAGTTAAGAATGGTACTCTAACCCTGCCTGCTTCCCTGCTGGAGTGCTGATAGGCCCTCTGCTAGGCCCTCTGCGCGTACACGAGGGCCCTGGTTGAGGAGGCTCTCATCCACCAGTCTCTAATCATCAGCCTGCACCTAGTCTCTGGTGCCTGGCTGATGGACCACATGGGTCGCGCCGAGGATGTCCCACCCATAAATCAGAAGGCAGGGAGGGGTGACAGCGCACAAAATAGGTGAATTGTCCTTGGGATCCTGGGGGCTGATGTCGGTCCCCGTTCCATCCGTCGTGCCCCACAGTGTGCACAACACTCCTTTATGTTCCTCCTGGAGGGGAGAGTAGGATGGGTGCCCCCCCCCCCCCCCCGAAACCAACCAACAACCTCCATCTGGGATCCCGCCTCCACAACTTCTCCCAGCCAGACCCAAGCTATGAACTGTTTCCCGAGTCAGTTACCAGTGTAATTGAAAGTGCTTTGTCATGGCTTTCAGGCCAACACTGATGGATGTGAAGTTGAATGAGCTTTGGGTTTTAGTTATACTGGGAGGAAGTCGGGGGGAGATTTATCATCGCCAGCTCGCGAGGCCACCAGGGGCTGTTTGAAGCACAACCTCCCTCTACCTCCCTGTGATCTGTTAATTATTACTTACTTAACCTGCACCACTTAAATCACTATGCTTTATCTTGTCTGGAAAAGTTAAAGGGATTCCATGGGTGATGCCTCAGAGGGTAGGGAATTAAAGCAGAAATAAAAAAAAAGATTTTTAATGCACTGGATGGCCTTCAATGAATAGAAAAGTTGATAAGCATCAGGATAAATTACATGGACTAGATACCGCATCTGACATTTTGCTTTGCTTACTTACTCTTTGTCCTCTTAATAATCACTACTGCATTCTTTTGTGGCATTTTTTTCCATTTCCTGTTGGGGAGGATTTTTTAATTTAAATAAATAATAAGCAAGCAAAATAAAGACATGCACTTGGCTAATTCAACTCTGCCAAACTTGTCACGATTTATCCCCGTCTTTGCGCTGGTGAAGCCTTGAAAAGCACATTGGACATGATTAAGGAAATCCAAGAAAATCCAAGTTTAAAAAGAAAATCCTTGACAGCAAAGCAATGCCAATGCAATTTCAGCAGAATTAAGCTTATTTTCGGAACTGATAATTGCTGTTGCTAATTCATCTCAGCATTTGATTAGGCTGTTCTCTAAGAAAATTGAATTTTTGAGTCGAAAGAATGAAGCCCACTAAAGGACCACAAAGGCACCCCTGGTGTAACTGAGCACCTCTGTATTGCTGGCTTATCCAGAGAGCTGGGTCATCTAAAACTTTTTTAAATCAACACGACAAACAGAATTCTTTTTAGTTTAGTTTGTGCTGTCCATACAGTCATACTGTTCATAACCTATGCAAGATGCCACAAGTCAGACCATCATTCCTCTGATTTCAGGATTCTAGCAGTAAACAGCAAAACACTCCACTTTCCTGCACCCCAGAATGCAAAGCACAGGAAGTCAGTAAGTTCTCATTGTCTCTTCTTATTAGAGCACGCCCCCAGCTGCCTGAGTCCTGGCGCGGGGCCAGTGTCGGGGCCAGCTAGCTTGGCTCTGATCTGATCTGGCCTCCTTTGTGAGCTGAGGAGCAGGGAAAGTTTTTTTTTTCTTTCCTCTCTCTTCGCTGAGGCTGCTGCTGTCCTAGAGCCATGTTGGAATGCTGAAGCGGCGATGGAGGTGCAGGGGAGAGAAGTGACCTCGCCTTGTGATGTGTGTGTCAGGGTCGTGGCGCGAGGTTAGCCAGATTATAAATAAAGCCCAGCTTGGCGATGGGGAGATGGAGAAAGGTGAACGGCAGTGCTGGCAGCAGTGATGCCCTTGCTCACTCCAAACCCTTGGCTCAGGGCTGAAAAGGCTCCATGTGCGAGAAGGATTGTTTGATTGTTGCATCGCAAAACTCAGAAACAGCGAGTTCTGCTTGCCCTGTTTTCGCCGCTTTTTCCTCGGAGTCAAAAGTGGTTCAGAAACAAAGAGGCACCATGTGCTGGCACTTTCTCTACTTTACATGCTGTATGTTTAACTTTTTGTGATTAACCCCGTCTCAGTGGGGGTGATACGTAAAGGACAGAAGCCTCAGAGTCAACCGAGCAGACAGAGTCAGTGTGTATGTTGCATGAGAACGAGAGCAGGAATGTTGAAGCAGGCCGATGTGCTTGGCTGCAGGTGTGTGTGCGTGTGTGAATTGGGGGGTTGTTGTGCAGATGTAACGGTGTGTGTGCACACTTGCGCTTGATGGACACAACCGGACAAAGAGCGAGACTCCGCCACAGGCAACAACACCTGGCCACGGAGAGAGAGAAAGAGAGAAAAAAGGCAGACAAAAGGAGCGCTACCTCAACAGAAAGGCCAGTCTCTTGAGTAAACACAACTCACCTGCTTTAACCAGGCAACTTGTGAAACTGAATACGCCTCAGTTTCACACCAGCGTCCCCTTATGGGATGTCCCTCTGGACCAGCTGCAGGCCAGTACCGAGGCTGTGGAAATAAGGACAAGCCTTTGTTTATTTCCACACCAAGCTCTACGCTGAAGTGGGGGAAATCAGATAACAGGGGCTTGGATTTTCCACTGAGCGTCAGAAGAACACATACAGTGCAGCACATTTCGGTTTGATGATTTTTGAACTTAAAAGTCCAGCATCACTTTTTATTGCAGCATGCAATGTTCTTAAGAGTGAAGAAACTTACCAGACAACAATCAATGGCTAGGCTGTTGCCTATGGGAAAATTAGCATGGTAAATGAATATTAACTTGCAGATGGTGTGGTATAGGGCAACGCGACGGCTCCTAACTAACAATTGATTAACTTGTAAATTCCCATCGCCCAGCTGCTGTTCAGGCTGTTTACCATAAAGAAGAGAGGGGAGGGCACAGAGAGAGGATCCAGATGCTTTGGGTACAGAGAAAAGGCAATCTGTCATTATTGAGAACTAACTCTGATGGATGCCACTTTGAATGGGTATTGGTTTTAGTTAAACATGACAGAGTGAGGGATGATACGTCATCGGTCACTAAGGTTTCAAAAGGTTCGGCGATGACTCGGCGTTGCCTTTTCTTTTTTGTTTTCAGGATGACCTCTTGTCCATGTACCAGCTGCTAATTAAGTCAAATGGAGCCCCCATCATTTGTCGTGATAAATGGAGAAGCAGACTTCACTTCTTAAGACTGGATTGGCTGTCAGTGAGGCAGCTAAAATGGTTAACATGGGCATATATAGAGAAATGAGTGTGCTTACGTGGTTTCTGATAGGGCTCAATATATATATATATATATAAGCATTTATTTGAACTGACAGGATTATAAATGGAGATTACTTTTCCCGATTTTTTATAGTTCCATGTCCTTCAAAGTTATTTTACTTTTGCCTCTGTGACACAGAGTATGCAGTAAAGTCCACTATTGAATCATGTAGAAAGAAAAATAGATCTCTTAAGGTGACTCCTCTAAGAAAACATTAGACTTCAAAAGGTTTGTTCATGGGGTTCTGCACTATAAGCTCTTCGGTGATGTGTGTGCATGCATGTGTGTGTGTGAGTGTGTCTTCAAAAGGCCTGTTCACGGGGTTCCGCACTATAAGCTCTGTGGTGATGTGTGTGCATGTCCTTGTGTGTGTGTGTTTTTGTGTGTGTCTGCGAGAGGGCAGGGGGGACGCGCCTGGATGGAAACTCAGTCTCCAAACGGGGCTGAACGAGCCGGGGCATGGTGAACGGTCGGCTGCACCCTGCCCCCCACTGACCCTCAGCTCCTCAGGTACATGTGGACCTTCCGTCCAGCTGGACTGGATCAGACGCGCTTCAAGCTAGCCATCGCCACCCGGGACGGCATGAGGGGAAGGCAGCCAATCACTGACCCCACCAGGGAGCCCCCCGACCGGGCCCCAGGTGAGGCCTGGTCAGCCAAACACAAGGCAGAACCAGTGGAGGGTCTCCACGGGACCGTATAAACAACACTTCTGCAGAACTCATCTCACACTTGCCTCACACCAGCTGCCAAACCTTGTTAATGTCTTATCTCCATTCTTTAGGAGGATCAGAAGTCAGAACACACACTTGGAGAGCAGCTGTAAAGGTTTCATTATAACACATTAATGTTTAATGAATAAAATCATGATTTGCTACAGTGGACCCCTGAAGCATGGTGAAGGTATCGACTTTGACGAGGGTCATGTACTGTAGCATAAAAATGATGTGGAAAATACAATTTTTGATTTTCAAATCCACATTTTTCTTCTCCACTTAAAATAAGCAGTCGTTCACTATTAAGCTCTCTGATATGCACTTTTAATGCTTTCAAGAATTTCAGTTGATGTACTGAAGAACTCAATAATGTCGTTCAAAATCTTAAAGAAACCAGTAAGAAAAAGTTATCAAAAAGTAGACAGGTGACAGCACGTCAAATTAACGTAAAAACTTTTCATTTAACATATCAAACATGTTCTTGCCTGTTACACAAGTCAACAAAGTGAGACTTGTAATTATATGTGATTTTTTCTAATTCTGCTATGAAAAGCTCGGAATCCACTTATTCCCATCGCGCCGGGTGTTCTCACTGATCACTGCAGACTAATTTATCCTTGCTTCAGACATCAGAGTAGTTAACAAATATAATAAAGACAAATTGTACACATTTTCTATTTATTGTGGAAGATTATCTTGTGCTAAAAGGCTGCTTTGTAAAATTTCTTTCTCTCTCTGTTCCTTGTCTTTTATTGCGGCAAGAGTACTTCATAATGTGTGGGTAACAAAGGGTGGACAAATTTCTGTTACTAGCAAAATCAAAGAACAGGTGCTTGAAGACCTCAATATCATATGAGCTATTAATTATTTATCTTTGTTATTATTTTGTAATGGGAGGATCTACTGGTTAGACATCTCTTGAATTATCCGCCTATTTAAGCAAATTTGTGTTTTACTTGAATTATACCAATTTCAGGGAATATTAGGGCGTTACAGGGGAAAAAAAAGCAGATTAAATGTTAAATTGTTGATATAGCGTATCTATAGACATGAAGCCTTGGAGTTTAACACATTCAAATGTGTTAATTGAATGAATTTGATTCTCAGTTCTCCTAGTTTCTTGAGTGCAGGTTGAATGGAACGGGTAATGCGTTTCACTAGGTATTTCATCATGGAATCCTCCTTTAAAGCGTATGAGCCATTTTACTTCCTTTAAATATTTGCATTGTAGCAAAACAGCAGGGCTGAACAGAAACTGGACTGCATTTTATTGTCATGTTTTACAGTATGGCAGAAAACAGAGGACTTTCTGTGGAAAGTATGACATGATGCTATGGTATCTTAGAAGTAGACTGTTGAGGCGGTCTGCGAGAGTGGGAAAAGATCCCAGGTCAGAGGTGACATAAGCTGGCGTGTGTGTGTGTGTGTGCGTATGTGTGCATGTGTGTGTAGTTTGGGTGGTGGGGGTGGGGGGGTGGTGTACCGTCTCTGTCTTGGTCCGCAGCAAAGGCTTTTGAAGGCCCAGCTCGGAGATCCCTCTGATCCGGGCCCATGTGGCCACATCGGTCATGAATGTGACCGTCTGTCTGGTCCAGGTAAAAGAAAGAAGGGTCTCGCCGGCTCGTTTGAATGGAGGCATGTGAGGAGAGGGAAAAAGGGGAGCCGAGCAGCTCTTAGCCAGCAGGCTTCAGACATGAGGACTCTGGAGGAAACAGCAGAAAGCCATTAACTAACCACAGTATTATGGTGATCTATTTGCAAGGATGAGCTACAGACAGCTAATGAACTAGCCTTAACATTTTTTCCCTTTCTCTCTCTCTTTCTCTCTCTCTCTCTCTCTCTCTCTTAGTCCACCTCCTTTTTTCACTCCTTCCCAGCCTGTAGCGTAGTGCTGAGGGAAGCTTTTGCCTGTACAAAACAGCATGACAGATCAATGCCCAATTCCAAAATCAAGGGAAAAAGGTTATTCTTCAGTCTCCATGGGATTCCACACTCTTCTTTCCCTCTCCTATATCTAATGCCCTCCCGCCTTTCTCCATTTACAACCAAACAAGTCTTGCTCTCCCCCACACTCCCTAATTAAGACCCAGGCAGTGGGACTTTTTTCTTTCCTTTTTTTCCCTTCTCTCTCTTGCTTTTTGTGTTCTTCTTGGTTATGCTTGCAATGTTGGTGTGTGGAGTGTGAAAACAGATCTGATGGACTGCGTGCCCCAGCTCCACCCCACCCAGGCTCCAGCAGGTACAGCCTGCATGATTGACAGCTCTCAGGTCAGCTGCCCATCTTCCAGCCTGGTGGAGGGTGGGCGGTAAAAGGGAGGAGGGATGGGGTTAAAAAAAAGAAAGATTTGGAATGCTTGGGACCCTGATTGCTTTACAGCCGGCGCTGTCACAGCCATTGTGCGCCTCCGTATTATTAGGGCTCACCATCTTTCACCGTCTGGGAGGCGTCGCGTTTGCTGCTCTTCCAGCATAAAGGGACAGCGCAAAAAACCATTCAAAACCTCCTCTTTCTCTCTGGCTTTAAGGGAACAGGGGGTACGGGGTGGGGTGTACATGGTGGGGCAGGCGGCGGGGTGGGGGGGGTGGGGGGGGGGGGGAGTGGAAGAGAAAAGCAAAAACTGCTCCAGTTGAGTTGTCAGGCAGTGTCACCAGCAGGTCCCCAGGGAACAAGCGCCGGCACTGGAAGATCTCAAATCCAGATTGAACCTTCTGCACTGTTGTCGCCTGTGTCTTAGATCATACCGCCGCTGCCAGTCGATATGGGGAACAAGTGCGATATAAGCAGACGCAAGCCCAAAAAAATGCATCGCATTGTCTATTTCTAACATGTAAAGCTTATAATTAATACAGTCCATGATTTTAAAATTCCTGTCCTCATTTTTAACATTATTACTTTCCTCAGCTGTCAGAAAAAAGGATACCGATAATCTCCCAAGGTACAAGCAATGCACCCTCAAAGATGCTCTCAAAGTCTAGTTGCATACCTTAAGTCACATTTAAAGGTACACTACATTCCCATTTCCATGTGAAATAAATGTACCATTTCATGTCTTAATTTTTAAAATAGAAAATTATAATAAAATCCCTAGAGTCAAGATCAGAGATATGAAGTTAATAACATTATTTATGTTTTTTTATGCAATGGAATATGGCTCAATTATGTTTTCTAACAGTGACAGCATTTGTACCCTGAGGTACATTTTTTTCAGAGAATGTTTGATTATCTTCTTGGATTCCAGTTATGGTATATCAGTGTTCAAACTGGATGGAAAATGGAAGCTTAAACCTGGCAGGTAGATTTTTTTCAGAGATGAGGAGGAGAACTCAAGGTATTGAGGACAGACATCTATGTGAGGGTTGGGTGCTAGTTATTACTAAGTCATAGGTTACACAGGCAGTTAATATGTTATAAGTTTATTCCATCTACAAAGTAACACTGATAGCTGGAATTCTTACATGGACCCTTCTCAAGAGTAATAAAGTTATTATTTCTATTTTGGAAAATAAAAACAAAAAAATATGCTTCCAGGTATTTTTAAAATGAAATTATTAGTATTATCTAAAGAGTAAAACTAATGAAATTACAGACAAATGCATCAATATAACCTGGTACATTATCAAATCTCTATTTGATCATGGTTTTGTGGGGATCTTGAAACATTTGGGGCTTGGCCTGGGGAGGCAGGGGTTTAGAGATGTAATCATTTTGTTGAGAGGGGTTACAGACGTAATCGGGGTACAGATATAATCATTTATTGGAGTGTAGTTTTGATTTAAATTTACTGATCAGTAAGCATCAGAACGATCAAAATGACACAAAAATAGATCCTGGTCGATTTGAGATCTGGGGCTATTCATTAAACGTTCAGGGTCGTATCCTTGGATGCCCCGGCCTCACAATGCCCCTGTATTTAGTGTAGACATAAATAAGTGAGACTCTTCACCATCTCCTTGAAAAAAACTATATAAAATTTTTCATTAGACAGCATCAGCTAGTTTTGTTCTCCTAGATATCTAGCAACCTAACAAACTAGCTAATAATTCCACCATGCTTTTGGTATCTTAGATAACATTAGTGCTAGCCTAGTTAACGTTACTCTTGCTCAGTGTCCTTCCATGATTTTATCACTGAGATCCGCAGTCTTTGACACTGAAGATGAAGAGAAGGAGAAAAGGCGTGTCCAAAAATTACTGTTTTTCTCTCCTTTGTATAAAAGGTTTAAAACATTTGTGCGTTTTCCTCTGGCACTTAAATATGCTTGTCTTTCCCTCTTCCCAGTATCGATCAGACAGGCATAGTGTGTCTCCAGTGTATACGTGCCTTTTCCTTTCACACGCAACAACACAAGCTTCTCCTTCCCAATTCCACTCCACCAACCCCCTGTCCAGTTTCCATCTCTAGATTCCCCAGGCCAGGATGACAGACTGACAGGTTGCTGGAGGTCAGTGAAGCTGCGGCTCCTGTGCTCCCCGGGGCTGGCCCGATAGCCCGTCCATGTCTCCAACTGCTTTGGTGTGTGTTGTTGGGGGGGTTCTCTGTAACTCTTTTGCTGGAACTCTGCCGACTGCATACCGGTCTCCGTGGAGACATGACAGTGGGGCGGGGTGCTACTCTCACCTTTCTGGTCAGCGCCTTCCCCGGCTCCCCCTGTGGAGACCAGCCTGGCCCCGCAACAGCCGCTCCCTTTCCCTCCATCCCTCCTCCCCTCTTCATCATTTCACCTCTCTCCCTTGTTGTTTTTTTTCACTTCCCTCTTTTCTTTTAGTGTGTTGTTGTGGCCCTCTTTATGCTAGCAGCCAGGCACGTAGCAGGACGCCCCTGGCTCCAGTCAGTCAGGGACCCAGGCAGCTTTCTTTACTCTCAGATCATACCAGTGTCCCAGTCAGTATGGAATACATGTATGAAATAAGCAGATGCAAGTCCTGTCCGGTCTGAAAACAGCACTGCTATGTTTGCATTCACGGCCACCGCAAGGCCTGCTGGGACAGTGGACCTGCGAGTCTGGGCAGGGCCTGGGAGGAGGGGGGGGAGTGGGATGGCGGTGCTCTGGGACCGGCCCACGCTAATCTACACGCCCATCCCGCTCTCATTATGTTTGGACCGAGGGGGTGCGAAATCGGTCCCCGATGGTCTCTCCTGCTGAAAGATCATTTCTGAGTTGGCTAGAGCTGGAGGCTCAGCCAGTACCCCCCTGGTTTTGTCCCGTTACCCCTTCCTGTCGTCCCAGTCCGCTATCGCCAGGGGCCTTTCAGGATGTGCTTTTGTTGCCTCACCAGGTTACCGCGTGTATCGGATACCGTCTCCACGTGCGGCATAGACTTTCTGCCTCACGTGACGTCTTGACCTAACGTCAATATTGATTTTGGAGCAAGTCATGACACTCCTCCAGCATGCATTTGTGTGTGTGTGTCCTGATCTGAGAAATAAGTGTTAACCTGTTCATCGCTCTGTCCCAGCGTGTCCTCAGTGGACGCCATATTGATTTTGTTTTCGGTGAGATCTTCCATTGTCCATGCCCTTTACCGCTGGGATTAATCTAATTGTTTATTTCTGGATCTCTTTCCTGCCTTCGCTCCCTTCTGCCTCATTATGTGCCAAGATTTGACAAGTCGAGTCTCCACACTCTCCAATCGCGCTTTACAGCATGTCGATCAGCAGAACACTACAGATGGCCTGCCTCTCAGCAGACCCACCCACATGGAATGTTACAAACATGACAACACAGCACACTTGCGCACATTCAGCAACACACACGCGCGTCTATGGTACATACACTGTTGGATGCACTCGAGCACTCACGCAAAAACTCACAAGCGGCGTGTTTGGTGACATGTATGCACACACACACACACACATACACACCTTCTCTCTTACGCTCGATCACGCACACGGACACAGAGGCGCTTGCACACACACACGTACACACACACTCTCTTGTGCGCGTCCATGCTTTCACACATAGGTACACACATAGATATACACACATATAAAGACACACACTCACTCACATACCGACATGCTCAAATACACATACACACATACAGGACTGGGAAGTGGCAGAATGCAAAAATTGGGAATACATATTCAGAATACCGAAATTAAGTAGTTGTATTTGTTCCGTGTTACATTTTGAAATTCCAATATTTAGAATACAGTTATTTTTACAGTTTTAGGAAAATAGTTTTAAGACACCTATCCACTAAAATAAAATAATACAGTATTTAAAAGACACAGCAATTCTTGATCACAAACTGTTTTATGATCAGAGCGGGGAATGTTGCAGTCAACTTCTTTACAACTCAGAAGTTGCTGCTAAAGCCTGAGTAGACTGATAAATTGACATGATGAGTCAGTTAATACCTCAATGTTCCTTTGAGTGTTGATTGAAGTCTATAGTGTCCTCCCTAGTGGAAATGTTCTCACTATCAGATATGCAGTGTTGTGCTGACCTTCTGTATGCATTTCATGACATGGCAAAAAAATAAATAAATTAATGTGACACAACATTAACATTTGTTTGAGGGTTTTTTTTTGTGGTGTTGTGAGTTTAGTGGGACAACATCTATTTGAAAAATATCAGAAGATCAAAAAGGGTGCCAAACTGTGTTTCTGGGTCTATAGTATCCTTTTATATTATTTATTATACATTTATTTATTTGATGTTTTCAATAGCATTTATGTATATCCCCTGGAGCATGTACCACACTGTCCCATCCATTTTTCTTAGTTCATGAGACAGGCTGCCTGGGCAAACATGGAATCAGCAATGGACTAAAGCAGGTGATGAGAACAAAAAAAAAGATGAATTGTTGAAAATGACAAAAACTTCATTCAAACCATAAAAGCTGTTTTTTTTGTTTGTTTTTTACAAAATGCGTTGACAGAATTACATAAAGAAAACTTCCAACTAATAATGGCAAGGAATGGTATAAATTAAGAAAAATTGAGAACAGCAGAGTTTTCCAATCTGTGTAGTGTGTTATTCTTATTCTCGTCTAAATATATTCTAAATATGTTACCTTTTCTGAATTAAACAATATTGAAAAGAAATATTACTGAACACACACACACACACATACACTGAGACACATGCACAGAGGCGCACATATACACATACGATAAGTCTTGTCTACAGTGCAAGACAAAAGGACGAATCTAAAAATCACTGTGCACTTGAAGAGGTGACAGTATGTACAATATCTGCAAATACTTCTCAGTCAGGGTTACTGTAGCTGGCTGCATCGTACGCACATGATTCTGGTGAAATAAATAAATAAGCCCCGCCAAACAGACACAACTGTCAAAGTGCTTCCCTCACTAGGCTGAGGAGACTTTACTTGTCTTACAGGCTGCAGTCTTTTTTCTATCTCTCTCTCTCTCTCTCACTCTCCTTCTCTGTCTCTCTCTCTCTCTTTCTCTCTGTTTCTCTCTCTCTCTCTCACTCTCTCTCTCTCTCTCTCACTCTCTCTCTCTCTCTCTGTTTTTTCCTCCTCTTCTCTCTTTTTTCCCCCCTCATCATTTTCCAGCAGCGTCCCAAACGCTCTCAGGCCCATGGAAGCCCCGTGGTCAGGTTTTATCAGTGAGTTAACTCTACAGAAGTGGGCCAGATCAATACCCACATTCTCCAAGAGGAGTGAGGAGAGGCATGTTGTGTTTGTGTGTGTGTGTGTGTGTGTGTGTGTGTTTGTGTGTGTGTGTGTATGTGTGTGCGTATGTGCGTGTGTGTGTGTGTGTGTGTGGGTGCCTTCAGGAGCGAATCGATGGGCTGACAGGGGCCTTGCTTTGTTCTCTCACAGCACTCAGATGTTCGACGTGCTTTACATGATTGCTTAAAGGTTTTCGGTTGCTGGCTTGTTTTTTGCTGCACACATTTTTTCCTTGTTTCCCTTCGCTTATTCTTCATTGGCATGGTGTGGTACGATACAAGAGTGGACTAAGACATGCCACTGCATTTTACGCCAGTTATCCCTTTTCTTCTTTTACTTTGAGCAGATATTTCGATTAGACATAGCCACTAAAAAGGATCTTGAAGCTATGCTGTTGTATTTCATTTGTGCCATAGCAAAACATTCCATCTCCAAAATGGTAAATTCATAGGTGAAGGAAACAACATTCTTAACTGTAACGTATGTTACAATGTAAAGGCAGCTGGTGTTTGTAAATGGTGTTAATTTGAGGTTTTGGTTTGAAAGCCCCTTCTGCTGGTAAGGATTCTGCATAATTCATTTTCGTATTCTTCTGCGGATTCTCCTGTTCTTTGTTTTACAGGCAGTTTCAGCTTCTTCACTGCATATGATTCTATACCTTTATGCTGCGCTTTATTTGCTTGGCAAGAACCTTTTCAGAGTACTCGCTCATTTTTCTTCAACCCTTCAAATCTCTTAGCCGACACTAAGGAGATTTCTCGACAAGCACTTTTGGAAATAATAAGCAAAACCAACAGGCCTCTCGCGCATACGGCGCAAAAAACTTTCGAGATGCCGCCTGAACAAAATTCCCCACTCCACATCTCAACAGCCCAGATAATGAATGTCGCTGAGAATGGTTTGAAGCCTGCGTCTGAGTGGCCACGTCCTTGTCCTGCACATTCATTTGAAGGACTGTGTTTTTTCTTTTTCCCCCTTAGACAGGTCTGCCCTTTGGTGCCCTTTGCTATCTTCTTAGTCTAAAGGAATTTTTTCCTATTTTTTTTACTCCTTTCTTTTTTTTTTTTTTGAGTTTATCATTATCTCTGGTCCGCCCCTTATGTGGCCACCTAAACTGAGTTAAGCGCTTGGCTATGTAAATAAGCTCCCGCAAAATTACTTCCCACAAGAAGTTGTGTGCGAAGGCCACTCCTCTTGTGAAAGGTGACCGCCGAGGACAAGTAGATGTCAATGGGACGTGCTTCGTGGTTTGGCGGGACCTTGAGAACAGCAAGCTCTTCTGGGCGCCGCTTATAGGATGAGCACAGATGCAGCCCTTGTTTGAGCTTGGCCTTCTGTGTCTTATTGTACTTTAGCCTCGCAACCCTCAGCCTTGGCTAGAGCTCTGCATTGGCCGCGCGAGAGGGTCTCATTAGGAGAGGCGAAGGAAACCCGGGGGTCAAGGTACATAAAGGTGCCCCTGAGCAAAGTAGCATGCTCGTAAGATGAGCCGGGAGCTCCTTGGCAGATCAGGAGGCCAAGCACCTCCAGACCTCTCGCCCTCTCAGAGTGACCCCTCCTAGCTCAGGCGTTACTTGATGAAGCGGAGCTTGATAATTATTTTGCATGGATGGAGAAGAGGGCACGCGGTGTGAAAGGAGAGTGTCACTTGGAGGGGAAGGATAGCAGGGGGATGACAGAAAAGAGAAAGCAAATCGGGGGAGAGAGGGAGAGAGGGACATAGGGAGAGAGAGGGAGAGAGGGAGAGAGAGAGAAAAAAAAGATCAAAAGCAGGCCTTTCGCTTTTCATGCCTCAGAAGGCTCCAAAGAGGATAAGGAACAATCGGGCCTGGGGTCTCCTGTCCTCTCTGGCAATTAGACTCAGCTGATGAAGTGAAAGGGATGAATGGCAGGGTTCAAGGCCCTTCTCTAGGATTCACACAACAGGGTGTGTTTCCCCCCCTCTCCTTTTCTTTCGTTCTCCCCTCCGAGTGGCACGAATGCAGCTGAAATATTTCCAAATGAAGACAATGTGGTCCAAGGTGCCAAATCTTAATCACGGGGGCTGATGAGACTGAAGAAGAGGGATAGAAGGAGGGAGGGAGGGAGAGAGGGAGGGAAGGAGGGTGTGAGAGCTCCTCAGTTGAAAACACACACACACACACACACACACACACATACACACACACACACACACACACACACACATGCATTCACTCCTGTGCATTTTTGCGCCTTATCAAACCATCCAAAAAAAAAGAGAGATTTACTTTCGGCTGAAAATCCCCTTTGTTTGGGCGTTCGCTGTTGTTCGACTATATGAAAGAAAATAAATCAGAAAAGCACCAAAAAAATGTATCTGAAATCATGACAATTACCCGGGCGTTTTAGAGTGAATGGACCTCACAGATGGCGCTTTGTCTGAAACTGATAGCACTCGGGTCCTTTAAAGAAATCTCTGGGAAATACGAGGCTACTGTTGTGGGGGATTAAATAAAGATCACGGAATATTTCCAAGTCCGATAACATCCTTTTAGCTCGCCTGTACATTGGAAGCTACGTTGCAAAACAGGTGTATATTCCCTAATAAACTAGGATCATGAAGGTTAGAGAAAGCCCTCAGAGTCGCTAAATATGGCTATCGGTCTCTCTTTAACCTTTACTCCTTTTCTTTCTAGATCATTCCTCCTATTCTATCTCATTTAAGGCCCAAACTCAATTTAGCATGGGGCTATGGTTTTCCTCTTTCTCTCGTGCAGCCCCCTTCGGTGTGTTTTCTCAGCCATTCCTAATACAGTATATGGCAGTAAATGGCTCCGGAGGCCCGGCCCATGCCGCCACACTGCACTAAAACCTTAAGATGCTTAGTGATATTCTTTAATCTGGCCCACTGATAATGTGTTTAAAGGAGCAATTCAGCTTTTCCAAACTTTGAGGGTTCAAAGTCTCAGAGGCATGGGGTCAGAATGCCAATGAGCTAAATAAAGATTGGCCCGAATAGGCTTTGGGGAGGATTTGAAACTTAGGCTTCTGATTCCCTTTGATCTAAACAGAGTAGCAGGACACAATGATGCCGAATATCAAATGCCAAGAACAGCGTCTCGGTCAGAGACTTACGTGTTTGGAAGGAGGAATGGAAAAGAGCTCCTGGTCAACAACGTTCACATAAGGGGCTCGTTGTAATGGCAGAGTTTGCTGTTTCCTAGATGGCATTCCACTGTGAGATTAGGAGATGAGCATGACATGTAGCTGTTGTCAATGTGTGCGATCGTATGTGCTTACCCTCAACAACACAGCTTAGAGGAAGATGCTCCCAGGAACCCTACTGCTTTAAGCTTGCCGTTCCAAATCTCTGAAAAAAAAAAAAAAAAAAATCCACACTTTTCAATATGAGTGAAACAATAAAGCATTGCAAGGCGAACGCAGAGTGAAAAGCAATCAGAATTGCATCTTACATATTACAGTGCATTAAAATGAAATTAGTTTTACAGCTTGATTTATAGTTACACAATTCCATGTAAAAACAAGTGTGTGCCTCAGCAAAGTCATTTCATACACTGCTTTAAAAAGGTTGTTGAAATAAATCAAATGATTCGGAAAGTCTATTATTTTCAAACTAAATGCCTTATTATTGTACTTACCTCTAACAAATGACAAGCGTAGACCAAGATCATTTGATTACAGAATATTACAATAATGATTTCCTGAGAAATGCAATAGAGCTCGAAATAGTCTTTCATTACACCGTGCCTTTGCTGGTTTTAATTATCTTTCACCTATTACACTCAACAAGACATTCTTGTTTAGCGTGCAGGGCAATATAAGATGCCATGTCTTGAAATGTGTAATGTGTATTTAAGTGATGCAGTCATACCTGTAGGGTACCTTGTAACATTATCTCTAGCATCAACTGATAAATGTGATAACTTTTTGTGTGCATTTAAAACACACATTTACTCAATTAGAGTTAATGTCAGTAGACATAATGTGCATTATGTCTGTGCAAATGTGTCATTATATTTATGCCATCTAACTCATTTCAAGATGTTATTTTGAAAAGATCCACTTTGTTTATATAGACCAACCAACAGGTTTCTTTTATCAGTTGAGGCTAGAGATGATATTACAGGAGGCCCTGCACGTATCACTGCTTAATTTATTAAATTTGGAGAAAACCAAAGGCACCTTTTATAGATCCAAAGAGGAGCATACTAAGGATTACTCAGTATTATTACATGTGGCGAAGTGGCACCTGCTGAGCAATTGGCATGTCTATATATTACATCAAGATAATCCCAAATAGTGCTAATGAAAAGTGAGTAGTCGGCCAGGATTCCCCAGATAATGGCTGTCTTGTTTTAATTGTTCACATATTTTTTCTTTTCCTGGGTGACATGGTCATTACTTGGCAGTCAACACTTATCGGCGAAATCACCCAGGATTAATGGTCTCACTTGGGCTGGTAAAAAATGTTGAAGTTGTCCCGATTATCAGTGCAGGAAAAAGAATAATGGTTATTTGTCATTGTGTTAGGCCAGGAGAATAAGTAATCTAAGAAAACGCAGAGTTAAACACACTATTAACCCTTCGTGGCGGAAACCTTTTCTTAGTACAACTTCACTGCTTTTCTTTAGCAGGATTATTACAGCCTAGGTGAGGCTCTTATTCGAAACTGAAAGTCAACGGCGGCCACAGAAATTGCCAAGGTTAACTAGCACTCAAAATTGCAAATGTAGGTTGTAGCGATGGCACATAGTCCTACTGTACACTTCAATGAGTCGATTCACAGAATGTGCTGAAAGCCTACCTCGGTGCCAAGGACGTGACAAATTGACAGGGCAAGTGAAAGGTCAAGGTCTGAGAACGTCATATGGCGCATGTTGCATCTTCTGAAGCGACTGAGTAATTCAATTTCTTAATCTGAGCCGTCAGCATGTCCTTGTGCAAGAAGTAATGAGAATGACACAAAAGAAGTTGGAGGATTTTAGAAACGCTTCAAATAAAAGTATACGTCATATTTCAAGGGTTTCAAATACAAAACCCATGCATACAAAAAAAAAAATGTTTTTTTTCTAAATGAAATGCGATCAGCTTATCAAGACAGACATTTTGTTGTGGTTGTTGTTGTTGTTATATGTTCCCTACCATAACCATCTCATTTAAAACCCTATTTTTAAACAACTCAGACAGACCTGCCTGTTGATCACCTTGTAAAGGGAATTAGTGCTTCTGTTAAGCTGATATGGAGAAGCATGGCTCTGTGGCAAAGGGCCAACTCTATATGAGAGGTCTTGAAGCGATAAGCCATTCGCATGCTGTAGAAGATGCGGTGGCTTTCACTAGCGTGGACATATGGAGGTTTTACTCTCCTTCAAGGGGCTTACTTGAAAAAAAAAAAAAAAAAAGAATCACAAATAGGTTACTGCTGAATCTACACAGGCTTACGTACATAGTGTCTATATATAATCGCCTGCCCACTTGTGACAGCAGAATTTTTTCCCCATTCCATGCAAATGCTGGGTAATAAAATAAATGTGCTGACTGTGAATGAATGGGCTGACTCTTCACAGTGGGGTCTCAAACAGAGGTGAATCTTCCCGCCTGTAACTGCAGTCACCCCGGCATGGCCTGCTGCACAGCAAAGGGCGGGACTCCCCTTTCTTCGTGGCAGAGCCTCCACTTCATCCCGGCCGCCGAGTGCAACCATGTCCCTGCCTCTTTTATCTAGGACATTCATTTTTCTTGTCTCCCTCTTTCAAAGTATCTATTAGCGACGCGCTGCTATCTGTTTGTGGGGTATTTGCTCCCCTTTTTTTTCCACATGAATGTTTGATATATTGGAGAGAGAATGATTGTTTGCCGCAATGAGACCAGCCCATGGCCTCAGTAAGACAAATTGCTCAGGAACGCCTAAATGGCAGTCAATGATAACTCATTGTAAGGAGAGTAAGTGACTTCCAATGGAGTGACTGGGGGGACTGAGAGTAATGGCGGTGCACGGGTGAAAAATAGATGTTTGGCTCTCTGTAATTACTCCATTAGGGGGCTCTCTGTTAATCTACCAAAGCACTGCAAGTGTTTTCACTGCAGTGGCCAGTAAACACAAGAGGCTGCCGGTGGACAGAAAGAAGCTGGTTATATATATATATTTTTTTTTTTTTTTCTAAAAGGCCTTATCAATACAGAAGACATTATAAAAAATTCTTTCTGGGTCAAGCTGGGTCTTCGCTCGTACTCCACACTCTTAAAAATAACAGTGCCAGAAAAGGTTGTTTGAGTGATTCCACAGAAGAAACATTAATGGTTCCCTGAAGAACCTTTCAAGGGATAGTTTTTAAAAGAACCGCATCTGTAAATGTGTAAAGTTTATAAGACAAGACATAACAGGTAAAAAGGGTTTTTTTTTTTAAATGACAGCTATCACAATGACCCTTTACTAGGTGCCTACTAACACTCTTGCAAATGTTGTTCGTAGTGGAAGTTTTGCAAAAAAAATGACATTTGGATTTGTAAATGAGACATCATCTACTTAAATATGCATTTGCATATTCTTTAAAAAAAAACAACTATTTTTTTGGATAATGATAGAATTACAATATTTATTTCATTGTGATGATGCTCTCCAGATAAAATATTTTACCTAACAGATGATTAAAATTTGTTTTTGTTCTGTTGCTTAATCAAAAAATACTATGCCCTGTTATCATGAGAGAGAAAGCATAAATCCTTCTGTAAAATCTTTAATAATATTATTGGGAATAAACATGTAACATGTCAAGAATGCGGTTGTTCTAGAAGAGATTTTTGGCTTTGAATGATGAGAATATGTAGTTTTGAGAAAACAGTTTTAAGAATGGCCTTCAGAGCTGGATTACCCAGTGAAGCCTCAGAGAACATGATCTGTCTGTGTGAATGTTTATTAAAATGAAATTTGAATATTCTAGTCTGATTCTACAGGATTGTGAAAAGTGTGAGTGGGGCTAAGTCTTTGTTAAAGGGATTAAATTGTAAAATACTGTTACACGTGAGTGGATGTGAATTAACACTGAATAACATTTCTGTTGAGTTTTGTTATAAATCTTAAAATCATTAATGGGACCAAAATTGACATTTCTGCCTATACTGTCTTGCCTTAAAGAACATCCACATAATGTAAAGATTCTTGGAAGAACTTGGTAATCAACTTTTACATTATATCAAGGTTCCTTATACCTTCAAAATGTGCCTCACATTCACATATTTACAAAAAAATGGTTCTTCAGGGAACTAAATTTGTTCTTCTATATCATCAGTCAAAAACCCTCTGTGGCACCTTTTGTATGCCAATATATGACATTTTGAATGTACCTTAACAAGTTAATTATAAGATGAAAAATATATACAAGTTACACACTTTCCATAACATGTTGAGATCAACTGTATTTTATATGTTGAGACTATATTTCATGTTTCATGTTTTCAAATGTCATATCTTGTGACCTTTTTTCATGTCTTGCGACAGAATTTTTATATGTTGCCACTGCATTTCATATGCTCCAACTATATTTCAAATTTGACAACTATATTACAAATGTTGCGACTGTGTTTCAAATGTTACCACTAAATTCCACACGTTGTGACTGAATTTCATCTGTTGCGATTGTAATTCAGGTGTTGCGACTGGATTTCATAGATTCCTTTCGAAGATTCGAGCAGGTCTTGACTGGATGAACATGACATAGTTCGTTTGACTAGGTACAAATAATAGGACGGAAAAAGATACACGAGTTCTGAAAGTTGGGAACTGTATTTCATACGTTGAGATTTGAACATGTCTGGACCTCATCAACCTTCTATATCCCTCCCCAGCGAGGGTACCGTGTAACTCGAGAGTGGGGTGCTGGGGACAAAAGAGGACAATCTGTCCTTTCATCATCCAAAGCAAGCCACTCTTCCCCATCCCCAGACAAACATAATGATCATTTTTTTTTTGACCATTTGGTGTCTGCAACTACTGCCTGTAGCTCTCCGGACAAAGACTAGAGAGAGGGGGGGGAGCAATATGGTCTTAAGAGTTTGGTTTGACCAAACAATCTGCTTTCTTCAGCAGACTTTTAAAAACACTGCTACGAGCTGTGCCCACAGCTTTGCCACAAAGTCTAGAGTCGACCTAAAGCACCTCTCAGTCTGCACCTCCCATCTGCTTGTGTTTCCACCCAGGATTCACTGATGGGCTTAAACCTGCTTTTCTTTCTCTCTGAGCTGAAAGCCCTGACCTGCACTCCCTTTTTTTCTGAATGGCCTGTAAAAAAATAAACTGCCTTTAATGTGTTTGCTGCCCCATCTCTAAAGCGAAATAGGACAGACCTTTCGGTTCCTCTCACCGTGCACTCTGTAAATGCACGCGGCCTTTGTTTCTGAACTTGTTAGCATGTGACACTGGTCTGAGGCGCTGTGTTAGGGGCGTGTGACGTTCACAGGTTAATAGCCTGGTATTAATTATGTGGTCTACCTGCTATTAGGAGGGCTTTCCAGCGGGGGAAAATGAATGGGCTGCGGTAGGCTACAGTACCAAGAGAACTACGAGGCATCAGGACATTTTTTTCTTTCTATGAAATGCACTCTGAGGCCGAGACGTGAATTAAATTCTAAGGAATATTTCAATCCATGATTAATTTACCAGAATTAACTGTGCGCTCTTGATTTCAACATTTTTCAACATTCCATTTTTTTTTTTAATTTTTTTTTAATTATGTCACTACTGAAAATGAATCGCAGGACCGAACCAAGTGGACAGTTGCACAGTGAGGAAAGTGAGAAATTTCTTGCTCTGGCCACTTCTGCACAACAATAGAGCTCATTCACAGTTAGCACGCTGCACCGGGGTCAGCAGTTTAACATTTTGGAAGTGAGAAAAATGAGTGTTACTGGAAGAGCAAGACAGAAGAGTCAGTTGAATTCATTTATAGTACATTTACATCAATTACATCCAATTTTTTTTTTTTCCTCCCACAGGCCTAAATCCACGTGCAAGTTCATCTGAAATATCTGGAACATTTTACAGATTGGAAAGAGTGGAATGGTGTGTATTTTCAGAGGCCAGTCTGAAGTTTGGTGTACAGGCAGGCAGTGTGATGAGAGTGAGGTTCTGCTGTTTATTTCTGAAAGGAGTAAGAGTAGATTTGGTCTCTGGCAGACAATTACACAGAGCCTCAGTAATGTCTTGACGTCCAGTCAAGTCTAAAAGGCTCTTCGTTCAATTTGGTGGACTAGAGCGCCGCCCAGTGGCTGGGCCAGTGCCTTCATCCCCTGCTGTCTGTCAGACAAATTTTACAGAGACTTATAGGATAAAGCCGAGCTCTCTGTCCATACATATTTAGCTTTTTTTTTTTTTTTTTTTAGACTGTTTTGGACCACTACAATTAAACCTAAAAGGCTTCACGGTGGGTTTGTCCAGCTGTCCAGTTGAGTTCTGAATTAGGTCAAGAGCTACCGGACAACTGCTAAAGAGGTAAATCTCCTGTTTTAACTGTTGTTCCTGATAAAAGTTGCTCGTAGCATGCATAAGAATATCAAATTGACTGTTTTCGTCAGGCGTATATATGTTCTGTTAACGTTTACTCAAGCAACTTCAATGTTAGCACACAAGCTGAAGTTTTAGGCCTTTTTAGTTAGTAACCCGTTAGACTGAACTGTTATTGTTCTGTATTATCCTACAAATGTGTGTGTATATATATATATATATGTGTGTGGGCTAATACTTATACATATATACGTGTGAGAGTGAATGTATATAAATATATGCATACATATATATGTATACATATATTACATACTGTCATCTGTCATGTATATATATATGTGTGTGTGTGTGTGTGTGTGTGTATATATATATATATGCATAGAAGTGTGTATGTGTATATATACATTTGTCAATATATATTTGTGTATATATATATATTAAATTTAATAATATGAAATTATATAATGTCATTCATATTTACTCCTTGTTAAAATTGTTCATTAATGAATCTTTACATGTTAAACTGTCATTGTCTCTCTCCTCTTCCTAGAAACGTCCTGCGTTGCATGTAAGGTAACGGGAGATTCCAAAAGTAGAGCAGTGTGTGTGTGTGTGTGTGTGTGTTCTGACCTGTTTAAAACGAGTTTTACCTTGATTAGCTTTGATTGATTAATTAATAACAGATCATTGGGCACGCATGCTGGGATCTAACTGCGAGCTGGACCCCATGGCAAGGTGGGGGTCAGGCCAAGAGCTTGCTGGGGGTGTAATTGTGTGCAGCGGGGTGGCCTGGTGCTGGGAGGGGAAGAGAGAAGGGCCTCCTGCTCTTCTGGGACAAGCCTGTTTCAACATGTCCGCAAAACGCCTCCTCTCTTGTGACACCTAACTACAGGGGATGAGGAGAAACTGTGCCAGTTTAATGGTCTCCAGCCATATGTTGAAGGGCATTGTGGAACATGACTTCTTGCTCTAGTAATCAGGTTCACGAGAAACATCCCCCGTTTCTTTATTTTCCTCAGCTTTGTTAAAGGCCGTGTGGTGTGGTCAAGCTGCATTTATTTTTAAAAGTGGGAAAATGTCTCCAGAAACACACAGTTCATATTGTATTTTTTTTTTTTTTTAAAGGACGCTTCATGAATAGGTAAAGATTTTGGCTGAAAAGACCATCTTTTTTTTTTCTTATCCATTCTGAAGCTCCACAAAAACAAGGAGACATCTCTGCTCCTTCTCTGCTTCTAGCCCTGCTGCTTTTGTGTGCAGGTGAAAGACAGGTTCACAGGGTCTGTGGTCCAGGTTTTCTGGCCTTCCTTTGCATTAGATCTGCAGCCCTTTATCTCACGCTAGCATTGCACAGAGAAAGATTTGCTTTTTTTAAAAAAGGACGGGGGTCTGCTTAAAAAAAAAAAGGCTGCGCCTTGTGTTTGAAGCCCCAAATATGATGGGGGACTTCAAGAGAGGGACCTGAGACAGGCAGTCCTCAGGATGAGGGAGAGGAGAACAGGCAACATGCCTTTCTCCTTTTTCTTTCTGGCCAAAGGAAGAGGCTGTGGCCAAGCTTGATTATCCGAGATGAAGGATGTGCTGAGAAGAGCTGGGATTGCTAAGACTTTCAATTCCAACACCAAAGTCTCCCATAGTAGCCTTACTGTGCTCTTCTTTCTTTTTTTTCTGTGTGCTCTGATGTTCTTTTCTAATACAAGAAAGACTTGATGGGGCTTTAAACTCATTAATCTGAAATATTTGTATTATGTTTTCTAGTACATCTGCAGTATGCGCACTTTATATCGATGCCTGATGCCATGCAGTATAAAAAATAAAAAAATAAAACTATAGCCCGATACCAGTCGGCAGTCCATCGTCAGACAGAAGTGTACCAACTGGGCAGTTGCTGGTACATAACAGCTGGTTTTTCAAAATTAATTTATCTCAACAAGCAAATGGCATACACTTAGATGTGCAACAGATCCATTTGGCAACTATTCCAATGATGTTATGATATATTTTTAAATGCATTTTGACACTTATCAAGATCCACAGCCAAATTTGTGGTACATCATTAGGCCATTGTAAATATGCAAAGCCTAATGAACGCAGGCTAGTCATCATATTTAGCTGGACTGCTCTGTTTTTGGTTTCCTCCATCACGACAGGCTGGTAATAAGTCCGCTGTGGTGTTATGTGACATCTCAAAGCGCGGCTTCAGGATCTTTGCTCCCCGGGTTTCGGGTGCCACTCAAACCCTCCCTGTGAAAAGCTGTTTTTCATTTGATGCTCCTGCCGCCAGTTATTGTCAGCATATTCGAGAGGTCCTAAGTCCTGAAATGAGTCCCGTATTATTTTAGACTGGCTTGAATATTGCACGGCAGGAGACTGAAAATGAGACCTTCCATCAAAAGATTGCCTGCAGCGCGTTCTACTCTGTGCAGCATTCGGGAGATCTCACACAGAGAGAAAACACACTCTTTGACCACATGATTATATATTTATTAACAAATCTTTTGATGATTTTTTCCTCTCCCCTCTCTTTCTGTTGTTAGTCGTTGGAGTGAAGGAGAAGGGAGGAGATAATAAGCCGCAGTAAGAATATGGGCGGCCTTGCAGTTTTGGGTGTGTTTAAAGATTAGAGGGAGCACAAGCACCCAGTGCAGGCGGAACCTAGTGAACCCTAAAAAAAGGTGTTTTGTCACTTCTCTAGACAGAGTCTCAGGGCAGTATTTTATTTGTATTTTTTTCTTCTCTTAAAGGTAATGACTGTTAGGTCTCCATTTACAGCAGAATGAAGGTTAGCCCAGAATGATATTCATTTTGTAAATAAAATTGCATTGATTTTTCCCATCAGTGCTCATATTTATTGATTGAGTTGCTGACTAGATTGCATGCATAATTAGATCAGTTTTTAAATATTAAAAAAAAAAATATGAAAATGTAATTCAGCTTGTTCTTGGTTACTTCCTGCAGTGAGGATAGTGTCTTAAAGGGCACATATGGTGCACTTTATAACATTAGTGAAGTTTTGGGTACCAATAATGATCGTAATTTATTTTATGACAACCACATTCTAACCTTGCTTTATCTCTTAGAATTAAACAGGCTGTTTTTGTTACTGTGCCTTTAAGAGTGTTATATTGAAATGAGTTCCGATTGTCCTGTTTTATGTCTCATATAAAAGGAGGCCAGGCTGAAACACTCCTTCTAGCTTCAGCGTGAATCCGAGAGGTTAAACTGCTAGGTGGGTTTTATGAATGCTGATTTTTGTGATGTCACAAAATGGTTTGTTTCCATTTAAGTGCTGTATAGACTAGTATCTTTTGTAACTTATAACAGCATTTACATATTACATTAAAGTCTTATTTGAGGAAAAATGATAAGGGCGCTTTCATCAAAACAAAATACAGTATTTTGTGGTAATACTAGTAGTGCCGGCATTAGATTAGGCTATATTTCATCAATTGGAAAAAGGTTTTTCTTCTGTTTGTATTATCATCCACCATGGGGAAAGCAATAGCACAAACTTCCCAGGGATGCTCATTTATTTTCAAATACACATTTTCTGGTGCTTTACTGTATGTGTTGACCTATAGAAAAGGTTAGTTCGATTGAGCTTAAGTTCAGTTCGTTAAAGAAGACGCCGCCATTTGCATGGCAAAGTACTGCTTTCAGCCGGGAAAAAGTCAGACAACAAAACCCAAGGCTTAATCAAGGGAACTTCAACTGGCTGTGACCTTTGGGAGGGATCCATATCTCTTTTCCCTGGAAGAAATGGTGATGATGGCTAGCAGTAGTGTCCTTTGTGTCTAGTGAAGATATCGAGTGTTTGAAGTGTTAACACTGACACTAAGCCTCTGGGGCGAGCGGGCGAAGGCAGCGTGTAACACAATGGGATGGGACTTGGATCTTTACTTCCCCTCCAGTGACCTCTGACCCCGGCTGGTTTTCAGGGTTGCACTGGCTCCCGCTCCTCTGAGGCAGTGTCCGCTTTGATCAGATCACCAATTGCTTTGCAGAAAGAGTATTACATACCCCATGCTGAACGTGTGACAGTTTGGTGCACTCAGACTAGATTTGCTGTAGATTTCCGGCAATAACTAGCATTAAAGGATAGAATATGTACTGAATGACCATAGACAGTAAAGACTTGGTAGGGCTGATGATCATGAATCGGTACTCATGGTACAGACCACTGAGGTTGTGTGTCATTTTCGTAGTCAGTGATCAGCCTAAATCAGGAACCCTGGGTCTAAGACAGTTTTCTGTGTGCGAATATTACATTTTTCCCCTGAGAAATTGGGTTATCTAAGGTCTGAGGTGGGTAAGAAGATTGTCGCTGCATCCATGCAACAAGCAGCTCTAACTTCTACGTATACTGCTATACTTCAACGCTATTAAGAACACCAGCTACTCATATTTTAGGCACTGCTTCCAAAACTACTGCATTCTCAAAGCCTGCTGGTTTGCGTGGGGTATTGTGGGTGAGGTTACCAGTCTTATGAAGTCAGTGCACAGGAGTGCCGGCTTGCAAGTAACAGTATCTGTATTTCAAATCCTTAATTAAATTCTCTGGAGGACCCAGTGGCATTTTTCCCATTTAAAAAAAAAAAAACTGCTTAAACCCATAGTTTCTTATTTGAGCATGGCGCTGACTACAAAATGACAAGTCCTCTGAGGTCTGTTTGCAGTATATAAATAACTCTTAATTTATTTGCCATGGTTATGTAAATATTTTAAAGGCAAATTTGTTTTTTTTGTGATGATTAACTTCATGTTTTGAAGAACTAATATTTGCTTGTATTGATTTATTTTCTTATTAGTTATACCCCCAGCAATGGATTCAATTTTTAGAGTTGTTTCTCCTGGTTTCTACTGTTGTGATTGCCTGGAGTAGCCAATCTGGTGTGATCCATCGAGGCCATACATGAAACGGCTTGCCATTCGCACTCAGAACATGGCCACCGGCTGCCCCCCCCCCCCTACCCCCCCGCCTTCTTTTTCCCCGCTTGTGTGCAGACTGACCCTGCTCTTCCCTTTTCCAGGCTACAGTGGCCCAACACGAGGGAAGCTTTCAAAGGCACTGTCTGCTCGAATCAAGTCAGGGCTCCCTTTTAGACTGGGCTCAGAGATAATAGCGAACTGAAGTCGGGGAGGATGCTGACCCTTCCCTCCAGGCTTGATCGGATCTTGGCCCAGTCAAAGCTAGCGGGGCCACGTCTCTGGATGGCCATGTCTCCACGGGCCAGGGCTCTGTGATAGTAAGAATAAGAGAGGGCACCAGCCCGAGCTGGAGCCCTGACGTGTCAGGCTCTGTGGCCCCAGCGGTCTCCCAGAGCAAATGGAGGGGGTAGCAGAGGACAGCCAGCAGGCTGCAGCCTCATGGTCGGACCAACATGCTGGGGCATGTCAGAGTAGAGCTGTCTTCATGCTTTTAGTCGTGCACATGGGGATCAGGTCAGGCCAGGGATGGTAAGGCGTTTGTTTAAGACAAAAAAGTAAAAAAATATTTTAAAAATTCTGTTTATTAGGACAAGTCCTGACATAGTGGGAGTAATCTGCTGTGAATGTCTTTCACTTTCTGTTTTCTGTTTCTCTGTTATGTGTTACTATTAAATGTAGGATGCGTCAATTTTTTAGCCGGTAATTAACACTTTTTGGTTGTGGCTAATAATCAGCAATTTGTTTATTATTTTTTCTTTTGTTCAGACTAGAACAGATTTCCGAAGTGCAGCGGATTTAAGGGCCTTGACTGTGAGCTGTCGGATGTCACCAGGACATTGGCTAGCATCGCTGGCCAATCATCGCCCGTAATTTGTGCACTGTATCTTGCACAGTTGGCTCTAGTCTACTATGATCACTGTTTTGGTCAATTGAACATGTTCAGTTGGTGTCAGCGCTCGGCTGTGACTGAGAGCTGAAAATCAGAAGACAAACAAAAGAGATCAGCAAACAGCACTCTCGAGAGGGCGCACACCGAGCCTAATTTTCAATGTCACTGGAAGTATCAATGTGTTATTGTTGATTAGCATTTGAATTACTTCTGCTGTTTGAATGTCTGATTTTTTTAAAAATATTTGATTATTCCCAACTGGAAGGTATTTAATGTTGTTAAGAATAAACACTAACATGAGAGCCATGAAGGTGCTGCAATAAAACACTAAGATAAAATAAAGAAGGGTTTGCTCACTCATTTCATTTAATTATGAACCTGTGCCAACTGTGCACTTTAATTCGCTATTTAATGTACAGCCACTTTTAAGCAGCTTAATAGCATTTTTTAGGGCAAAGACTGGTAGTTTACTTTCACAGAACTATGTTGCAGTTTTACAGACTACTTGCACCTCATACCATAAAGAGTTGTTCTCTTTCAAACAGGCTGTATGTGTGTATTGGCCATTAGTTGCAGTACAGATTTTTTTTAGGAGGTGGTGGTAAGCTGATAGAAAGTGGAAATTAATTCATCTTTGTTGGCAAAAGTTGTTAATTAGCTTGATGTATCTAGATCAGACCCCGAAGATGCTAACTGCTGATGCTAGCTAGCCCATATTCTGAATCACTGGGATACTTTCAAAAAGGCTTTCAATTAGGTAATTAATAACTAATAGATTGAATTAATAATTGACAGATTTCCCATTTATTTCCACATATTTATGAATAATACATTGGCTGCTGCTGTTTTGATTTCAAACCCTAGTTTATATTTGAAGACCTGACCATCTTGCTGGCATAATTACCTTTACTTTGCTTTATGGTTTATTGTATTTTTAGTTAATTTCCCAGCTGAAATGATTCTTCCTTGCTGGGACGAATGAGCTCTGTATAAGCTCAGGAGTACGCTGTAGGACATTGTTTGCTGGCATAAATTTCACAGCCAAGCATTAGTGTGCGGCCTCATACTTCATTGGTGTGTAGATTAAGCCCATCAAAGGCTGCCACGCCAGGCTGCTCTTCACTGTAAATTTGCTGCAGGTTGGGATGGTGGGAGCTAACAGTCCTCATGTTGACACACAGGATTATTCCCTCTGTGATTTTGACCCTGCCCCTGCTTGACTTGGACCCCCTTCCAACACACACTAGCGCACATATACACTCGCTCTTCGCATAAGCTTTGTGCATTGTGTCTATGCGTGTGTGTGCGTGTGTGTACGTGTGTGCGTGCGCGCGCGTGTGGAAAGGGGCTGAATTTTAAATGCAACGGTGCCTTGCCTTCCTATTGACCTCGCTGAAAAAGCCCAGTGATCTCATTCTTCGCTTCACTAGAATGCTGCTGATTCTCTCTGTTGCAATGTTACTCCTGCTTTAAAAGGAGCCTCAGTGGAAGCTGACAATAGCATACCACTGCAGGCTACTTCTCCTTGCCTTCACCAAAATAAGAGGTTCGGAAAAATAGCTTAATTCGTGGGGCTTTGATATGGAGATCCATTGTACTGTTTTTCAAAGAAATGAACTACCAGACTAAGTCTATGTTTGGTCAGTTTCTTTTGATCACACTTCTATATATTAAAAAGCAGTAAGTACATTTACTGATGGTACCTACACTGCAAGCTTATAACTTTAATATGTCAGTATACAGTTGTAGCTACCATACTGGGAAATGTTCAGTCAGTCTGTGCATTTGAGAACTGGTAAGACAAATAGGCAGTAAGCAGTAGTGCTGTAGTCAAGACCACCTAAACCGAGACCAAGACATTGCCAAGACCGGAGGGTATCAAGACCAAGACACTGCCGAGACTTGAGGGTACCAAGACCAAGACCAAGACACACTAAGGCGAGACCAAGACCAAGGCTGGTCGAGACCAAGACCAAGACCAAGACCG
>JBBPCZ010000019.1:1329413-1347634 GCA_037974445.1 Brycinus macrolepidotus | reverse complement strand
TGCACAACACACCGCCTTCCTTGGCTATGTCCAGTTGTTTCCAGTACCCCCTCCCCCCCCCCCCTCCCTCCCCCCCCCCCCTCTCTGTAAGAGGAAAAAGCTCTGGACTGATTTGAAATGATTTCTGTCACTGTTACAGTTGTCAGCTTGAAGCTGTCAGGGAAGGGCTGTATTCTTCCTCGTTGAATGCAAACATGCCAGCCCTGCCTCGTACGAGAAGAGTGGATGACAGTCCAGGAATATCTCAGCATGCGCTTTTCTCCCTCTGTAGCCTGCCAGCTGTTTGGGTCTGGAAATATATTGTTCCAAGATAATGGCGGAATATTTATATTTGATGTGACAAGCTGTGCATGAATAAGGACTGCGGCGTTGATTTAAAGAGGCTCTTTTGCGGCAATATATGATGTAAAAGGAGTACGCTTACAGTAGATTTATGTGTTAAGTTGTTATCATTGAGACTCGCATTCTCTCTCTTTGCATTCCATCAGCCCATCCTCATCAGAACATACCCACCCTTTCCCTAAACTTTTCTTTAAACTTTTCCCATTATTTGTAGCTGAAGCTGCTTTTTGTTGTCCAGTTAGAGTGTTTTTGTTCCTACTGGGTGTAGTCCAGGCCAGATTATATGAAGTCTTTTTTTCTTTTTTGACAGAAAAATGTCCAAGAATAGTAGCCTATCAGAGAATGCACATATGTAGTCACTAATTGTGTGTAGGCATATGTCAGGTAAATTTTATTTAACAACAAGGCTGATACACTATTCTGGAAACTTAGACTTCAAGTAGGTTTGTTATTTCAACCAAATACAATCTACACAGTAAAATTACATGTTCCTCTGGATTCACTAAAAAAACTGTGACATCTATAGGAAATCATACATCTATAGTGAATGTATTCTGCCATCACCTAACGTTACATTGCAAAGCCCACTAGTGGAATTAAACTAGATTTAACATAGCAGGTATGCAAACACAGATTAGTTATAAGGTGAAGATTTCTGCTTTGAACACTGCTATATAATGAGATGTGCACTACTGATGTACATGTTCATTATAATCTCATTATTATCTCATTATTATTGTGATCCTAATGGAATATCTCTACCTTTCTTTTGTGTTGGTAAAAGCTGTGCTAGTTTAGGACAACCACAGACATAAAAGGACCAGCGTAATGCTTTGAATCACCTGATTTCTATAGTTAGTAAGTCAACTAGATTTGCTCGCAAGGTGCCTTACATTTTACAGTTGAATCAATGCTTATATGTAGCACTGTCTTTGCAAACTCACCGCTCAGAATGGCTTACTAAAAGCTAGATATTGAAATGATGAAGTTTATTCTTGCTTCTCCGTTACTTGGTATCCCCCTCCAACCACCACCAATTTTCTCCTCAGTTTAGTCTTTGCCAATTCCCACTCACTAACTAAGTCTCCCCCACCACGTGATCTTACCAAGCTGGGAGGGTGAAAGCTAGCGTGCTACTTCTGAGACATGTGGAGCCAGCCATGAAAGCACTGCTAACGCAACATCATGGGACAGCTCAGCACACTTGGCGAATGCTAACTGACAATTCTGTTGTAACAATTAACACACACTTAGCTAGCACTGTACTGAATGAAGGGGGAGAGGGAGGGCCATCCTACCCAGCCAGAAAGAGCAAGGCCAGAAATAATGTACTTTTTCACTCTCGGCCATGGACGTGATCGCCAAGAGCTGAACTCACAATTTCCCGATGAGATTCCACCAATGCTCTGACCATCGCTGTGAGAAAACATCAGATTCTGAACTCTTCTTTTATTAACATCGTAATTGTGCTGGTTGTATTTTGTAGCATTTGCAGTCTTATGGAAATAATTAGGCATTATAACACCCATTGGTTCTTCAGGAAACTAAGATAAACATCATTTGCTTTTCGAATGAAAATGCTAAAAGCACTCTTCGACCTGGATTAGTTTTAGCAGAAGAGGTTCTGTGTATTTTGTTAGATATGTGACTGGCCAATTTACACAGGATAAATTAGCAACTAAACTACTGCTAGTTCTAATATACTATATCAATTGCTAATTAAACTATTATACAAATAATAAACAAATGTATAATACTTCAGATGATTTTGATATGTGCATTATCACTTTGTAACCAGCACCACACTCAACAAGAGTAACAACAAAATGCAGGGCTGTACTTAGTAGAAGGTTATGTTTCTGCATTACTACGGGGTCAATTCATGTAGGAGTATTATTGCTGAGTGAGCCCTAGTTTTTGAGAACTTACAGAAAGTCATTCATTCTGGAATTATTACAAATGATTAGGTTCATTCTGGATTAAAGTCACAGATCATGCCAGTAATCAGTTCAATTACAGAACCTTCCCAAGTAAAACTGATCCAGCTCGAGTAGGGGTTTAAACTCCAAAAGATGCATATTATATTGGCAGTGGTGAGAGAGAAAAGAGGGTTGTTGTGCATTTTGTCCTACAGGCTATAGTGGCAGGACGAATCAGCAGGCCTCAGGACAAACCTGGCTGTCACAGGAGATGGAGAGCCTGGCCAAGCACATTGACTGATTGTTAGCATTAGTGGCTGTGAGGGTGATTAATATGCTAGCCCCTGCTGTACCACTCCAGAAAAACAGAGAGAGAGAGAGAGAGAGAGATGCTTGCTTAAAAATTGAGTCGAGGTGGCTGACGTTCATCCTTTTTTTGAAGCTGATAGTGCCCAGACTGGGCGTGGGGGCCGCCATGGCAGAATGAATGGCTGTGTGATTCCAGGTGCCAGTGCATTAATTTTTCAAGCCTAAATAAGAGTGAATGTGTAAGCAGGCCTTAATGAGCTTGTTGTGTGGGTTGCTGAGAGCGCTGCAGAGAGCCAGCGAGTGCATACTGTGCAATGCTGTGCTCAATTCTCTCTGCACATAATTGCTGCACTATGATCCCCCCCCCCTCCCCTAGAAGCCCCAGCATCTGCTCATTTGTACCAACTTAGTCTGCAAGGAGCATGCCAGTCCTCTGCTTACACATGATGCTTTTTCAACTGTTAGAACTATACATGAATATAAGTGACAACAGCATTGTCTTGTTTCCTCACAAGGTTTAACTACTACAGCAACAGTGCGCTCCTGATTGCCACTCTGATGCCTAATGTTATCCACTTGAATTCTTGGATTCCATCAAAGAAATGTCATCTGTCTAATGGTGAATCTATTACCCATTATGTTTCCATAAGTATTAGGATATGCCGCATCCAATCCAAAGTCTTGGAACAGCAAAAGTCTAAAGGCATCTCTCTATGATACATTTGGGTTTGGTTCAAAACAGTGCGATTTATTCTATAATTGTTGGAACGTTGCCAGTTTGAAAAGGAAACCATGTTTTGTCATGATGACTAATGTTTATGCAACAGACTCTCCTCCAGTTAACCCTTGGGATGGCACCAGTATGTCTGTGTGAAGTTGCAGTCGTGGATAACCTTGTTTGCACAAAGTGAATAAATTACCCTTTCCAAACATGTCACGAAATTACGCTGACTCACTCTGCCATTTCTTTCATAGCTGAAAATATCTGTCTTGCCTTGAGAATGACTCGTTTGCTCTGACGGGTGCCTAAAAGCGTTTTTGGTAGCCCTCTTAAAGGTATTATTCATCCGACCAGTACGCAGCATCTGCGTAGGGTTCATCTATGCCCCACGGGTCCTGAGTTCGAGCCTTCTCCAGTAAACCCTACAGAGAAAAGGGCCCTGACAGAATGAGCGATGACGTGGTGGCACTTGATTATTAGGATTAATTGTCTTTTAGCAGTGCATCAGAGCACACAGGCCAGGGTAGAACTGGCCGCAGATAATGAGGGCCAGTGAGCAGACCTGCTTTCTGTGAAATCAACACTTACTTAGAGATGTGTTTAAAAGGCCCTTTCCACTCTATTGGAATTGGCACTAATACGGTGTTGGAGGAGGGGGAAAAATTGGTGTGAAATCGAAGTGGTCTGTACAAGCAATGTCTCTCTCTGAGAAGACTTAAGCACACAGAGGCAAGTTCATCGACAGTTTAAGATGATGCCAGATGGAGCTGGTGCTGGTATAACTCAATGCTGTGTGGTCCTATCCCATATACGCATAAATACCTGCCAGAGTCCAACGCAGGACTCAGCCTGAGCTGATACGACCTTTGATCTTCATTACACTTCTCCTGACCTCCTATACATCATCGCTATTGATTATCATAGCAGCGGCAACTCCTGCACTCATTGCCCATGGACGTGAAACCTGACAAAGATTCATGTGATTTTGAGCGATAAAGTTAAATATTTTTGTTGTCTTTTGTCTGGGGTTACCCAAGGGTGCATTATAGGGGCGTTGCTATTAGTTCCTCTTGTTGAAAAAGAAACATGGGTTGTCAAAACAAATATGAGCAAATATGAGGGATGTTTAGACATGAAATTTTAGGTTAAGACCTCATTTATCTTCCCCGTTGTTGTTTCTTACAGCTAATATGGGCCTATCAGTATTGCATGCTGTATATTTAATACACTGTTAAAGCATTCATAAAGTATTGTGTGATTATATAGCGTGTTACATGTAAATCAGAAAACGCTTGTGTTGAGATGGTGGTCCTTAGCCATATCCTTTTGTGACAGCACATCCGTTCATTGCTAAAACCTGTTTGTATTCAGATGAAACTAACCTAAGTAGTTTTCCGCCCACATCCTCAAAGTCAAACAGACATGGTTTGAGGAAAGTTACAAATAGATGCCTCACTGCAAACAAAGCATCCAAACAGCTGTCACTTGCAGGCATGTTCATTCATCATTATTAGATAATAAGTGGGGAATAGCCCCTGAAAACCTCTATTACCTCTCTGTACTCCGCACAAGTGCGCTGCTGATAACGAATGAGGTTGGACCTGGTTTAAAATTAAATTGCCTTTTTTTCTCGCCAATTAATGCCTTTAAGAGGCAGTGCAGCCCTGGCTCTTTTGGGGATGTCTCCTATCGGCCCCTCCAGGGATGGCCCTATGCATGCTCCTCATTCTAATCTATTCACATTCACTCAGGCCTTTTTTTCCCACCAGTAACTTTCACTAAACTTTCACCGCAGTGATGAAATGTCTGTCATCTGCTTGTCATTAATTCTGCGCTTGATTAAGTGGGCCTGTTTGACACTTGTCAGACCGAAGTTAGGAAGTGTAGACTGGATTTTTATTTATTTTATTTTTTTTGGAAACACATTTCTTTTTCCTTTTTTTCCCTTTTCTGTATAACATGCTTCCAAAGTACTTGAATAATTAGTTGTGGTTAAGAATTTTTTTGATAAGATGTCAACAGCTGACGTGGTTTATGGTAATTTAATTTGTTGTAATCGACGTTGTCTGTTTCTAGAATGTCAGTTCAATTAAACTTGTCTCTGTTTACAGCAACAGCATGGTGCTCCAACTCCTCTTCAGTATTAGTGTAATTAAGTACATGCTTTCCTCTATCTGGCGAAGGGTTTTGTCTGTGGTGCATCTTTTGTTGTGCGTGTCCAATTGCTAAGACTTTGGATTCAAAAGTAATTGTTTGCATTTGGCAACTGTGGTTCCCAAATTAAGCTTCCTGCGTTGTGTGTGTGTTTGTGTATGTGTGTGTGTATGTGTGTGTGTGTGTGTATGTGTGTTTATATGGGTATGTCTAGGTCTACTATAAATATCCCTGTGGCTGCTGATGACCATCTGATGGTAACCAACAGAGGACCGGAATAACAACATATAATTTAGAAGTTCACGCTGGAATTTAAGACTGGTTCAGGTGAGTGTGGTTTAACAATGACACGTAATAACAAGCATGAACTAATAAGTCTTTGTAGTTAGAATCTCATCCAGCTGTAGCCTGCCATACAACTACACTCCTCCAATAATAGAGCAGTTCAAATGCCAAATTGTACTTTTCTCAGACATATTGCCCACACCATGTGGCAACATGATTGTGTTTGTTTTGTGTGTGTGCGTGTGTGAGTGTGTACGTGAGCGTGTCTGGTGGGGGTTTGTGTCAGCACAGCAGAAAGCCACGAACCTAGAAGACTCGGTTTACCATTTCAAAGATGCCTGTTTTTTCGAAAGTTTACACACACGCACACACCCTCTCTGTATCTCTCTCTCTCTCTCTCTCTCTCTCTTTCTCTCTCTCTCTCTCTCTCTCTCAAGCTCACTCCCACACACTGGTTCCCCAGCTTGCGGACATACAGCGTGGGCCGCCGAGCCTGGTGCGAACAGATGGGAGGAACAAACCGGCGTAAAATAAAGTTAAACTAGAACAAAATGACTATGCGAGTGGTGTGGCTGCCCTTTGTTTGCCAGGAAGGTGATCCTCAGCATCTGGGGATGATGGAACGCATGATTAAAATTACCAGAGAGAATGATTAATATCTCCTTAAAGCGCACACTTCCAGCTTATCAATCATCCCATTACACCGCAAAAAGTTAATTGTGTGAGGGGAGGGTTGGGGCCCCTGAACCATGAAAAAGTAGCCCGCCCCTCGACATGTTTACTTACAACAGTAGAGGTCCTAAAATTCGACTTGTTTATCATTGCCTGCTTTCTTCTGGATCGGGAAAACTATCAGTAATATCTGTCTATTTTGAAAAAGTAATGCTGTATATAGAGATTGGTGTATAAAGCACCTTGTTTGTCTTATAGGTTTCTAACGTCAGTTGTTATATCAGACTGCTTATGTTTAAATCATAAGAGTCTTATGGATAGCTATACAGTTCTCATTCCACTTGATAAATCAAATAAGTAAGCCCTTATTCGCTCAGAAAAAAATGATAACGCTGGTAACTGAACAATTATCGATGTACTTTAGACCTGACATTATATATACATATATATATATATACATATACACACACACGCACACACACACACACACACACACACACGTGTGTATATATATATATATATATAGTTTTCATTAATTTGATGTTTTGTTAATCTGAGTTGCAGTTTCATGACGTAAATAACTTTAGCCTGGGAAGTGCACTTGTGCTGTATTTGAATGCTGCTGCTGTATCTGTAGCAAAATGTCATAGCTTAATTTTGCATGACTCATTATTTTAAATGGTCACTTCCCGCATACTATTAACTTTGTTTGATTTTAAAATGTAAATAGGCAACTGATTTTTCATTTAATAATTTTAAATAATTTGCCTCTTTAGAAACAAAGTTATTTAAATTGTGAATTTGGCTTGTAGAAGGTACTGGGGATGTGAAAGTGTTCATTTGCCCTAATAGAAATTGGGCAAAAAATTGGTAATTGACAAATATGCTTTTGAAAAATTAGGAATCAAGTGAGTCACAAAATCATAATCCCTGCGTCCTTTTGCTTATTGTTTATTAGTTTGTTTGTACTTTTTTTGCTCAAAATGGCACAGTTTTTGAATTTTCAGCCACATTATATCTGTACATATGAAAATAAATTAGCAGCCTCATTATTCTCCACATTAAAGGAGAATATTGGAATAATAGGCTGAAACTGCTTCCTTTTTGTTGAATCTGATGCGTTGGTGGTGAACAAATCCAACAATAGCTAAGGCCAAGGAGGAACCAAACCTATGTTCTAACCATCTTACACAGTATCTAAAACTCTTTTGAAAAAGGTCATTACTTTATTTACTGCAATAATATGTGTATATATTGTATTAATTGTTTGTTATATAATGTCGTTTTACAAAACAAACGTATTGCTTATTAGATAGTTATAGATGGTTTCCTTAGGTGGCCTTAGACTTGCAGAGTAATGTACATTGACGTAATGAAATCGGCTTGCGTTTACACTCCCTGTACCCATTCAGCATAGTGTGTAATTGTGTGTTGATACATGCATGCTCAAGGGTGTGATGGATGGAGATTATTTCTAAACTGAGCCATGGGTAAGCTGGTAGGGTGCTGAGTGAGGGAGGGTGGTAGTGGTGAGATGGGGGGGCTCTCCTCTCTGAGCGGCCTGGCTTGCCCTTGCCTCGCCTCCCTCCCCCTGACTGCCGGTGTGTCCTCCTCTTTGCCCTCTCTGCTCTGCTGCACTCGCTCCCGTCTCTCCTACACCCCCCTCCTCCACCGCACACCCCCCCCCCCACCCCCAGCCTCTCCCTGCGTGCCTGCGCAGCCTGAGCCAGCTGCTCCCACTTCATCTTCTGCAGCGTCACTAGCCGGGGTATTAATCATGTTTTTCGAGAGGGACACTCCGCTATTTATCTCTCTGACACTTCCTGCATTCAGAGGCCCGTTGCCGGGCACAGCCCATTGAGTAGTAAGATTACACATTACCGCGCTCCATTGCCTCTCCCTGCCCTCTCCATTGACTGGCTGTTCGACGGTGGCATCGGCGTTCGCACCGCCGGACATAATTTATGCCTTACATGTATGAAAAAGACTACACTGTTCCCCTTTTTCTCTCTCTCATACCACTCTGCGCCTTAACTTAAGCATAAGCGTAGCATGTGTGCCGGTAATTGTGGCTATCCGTCTGTGCACCGCGTACTGTACAAGATGCAGAGGCCTACAGATTTACCGAGTGTTTGCTCACAGAGATGGCGCCGATCAGAATGTGGAATATCGAGCACGTTAGCCTGCAAGCACTTGTAGATCTGGCTTAAAGGTATAGTTCAGTAGAAAAAGCAAATATTTTCAAACGCTATAGTCACCAACTAGCATTATGCCAGCACCAGCCTCCTAACCGTTGGCTTCTAGCTTCTCATTATGATTTGGAGGTATTAGCATATTTGGTCAAGCTGTCCTTAAAAACTGGCATTTCTAGTGGTTCCACTACTAACATTTTTCCATAGTGACCCACCATATCAAAAATTCTTAAAAGTTTTAAGCTCTTTATTTTCCTCAACATGGAGGAGCAAAAATCAGGTGTATTTGTGCAGACCATGTGCTTTTGAGGGGAATGTGAGGTACAAATAACATTATGTTGCTAGAATGCTTCTCCATTTACCCACTGCTAATGGAAACAAAATCCCAGATCCTTACATTACATGCTCCTTACATTCGGTGGGACCACAGCTTAATAGATGGGCCTCATAAGTTAAATTCTTGGAATTCAAATGCAGCTTTCTTTCAGAGGCGGCTAGCTTATACAGTTGTATGCGACCTGTGGGGATGCATGGTTTTTTGTTGAGTGAAAGGAAGTTAATAAAACGTCTGCATGGAACAAGCATAAACATGACACATTTCTACCAATGTCATATAATTTGTTTTAGAATTTAATGCATATTTTTAGAAAGTATATGAAAAAGTATGGGCACCCTTTCAGAGTTTAATAAATTAAGTCACCCCTCAAACACTCTGAGTGTAGTGCTTACACTCAACAACCATGGACTCGTCTAAGATAATTTAGTCTTTCAAAGCAAGTAATTGTTTGTAATTTTTGCTGTCCAAAATGTTCATTAAGAAATCAAGTTAATAGGAAGTGTGGACGAGGTCTTGAAGACCAAGAAAAACTCTGGAAAAGTGATTGTTGGGATTGATCAAAAATATACTTGGAGAGCTTTTTTTTACATTCAGCTAAATGTTATCATGGAATTACTTCAGCGTATAACAGTTTAGTATGTATTATAAAATATGTCTGAGAATATAAGTTGTTCATTATGCTAATTTATGATTGCCTATACCATAAATACCTCTGTTCATCTTTTATTTGCATCTCCAGACAAAAGCTTCTCTACCTTCACTCTAATTCTGTGCTGCGAGTCTGCTATCCTCTTGGTGTAATTGCACCAAGAGCATGTGTACTAATGATTTCTCAGCAAGTGAATATGTGGGAACTGAAGCATCTATTAACTCCAATTACCTGCACTGACCTCTTGGGCACCCTCAAACTCTGCAAAAGAGGCATTTATAGAACTTCTGCCTTTGTTTGAAATTTTTGTAGCAATAGTGCTCTTTGCATTTTGTTTGGTCAGTAGTATTACTGGCACATTTGATGATAAACTATTTATACAACCTTGATGCTAAAGGGATGAACCATTTTAGCTCACTCTGTTCTGTTTTTTATTCAGGTTTCATGAAAGATGGTGCATACAATATGTTTGTGTGAAGATAATCTTTTATCTCCATCTGCATTTTTGACAACTTGAACATTTACATTTACATTACACTGTGATATTTACACCAGCTACACTTTACATTCATGTTGAATGGACCAATCAAAATTGTTCAAAAATGAGATAACTGAGAATGTTAGTTTTTTCCCCTCTCCTGTAAAGTTACTATTGGAGACACAAGGTTTTAGGGAGATGATGTATCCTCTGATTACATATAAAATATAACTTCATGCTTATGCTACAAAAGTAATAACAACATGAATATATTTTAAATAAATTTAAGGACCAATGAAGACCTAACAAGGCTGTTAAGGGCTAGTGTGCAATGGAAGACACATGATACGACTAGAGAAGAAATAAGAGAAACACATGAACTTGTATGGGTAAATGTATGCATATATATATATATATATAGGTAGATACTTCAAAAGATCAAGCCTCCATATTAGCTTTCTGTCTACCTGTCCTCTGTCTCTGTCAGTCTGTCATACCTACACACTTAATTCACCTATGGCAGGTGAGCAGTAAAACTGAAAGTGCTTTCAGAAGTATGTCCAGGAGGCTGACCCAGTCAGTGATCTTTTAAGAAACAGCAGAGAATCCAAGAGCAAACCCACCCATCCGTACTCCATGACCCTACAGTGGGAATAGCGTTAAGTCAGATACACCTCTCACGCACAGTCAGTGAATTTTTGAGACATTAGAAAGTACACGTTCTTCACACTAATACCACCTGACATTCTACAGGAACCCAAATCATTTCATGGTAATTTGCCCTTCACTTATCTTGTAAATCTTGGTGGAAAGAGTGAGGGGGTGATAGGTGGTCATTAACAAGAGAAAATAGCCCAAGGCAGCTCAGGAGGCTTTAGGAGTCCAGACTTTCACTTTCTTCCTTTTCCTTTTCCCCTCTCCTCTCCTGGTCCGTCTCCAGAGATGTCAGACCTGACTTTAAGGGAGATGTAAGAGGGAGGGGAGTAGAACGTAGGAAAAGAAAATACTAGCCATCCTATCAGCATGTGGGCACGCTGTATCATTTTCCAATCATAACTGTTTTCTTTGGCCTGGGGTCTCCAATGGGCCTCCAGAGAAGTGATTTTTGTCAAAGAGAAAATCCAACCCATAAAACACTCTCTCTCTCTCTCTCTCTCTCTCTCTCTCTCTCTCTCTCTCAGTCTCTTTCTCTCTCTCTGTCTTCCTTTTTCTTTTTCTCTCTCTCCCTTTTCCCTACCTCTCTCACTCCCCCCATTGTCAGGGGACTTGTTCTAGGCACATATGGTTCAAATTCCAAGTGTGAAATAGGCCTAAACACCAATTATTTTATGATATAAACATGGGAGAAAATTTTTCAGGCTTGTAACTACTTAGTGTAGATTAGCATTGCTTAAGTTTTCTTGTGCATAAAATGGAAAATAAAAACGGGGATTTTTACAGCACCCTTTTATGTTTGAGTTGTTTCAGTTTGGGGCTCCCAAGCCCTCCTCTCCACTCCTGCACTTTTATAAGGCTGTTTGACCGCAGGCCCTTCCCGGGCTCAGTTGTTTTGGCTTTGTTAGCTAATCTGAAACAGGAAATAGAAGCATCCAAGTAGGGACTGTGGAGTGAGCGGGTGAGGTTTGATGGTGGGGGGGGGGGGGCTTGTGACATGCTTGCTTACACAGCCTGTGGTTGGTTTCTGGAGCATATGTAATAAGGGTAGTAACCACAGGGTAAAGTGACTAACAATGAAAAGCTAGCCAGTAACTAGCATGCCACCAGGAAAAATAGACCACAAAAGACATTGCCTTTGCTCACTTTTACTTTTTTGGTGTTGTATGGTCATGATTCTGATTAGGATTAGTACCCCTGTGGTATTTCTTTTGTCGTATATTCTCTTAATGACAGGTACAGGTGCATTAAAGTTAACTTGAAGCATGATTAGGGATAAGTGTCATACTAGTTCTTCGTTTTGACCAGACATAGACAGTATAGACACTGGATATGAAATAAACAATGACTATTAGAGGGTCTAATGTGTAATCCCAGGTTACACCTTATTGAGGGCGTATGCTGTCCACATTTAGACAAAAGTGCTTAATCAGCAGGTAATTTTAGAACACGTATAGGCAGTATGTCCTCTGCCAGTCATAACATGGCTTAGATCATCTGTTTGAGGACTGATCCTACAGTCAAAACATGTCCGTATTTCCTTATTTAAATCTGCGAGTTTGTTACTAACTTAATAAAGCAATGCTTGTTATTTCATGAGTTGTCAACATTTCCAGACTATTTCACCCCCGACTTTACCGTCTTCTATGACTTGTACATTTTCTGCAAACTGCTGGAACAGCTTGATCAGTGTTTGTAGGTGTGCCATTTCAAAATGATAACTAAGCTGTCAGCTGTCATCGGTACAGTGGCATTTGCATTCATTTGATTGGCCTTTGTTTCTGTGCTTTATTTATTTAACAACATAGCCAGTGTTCTCGCGTATCGTAATGGTTACTTTATGAAAACCTTTCCCCTTTACCCCAAATGTCGATCAGCCCGAGACATATTTGGTGTTTGAAGTTTGCTTCTTTAGTTCTGCGCTAGAGCTATAAGGCTTACGTAGCTAGCAAGTAATAGAAGCACTTTAGCACTTTCTAAAGTCTAGATCATCACAGACTTGCCTTAAGAATAGGCACACACTTAAGAGGAGTTCTTTTTCATATAAATCTGAAGTCATAATGACTAGTCTTTTCTCAATGTGTCTACTTTTGCTATAAAACACAATGCTGGTTCACTAACTGTGGTCAACATGTAGGTATTGTACCTGTCATGTGTAAGCCCAAGGCAGGCGTGTTGAACAGATAAGCAGCTGAGAAGCAGTGCTTATGCTCTGCTGGCTTCGGCAGAGAGAGTGTGAGTGTGGCTCTCACATGAAAGCCTCTGGCCTGCTCTCAAAAAGCCAGGAAATGGAGCCCGGAACAGCTCTCTGATAACAAGGATCTGGCTTCAAACAGGGGCAACATCAAATACCCCTGTGTGTGTATGTGTGCTTGTGTACGTGTGTGTCCGTTCGCTTGTCCTTGTGCGACGCTCTATATGTATGCCCTCCCTGTCTCGTCGCCTAATGACACTGCATGTGGCCGCAGCCATGGCGCGGGGACATACATTCACCTCGCTTTTGATGAACAGAAATTTCCTGCAGAAGAAAGGAGACAACACAGACCACAGGGAATTCTCCAAAGGGAGCGAGATGAAAAGGGCAGGCCTGTCCGTGTGGCGAAAATACTGCCGTAAGTAACTGAGCTCTGACCGAGAGCTCCATTCTTGTCCTGTAATTTAGGACATTAGGACCTTGCAGGATCAGAGCTGTTGTGACTACCTTCACCGGGGGATTTGTTTGTTTAAGATACCTGCGTCTGTTTCAGGTCATTTTTCAAGTATCTTCACTTTATATTAGAAGTGGGCAATATGGCGAGATGTTGTTGTGATAAGTTGTCACAATACGCTCAGTGTTTGTAGGTGTGCCGTTTCTAAATGACGGCTGAGCGCTCTGCTGTTGTAGGTACAATGTTGCTTCCATTAACTTGATTGGCAGTATTTTCCTATTTATTTATTTATTAGCCAGTGTTACGTATCAACAGGGTTACTAAATATATATTTCGTGGGAAATTTCAAATGTACATAATTTTCCCATTATTTACTTAAATGGCCATCATCCAACACTGAAGTCTTCTTTTTAGCTTTACACTGGAGCTACAGGCTAACGTAGCTAACAACTAATGGAAGCTTATCCCATAAAATGCCTTTCTGAGCACATCATGGACATTGTACTTCTAGAAAACTGAACTGCATCTGTCATAAAAAGGTACTTTTAGAAGATTGAAAGACACCAATAGAAAAAAATGTGGTAACTGCATAAACTGCATTCTGACAAATTACTAGATTTCAGCCCATAATGCCATTGTTTTTATTTTATTTTTGTATTTTTTAACAATTTTCCCCCTGTTCTGTATTTGTGAAGTAAGACAATGTGAATAAAAACAAATATAACTGTACAAATAATTATTAATTGCCATAGTAAAATAGTAGTTTGTTTACAAACCTCAGTAAAACCTAATAATGTGATGTGAATCATGTATTGTTAAAAGTCTTCAAGTACAGTGATGTTTTAGCCACAATACCCAGCTAAGGGTAAAGCAGAGGTGGGTGGTAACTAGTTACATAAAACCTTCGATGCATTTTTATTTTGGAATGTACAAATGTATGTGTGGAGTATGTAGTAATGTACTTTGTCATTTCAGTTACTGGTTAGGGTTTATTAATCTAATATTGATCTGTTGAGTCAGCATCTGGACTGTTTTACCGTTACTTGCTTAGCTGCTTTATTGTTACTCACAACCCCTCACTCTGGAGCTAAAGCATTTTACTTCAGACCAAAAGGATCCTAAAAAGAGAAGAATAGCACCAAACAAAATTCAGTTTCTATGGTAATACATGCTAGTTGTGGTGAAAAGTGCTGCTACAGTTCATTGGGAGATTGGGAGTTTGATCTCCAGGGATGCCACAGCCATCTGTGTTGGGAGCCCAAGAGAGGACAGTTGGCTTTGCTCTCCTTGGGTGGGTAGGATAGCCCTCCCTCTCTCCCATCACTCAGCGACAGAATTGGTGGTTAGTGTTCTCCGGGCGTGTTAAGCTGTCCAGGGGTGTTGAAAAGATGTGGTCGGCCTTGACATGATGCAAAGGAAGCATGTTCTGGCAATATTGGTGTGGTAATACTATGTGAGTTCGTGGTTGGAATTGGACATGATTAAATTGGGGAAAAAATTGAAAAATGCTCCACAAAAAAAGTTTAGCTGGAGTTATCCAGTAGTTTTTTGCCCTAATATTTTTTTTGCCCATACTGAAGTAGGTTTTTGGAAACATACTTTTACTTGCTTCAGTGTACTTTTTACTTGAGTATGGGTTTGGACTATTCTTCACATTGCTTTTGCAGTAGCACTGGCAGAGTCATGTTTATTTCAGTGCAGTGGTTTATTTTCACATGGACTCTTGTTACGCCACAGCCATTTGATAACAAAGTTCTGCTATAATTGAAACAGCGGTTCTGTGAAATAGATATGGAGATAATTATGCGTTCCCATCGCGCATTCACCTTTCTTTCCCCTTTTTCTTTGTGATTATTACGCTCAAGACTGAGCATGTGTGCCAAAAAAGCTGGAACCCGAAGAGAAATCAGAGCAATAATAACACACAGGCATGATGAATCACCCCTATCTATCAGAGATTCCTAGAGGACTGGGGGATCCTCTGTTTCCAAATTTTCTATTGATTCTGATAATGGCGTGTAAAGCTGCGGTGTGACCCCTCTTTACCCACCTCCCTGACATCTCTCCCCCTCTGCATCTGGGCCTCCTCCTCCTGGACGAGGGAGAGGGATTCGGGGTCTGTCCGTGCATGATGAGTGTAGCTCATGTCTGTGAATTTAAAAAATTAAAAAAAAAAGAGGCTACTATTGACTTTCATAAACAGCATTAGTGAGACTGAGCTCTATTAGAGAGTCATAATGTGCCACACAAGGATTTCTTTACAACAAATATTGTTCCAGAGTAAGAAATAAGAAATTAATTAAGTAATTAAAGTGACTTTAACGTCCACTGGAATACTGAACTGGTGTTGGGCGCTCTCTTGGACTTCCCAGTCTAAATTCTACTTAAATATGACTTGTTCCTGTGTGAGTGCAATACGGTGGGAGAGTTTGACATACACTATCAGACCTTTATAATAGTGCTCGCAACAAAGATAAAAAAAAAAGTCGATTTGCTAATTCTTCATCATGCTTTTATGGATTTTTTATTTTTTTTTATCCAGCACATCTGCATGTTTAATCAGTCTAATTGAAGTGTTGTGTATTTAATGGGTTGTTCATTAAAGGTCTCGGAATGAAATACCATCGTGCCATTTCTACTTTTTTGAAAAATTATATTGGTTTTGTTCATTTATTGTAATTAGATGAAAATGAGATTTGAAATATTCTGCTTTTCTCTTTTGTATTATATCTAATTATGAAAATATGCACTAAACGAAGGAAAAAAAAACTCCACAAATGATAGAGTGGTGGTCATGTCCCGTTATTTCTCAGTAATTAACTGCACGCAACTCTCATTCGGATATTTCAACCTCTCCACATAGTACACTTAACTTCTCGCTCTGTTGTGATCATACCGAGCTCTAAATTAATTTCTGCAAAATGTGTAATTAATATAAGCCCCCTCTCTCTATTTGATCATTTCATCTGCAAGAGAAAGGCAGTGTACTGAAAGTGTACGGTGGTGGGGAGGGGCATTGATCTGCTATCCTGAAGGTGTCTAGCATATGCAGATCTCCCAAGGGCTCTGCTGGTGAAGTAAAATTAAGAAGAGCTTAAACTGTGCAATTGGCAGTAATGAGCTATCATTACTCAAATTACAGCAAGCACTGATTGGGTTTAAAGTAATGAACAAAACAACATGATCAATCATCATCAAGGTGCAGGAGCGTCAGGGTGGTGGCCAGGGCCTGAACTGCTGCTATTGGAGCACAGCTCCATCTTCAGGGGGCTTCAGGCCTGGAGAGAAGACAACAGCCCTCCAGCGCACACCAAAGTGAAAACTAAGCTAGCAAAAAGAAATCCTTTGAGATTAGAGGCCCAGCTCAGATGCTACCCCCCACACACACCATCAGTACAAGATCCTGTGTGGCATATTTCCACCTCACTATCATCTTTAGAATAACACATTTCTATTCCCCCATGCCACTCTGCAGTGTACGCTAGCCTGCTCTGTGTGTTGCGTTCATAAGTGGATGCTAATTTTCATCCAAAAGTTTCCAGCATATTTTTCTGCGTATTTCCTCTCTGTCCCCTTTGGAGCTGAATTGGTTTAGAGAAAGGGGGAATTAAATTGCTATTTTTTCTTTCGTTCTTTTTTTTTTTTTTAATTATTTTATAATCCTCATTTTAGTGAATAGGTATACTGCAAAGCACTTGCACCGTCTATTATCATTTTAATACAGTGCTGCAGTTATTTCAGTCGGAGCTGCTGACAAAATGGTTTTCTAAAGTAAGTAGTCTTAGAGTAGGGAAAGTCATTTATGCCACAGTTCACCAGCAGATAACTCTAATAAGATAAGGGAGTCACATAATGGAGCAAATCTAAGTAATATTAAGAGGAATATGCAGATGGCGACCACTGAAATCCCTATGGTGATTAAGTGCTATTATGAGATGAATAATGTAGCTAATCACCTGAAGAGTTGGATCTGTGTGTGATAGTTGTGAGAGGGGGGTGGGGGGGGGGACGTTTTTGGGGACAGACTGTAAATGTATTATAGTCTAGCTCTTGTGGTTTTCTCAGGGAGAACAAATTACATGTACATGTGCAGTGAGATGTATTTTCTAACCTCACTTGCTTGACATCTTGCCATACATTTGTATCATATCAACCTGGTTTACCTTAATCTTACAGACTGCCCACCGCTCTTGGCCTTTTTTCCCTTCTTTGGAAGGAACAAAGTTTTCTGCCTGATTGAACGGCAGGCCAGCATTAGTGTGCATGAAGGCTTCAAAAGTTGCCTATCATCAATAATGAGGTCTCATTTACACAAATTACTCCGAACGCTGATTAGGTATTATCTAACGGCAAGGGCCACCTCGATCAATCATCATCAGCGCGCCAGGCGCCAATGGACATCGAAAGGTTAACCCAGATCCAGCGGGCCCCTGGCAGTGTCAGCACAAATCAGTGTGGCAGGGGCCGCCATGCTGTCGATAGAGCAGCTAGACAATTAGGTAATGATTAAAATAGCCGTGCACAGGAGTCAATAAGAAAATGAGCCATCCCGGCATAATTTGAGAATGATTTGTTTACCAATCCATACGAAAGTGGGGGGAAAGAGGCACTCAAGTGCAATCGCTTAGATCAAGCTTCATTCGTGTGTTGGGGAATGTCTTTTGGAGTTATACTCTGGAATGCCCCTGATATTCAAGGAAAGTTATGAGCAAGTACAAATTAAATATATGTATGTATTTTTTTTTTTAATCTTTGACATGAGCCAATATTCTTCCCTTATGCTTAGCTAACACTTAAGACATATGTTTCCAGACTTTATCCCTATGTAAGATATATATATATATATATATATATATATATA
>JBBPCZ010000019.1:1299749-1312243 GCA_037974445.1 Brycinus macrolepidotus | reverse complement strand
TGCCATACATGAAACTATGGTTTACTGTATTAATGTTATTTGTATTTATTGTGATATTAGTGTTTTAACACTAACTTGTTTCCAGTAGGAAACAGCTTTTAATTATAATTTTCTCAGGTGCCTAAGACTTTTGCACAGTACTGTATATATTTAAAAAAATAAACTAACAAATTTCCCACTCACCCTAATTCATCAGCCAAGACATGTTTAGTTTCCAAAGTTGGCTTTTTTAGTTTTGCACTGGAATGAGGCTAATGTAGCTAACAAGTAATGGAAGTTTATGTGCTACCAATGGGCATGGGGGGAGAGGCTTAAATCATTACACACTTTATACCAAACATACACATCACTAAAAGTGCATTGCTTTTTGGAAATATTGTTTGTGATTTATTATAAATAATAAATGTAATGAAGTAATTTTACCATCCAGTTGAGTTTCATCACTGAAACCACCATCTTGCCTTGGTGAAGATCCTCTGCATTCGAGTAAAAACAGCTTATAAACTACAAATGAAACATTCATGACTGTACAGTCATCGGCAGTCATTACGACAAGCTTTTATATGGATTGATAGTGATGTTGTAGATTACTTAATAAACTGTACCAGTGGGATGGGAGCAGTATTTTATTTACCGTGCAGGGCAGAATGTGCAACAAGAAGCTGCCATAAATGGGTTGAAGGTGCTCCCCAAAGAGCACCTCACTTGACATGTGTTACTAAATCTTGTAGAAATGCCATCTGCCTACTTTTTCACTGCCGGGAACGTTGACCCCTACCCATGCAAAGGTCGCAGAGACCTTGTATAAACCTGAAGAGCGCATTCACCTAGGGCTGGTACAGAACAGGATGCGAAATGCAGAATCAGGTTTGGAATTTAGAGGGCCCCCTTAAAGGACAATTTTGGCAGATTTTGACCTCATGTTTCACTTTGACTTGACCTTTGTTCAATAGACATACACACTAAGAGTGAAGTGTCTCACCAGCTATTCATAATGGTAGCTATAGGTAAGTCATTCTAAAACAAAGTGGCAGTTTTAGATGTTTCTGAAATATTACTGTCAGATTTTCTTTTCTTCTTCAGTGGGGGCATTGAATGTTTAAGATGCTCTTCAAATTAGAAAACTGTGTAAAAGACGCTAATTTTGACATATTTCACTGTACTTAGAACAGTAAGAGCGGAAAGACGTTTGTTATAGAAGTCACTGGGAAGATGTTGAAGGACCTGTATGCTACAAAAATCAGCAAGTTGATTAGGTTGAAAACACTGGAGAAAACAGTGGTCAAAAGCTGACTGATTGAAACAATGGCATGGCGAGCATGATGGGCTACAAATGTTACCTTTTGTTAACAAGGTATTAGACAACTTCACTAAATTTCAAGGCAGTGCACAGGCTGAATCTTAACAGTCCTGTGTGTGTGTGTGTGTTGTGTGCTTGCTTCAGCATGCCTGTAGGAGAGGCCAAGTAGGTTAGGCACCTCAGGGTCTAGGGCACTACTCAGGCAGTGAGTGCAAACAAATATGTGAGGTCATTCCACATGGACTCCCTCTGTAAATTGAGGGCATTGCCATCGGCCGTTGACATGATACCAGTAACCTATTGGAATTTCCAAGTGTTGAGCACCCATTATTAGTCAGGGAGCAGCTATACATAAACAGTTACAGCGTTCTTCGATTATTGCAGATTCTATAGTATAGCAGAGATGTGTGTGCATGTGTGTATGCGCTTCATCCTTGTGCGGTGTTGAGGTTTGGTCCATGATTAAAAGCAGCCCATGGAAGCGATACTGTGGAGATAGTGCTGGGTAGAAACCCTCACCCTAGAGCTCAGGGTCATGGCTTTGACATACCGAGCCTTCCACCCTTACCAGTGACTGACAGAGGAGGAAGCTAGCTTATGCCCTTTCGCATGGGAATCACAGCTTGCAGCAATTTGAAAACAAAAACGTCTGTAAGAATTTTGTGGGAAAATTAATTGCGTGGGCTTTTTTTCTCCCCCACTCTGTTGCTCTTAAGAGCGCCATGGTCCGAAGTTTGTTGATTGAAATAACATTTTTGGTTAGAATAAAAGGCACAGCTGTGTTTTCCGTCCTCCCTGCAAGGTCACTAACTGTGCAATAGCTAAAAATACCCATATCTGATATACACCCCTAACGTCGACGGTGATTGTGTTTACTGGCTGCTCCCATGACAGAAGTGAAGTGATACGAATGTCATTTTCCAGAACATAGACACATGCATTTGTATAATTTTATATATATATATATATATATATATATAAATATGTATATATATGCTAGAAATATCCCTTTAACTAGATGATGGCTCACAAAACTAATTTACATGTTTACATTCCTGTAAGAAAAGGATATCTCTCCCCTTTTTCTTTCCTGAACGAAGAATTTCCTCCCCTCTTTTCCGACATGCTGCCGAACGTTCTGTTTGAGCACTGTTCGTTGCTCCATTTTGCACGATAAGCTCTTCAATTAGCTGGCGAGTGCTCAAACGGTTGCCAGCCATTATTAATGAATGGCTGCTGAGCCATGAAGCTAGTGCAATCTCAAAGACGTCCTGCATGGGTGGGTGGAGGGGGCTGCTGTGGGTTTTTCTTCAACGTCTTCAGTGGTTCTTGTGTATAAGTTTGGTGGACTGATTACTCCAGAGTGGGGGTCCCCGCAGTGTTTTGCCTGCCCGTCCCATGGGCGTCTTTTCCAGCAGTAATGAGGCCTCTAGGACCGAAGAGCTTCTCTTTAAAACGCGGGAATAATGAGAGAGAGCTGGCAGAGGGAACAGGGATTTGCACTTTTCAGTGACATGGGAAGGTCACAGTGAGGAGTTTTATTTTTGGTGGGGAAAAAAATGGGCCTGTTTTCAGTGGCAAACAAAAAAAACCTAAAAGGGAGAAGCTACAAAGCCCCACAGCACGGGAAGTTAGAGGCACTGGTGCTGCACACCTCACCGACAAGGATTTGACAGACATGAAGGCTGACTTCACATTAATGACAGTTTAGAAATGTTGTATTTTTTTTTCTAAACCTCAATGATTTCCTAAAAAAAAAAAAAAACTTCGGAAAGGTGTGCCTTTGACTCCAGTTTAATCGCATGTGTGTTTGACATTTCAAAGACGTTTTTAACTTGAGTAATCAGGGCTTTGGGCAAAAGTTTCAAAATGGTGTCACTTCAGTCAAGCACTGCGGAGTAGTTCATTCAAATGTCAGGCATTTTTGTGTGCACAGCATGAGTCGCTCAAGGTCAAAATGAAGATTCACTTTAGGATTGGCAATTTCAAGTGTTGATTTGAATCAACTGAATCGACAGAACCTGAATTTGCTTCTTTTGAAACAGCAGTCTTTCCACATAGCCACTTTGAATATTTTCCACTATTTTGTGCGATGACGGTTTTTGCTGTATAAGCTTTGCATTGCATTTTTACTTGTTGCCATTTTAATTGACTTTTCCAGCACTGACTAATATTTAAATGCTCTTAGTACAATCCTCTGTACCTGTCAGTTTTAAAGAAAAAAAACCTACACTTAAGCCATTGCATACAAATTTAGGTACAGATGAGTCCTTCATTTGGCCCAGGCTGAACTGTAGAATAAAGGAGCTGCCTTAGTACCTGCCGGCCCTGACTGCAGAGGTGTCATACTCCCATCATGCCTTTCCAGCAGTAATAACAACCTCCTGGCTCTCAAACCTGCCACATTCAGCCGTAATTGCCCCTGACAAGAGGGCAAATCATCAGCGCAGCGGCCTTGATAAGCATTACAGCCAGATGACAGCACACAGAAGTGTATTAGCAACACTGTGACATATCACATTACCACTGTGAATGTAATAAAGCTGATCACTGAACACTGAACATGGTGGCTTGAAGACAAGCTATTTTCTTCCCACTCCTGTGGGGCTATTATGCCCCATTTGCTGATGCTGATTCTTCAATCCCCCCTCCCACCCTATTCTCTTCTCCAGTTGTCACCCTCAAGTATAGATGCAGACATTCATAAAGCGACTGATTAATTGTATTCATGCCAGCCAAGGTTGGGTATGGTGACTTGAGTTATACAAAAGGAGCCGTGCTGTGGCGGAGCAGCAGTCGTGTTGGTTCTATAACATGACTGATTATTGAGATTAAGTTATCATAGAAGTCTAAACTTGCAGTTAAGTTCCATTCTTTCTCTGATCTTCTGTGACTTCTTCAATGTAAAACTGGAGCCTTATCAAAGGCAAAGGTTCAGCAGGAACAATTTTTTTAGGACAATTTCAGGACAATTTTCAATTTAAGGACAGTTTAAGCGTTTCAATTTCTAGCATAGTAAGTATAAAACAGCTGTTGTTTATTTTAAAGTGAGGTTTTAGTTTTAGTTAAAGTTCACTAAAAGCTCGCTTGTTTTGAAACAGTGTGAAGTATTGTGGGTTTGTTCTTTTAGTCAAACCCAATTAAAAACTCAAAAGGTGTTTTTAGCAAAGCGTCCATTCTACTTATAGAGAATCTTTGATTTTTAGGGCAGAAGGCTTAATAGGCCATTTTCTTTAATTGTTCAAGCCTTGTATTGAGTTTAGAGCCATGGGTAACCAGAGAGCTGAGATACTGGCACAGGTCCTGAACCCTGATAACTTGTACATGTTTGATAGCCGTTGCATTATAAATTATTTCCACTGGCCGCTGGGCCTTGAGGGATCATATTCTGTCAGCTCTGGTTCCTGGTAACATCATTTAATGGCATTAACAAATTTGCCGCTCTAGTGTTTCACTTTTATCAGGGAAATCTTAAACGCCTCTATGGTGAATACTTGGTTATGATATTATCGCGACTGCGCCGATTGTGCTCTGGGTGTATCGGATGGCTATTAACTGTGGGGCCGCAGTGGTAATAACCTAGCTCATAAAGCACTGTGACGCTGGCTAACAGCCTCACTGCATTTCCTGTGGTAACTGAGAGAGGTCAGCCAGAGAGGCAGAAAGAACTGTTTTAATGGAGGCAGACATAACCTTTTACAATTTTGTTTCCTTTTTTTCTTCGTGGCTCCATGGGACTCTGTTAAACCTCTCATTAACCTCCTTTTTAACTTCCCCTGCCACATTTGATACCACATTTCAGTCTAACATCAATGGTGTCACGCCTAATGAGGCCAACTGTAAAGTAGCGTGTCAAAAAATGAGTGTCTCTCAAGGTTCACACTATTAAACAAGGCTCTCTCGCCTTTTCTGTAATTTTCAATTAGGCGCATATTTTGAGATGTGTTTTAGATATTATACAGGCTGGGCGCTGTGTCTGTGTATTTGCGTTGCTGTCTTGTCATGCTCAGTGCAGAGTTTACTTAAGGATTTCCTCTTCTCTTTCGCTGAGGGTGAAGTGGCATCATCAAAGGACCAATCTGACTCATAAACCGTTTTTTGTTTGTTTGTCTTTTTTATGTTGGTTATGTTTTTATGTCATATTTCCCTGTACAAAGTAAATTTAAAAAATGACAAAAAAGGAATGGTGAATCAAAGGTGCTGGAATGATTCCACAGCCTCAGGGTTTAAGTGAAGTATGTTTACAGTCGACCCCAGAGTTGTGTATGGAATGAATAGATTCTGTCTGGTCTGACGACTTTTATATAAGACCTCTACAGTATATAAGACCAAACAGTTCCACAGTATAGGGAGAAAAAAACATATTTATATATGCTTTTATATTTCATTGCATGCACTCATCCTGCCCAAGTGTACTTTCAGAAATGTTCTTGCCATGAGGCACGCTTAGCATGGGAATTGTTTGCTTGCTTTGTAAAACAAAACAAAACAGAAAGCCTAAATATGTACCGTGGTTTTGAATGTACTTATTTTGAAGCTTTGTTGCTTAATTTTACACTGGGGATTAAAGTCCTAACTAGTTTTTGATGGAGCTGAGTTGCACAACGTTAGCCAAAGACACTTCAAACACACTTATGCCCTCTCATCAGAACACTGTCTGCATTATTTAATCAAAAGAGATTTCTGGAATCACTCAGTCTGAAAGAAAGTGCATCTCTAATTACTAAACATCAAAATCTGCACTTTTTTTGTACTATGGCTGCTACCTGAATGGATGCCATGATTATAACTGGCTGGCGTTCATAGTGGTAGATTTCCAAGGTCTGAGGTAAAAATCACTGCTGCCACCTGACTGGTGTTTGTGACATTAATGGGAATGTACATGGAATAACGGGCTGCCAGAAGTGATTCCGAGGGACCATCCAGACGTGTCCCGCTTCTGTGGCCACAGCAGACATGACACATTTTAATTTCAGTGGGAGGAAGCATGGCAAAGCCCATTTCATTCCGAACACACTGGGAAAGGGGATTTGCCGTGGCTAATGGAGTTCAATGATTGCAGCATGTCAGATAACTAATAACCATAAGGAGTGTGTGTATGTGCAGAGTGATGGGACAGAGGAGGGTGTTAGAGAAGGACAGAATGGGACGCATGTTGGTGAGAAAAGGGGGTTGCTCCTCTGGTGGCCCTTTCTTGTCACACAGCCCAGTCCAATTCGATGATTTCCTACCAGCTTGTCAGCAGGGATGAAGGAAACCTCGGCAAAAAAAAAAAAAGAAAACCCTCCTTAAAACTGAACTTAAGGGACCGCAAGAACTGTCACCACAGACAGCTATTTATCGGAGTTGACAGTTTGCAAATATCTCAATCTGCGAGAAGGCACGCAGGGTGACACAGAGGAGGTCCGTGAAATTGAAGGAGTCAGCAGCCAACGTTTATTTCATCGGGCCCTTAGCAATAAGCTCCAGTCAGATGACAGGCAGAGGTTGTCCTGAATGCATCATTGCTGCCTCCCCTGGATAGTTTAATCCATTCTGCATAGAATCTGAATTAAGCCGTCTAATAAAAACCTAAAGACTGTGAGGGGGGAGAATAAAGAATTAAAATGAAGGAATAGCGGATTTATGTTTATTACAACAGGACTAGTGATGACTACAAGATGATCAAATTAGAGAAGCGGAATGAAGGCGAAGAAATCCTCTTTTGCAGGGAGTTAAAAAAAATGAGGAACTTGAATAGCACATTTAAAATGTCTCAGACTTTTATGTATCAGCAATTAGAGTCATTTTTCATGACGGGCAATTGGTCAGTTACAGCTTCAAATGGAAGGTAATGTGTTAACAATATATGGCATTTTTTTGGTAGCAAAAACTGCAGTAAATGCCGTAACAATTTCTCTTTTAGCTGTTTGAATTCACTAGCCAGCCAGTAGTGTCAGCTAAACTAAACTGAACTCAGTGTTAGCCAGTGTGAATTTGAAGATTATTTTAATATTTAAGTGTCAGATAGGTATGTTGAAACGAATTTGAACATTGATGAAACTGAAATTTGTCCTAACATGCTGTCACAACCTTCCTGTGATTTCTTGTTTTTCTGTTTTTATTTCCACAGTTCATCTAATGACATGCACATTCTTTTCGCGTGGTCTGACTTTCTGTGACAACTCTGGAACAAAAAAAGGATGGAACCAGAAAACATCGCACAGGTGGGAGCAGTTTTCTCAGCAGCTGTTCATTTTTTTAAGGGTTTTGTCCATCCCCCACCCCAAACCTCATCCTTCATATCACTGCTCAGTAGGAAAGTTTAAGAGTTTCAGTTGGTGAGAAAGTGCAAACTTTCATTGACTACAATGAAAAATTAACCGATTTGTTTCCAGTGTTGTGTATTGTCTGTTTGATCTTAGCTTAAAAACTATAAGAAAAAAGACTTGTGCACTGACCTTAGAATATCTACAACTAAACCCCAGATCTAAACCTATTTTTAATTTGAGAGCATTAGTTATTGAACAGCAGTTTCTAAGTGAAAATTCTGTGCTTTTCACTTTGTAAAAAGTGATGAGTGATTGACAGTACCCATATTTCTAATAGATTCACCAGTGCTTCTTCAGTTGAAAATGTAGCAGCATAGATGATGCTGATCAGATGCTCTGTAAAATACTGAAATGTTTTTGTTTAGAATTTAGAGATCTCGTCCTAAAAACTTACATTAAAGCATGGACAACTTTCGGCTCCTGCTCAGAGTTAACGTTTTACCTATTTAAATAAAAATAAAAAAAACTAAACCAAACACCGAGGCCAGTGTGGACTCAGCTGAGATCTTTCTTCTCTCCTGAGGAAAGTGGAAGTGCATGCGGGTGTCAGGGCTCTAATCAAAGCCATACTGGATTTCTAGGGTCCTGAAGATCAGTCTGTGCAGGAAACCTTGGGTCAGTCAGCAGGTATGTGCAGCTGAACCACACAGCTGTACAAACATTATTAAACAAATGCGGGTAATATTTTCTAAACGAAGCAAATAATTCAGTTAAATAATGGAGAAAAGAATGTTGGAAGGAAGATGAGTCATAAATGGCCTTCCCCAGATCATTTCCAGCGTTTGCTTTTGTGTTGTTTGTTTAATCACTATTGTGTTCAGCACCATGCTCACATAGCCCCCTCCAAACACAGACGCAGTAAAATGCACATTAAAATGTAATTATGTTAAGTGCAGGCATGTGTAGAATTAGGCGCCCATTCAGTAGAACCACCGTTGCAATGACCTCTGAGGTCAGGAGCGGACTGATATAATAATTATTGTGACTGCCGAAACGGGTCCATTCAGAATAAAAGCCGCGCTTCGTTGGATAGTCGTTATCGTCCTCGCCGCTTCCAGTGGCATTCGGTCCACCTGGATTCTATTCGAAATGGGGCAGTGAGTTAGTCAAATTTCCACATATGTAAGCATTCAAAGTCATGAGGTCACTGAGAAGGCCATCATCTCTGATCCTAAGTGAAAGTGAAACTAGCCCCAGCGCTTAGAGAATGGAGCCCATGCAGAAACAAGTATCTCACTTTCAGTAGCATTGCAGTGGAAGCACAGCATGGCAGCCCTGTCTGTCAGTCTGTCAGGCAGCCCCCTTCAATTATAAATGATGGATTGCACTTATAACAAGTTGTCACTAGCATGTCCTACCCATCTCATTCTAGTGTTCTACTATCTTGTTACTCACAGTATTGTTCATCATCTAAATTTTGTAGAACAGTATTGGTGGGGGGTCATACAGCCGAGATGTATATTTTTACCATTTGAAAAGAAAGTGCACATTTACCCAGATAAACTCCTAGCTGGAGTTAATTATCACTCCATGCCGGCTCCACTAATTATCACCCAATGGAAAGAGAGAAGGGAATTTAGAAGGGAAATTAGTAGTTTAGTTGTTCAGTAGCTAGAATGGGTTCCCAATCCCAACACCATACCCCAACAGCATCACCTTGATTTGCCAAGTTTTGTGTTTTCCCTACTCTACACTCCTTCTCCAGCCAACATGGAGCTTGTTAATGAGTTAATGAGTCAAATCCGGTGTGCTAGATGAGACAAGGTACAAATTGAGCATAGTGTAGATTTACCAGGACTCAGGGTTGGGAAACCCTAGGCTTGTACAATTTTAGTAAAACTATATTGCAGTTGTATTGCTTCATATTGGGATTGCAGTATTACCCTACATTATATTGAAAATGGTTATGTGAAGGCCTTGATTCATCCACATGCTCAAACACATGATCACGTCACACGATAAATGAGTCAGTGATGGGTTACATGCTCATTTGCACATTTTTTGGCGATATTTGCATTATGCAGGCTGTTGTGTTAGAAATTGAGAAACAATATACTATGTGGCCCTATGTGGGTTCAATCAGCGTAGGGCTGTATTTTGTCACTGCTTGTCGATTTTGAAATCCAAATTTTACCCGGCTCTTGCTATTGAACATTTTCAGCGCAGATGGAGTCCATAGAGAAGAGTGGTGTAAAAATAAATAATGAAATAAAGAATGCATGCGAGTCTGTTTCTTTTAGTTATATTTTTAATTGCCTCTGACAAATTTGTTTTGAGACAGGCATCAAATCCACCACATTAAAGTGTATTTCCAGCAGATGAGCACGTAAAAGGCGTGTCCTCAGGGAGCAATGCAATGTTCCCCGTAATGAGTGAAGGTAATGAAAGACTTCACACAGACAGATGTATCCATTTAAAACAGTAATAACTACAGTTAAGATGGCAAAGAGCAAATTACGCCCAACTTTCATTAAAGCACATGTTTATCCAGGCACTGCTGGGACCTGCCATTTTTATTCCTTTCCCAGCAAGCTCGGTAAGCGTCCGTACACTATCATTGCCTCTCAAACAAGGTCAATGGAGTGATAGAACCAGGACAACAGTGGTGACTGCCTGTCCCCTGAGAGCAGGGAACATTCACTGCGTAGAGACCCAGTGTGCATCAGCAAGTGTGCTGCTTCAGTCTATGTTACAAGTATGCAGTACTGAGACCAGTGAGATTTGTCTCTCTTTTGTGTGCAAATGCAGACCCCCAGTTTGCAAGTGGAGGCAAGATCTGTACAGAATGTACTTTAAAACGTTGATTTGTGTTCATTTTGTGGGACCTTGAAGTGTCATTGTTCAAAGATAGCTTTAATAAACTCCACTGTCCTTATTGGCATGTCTTTTAATAACCACCTGGAGGTGGAGAGACCCACACTTTGACAGATGCAGGCATTCGATATGAAGTTAATTTCACAGAATTAGCCTGATGTACCAAAGCTTTCATTTCCCCTGCTTTATCCTATATCCCTACAGCTTAAAGCCATTGACTGGCTGATAAAAGTAGGTTTTAAGCTGAGTCAATCTTTCTTACTCCATGCTTTTAATATTGTTCCAAATGATCTAAATTTAAAGTGCATAGACTTTTAGCTCATTAGACTTTTGATGAACACATAACGCTGCTCCGAATGAGAGTTGGCAGCATATACATCGAACCATAAAGGAGGCATAATTACCCTAGCTGCCCGATGGCTAACCTCGCCTAGTTCATTTAATAAAATCACATATGAAATAACACTTTTTTCCCCCTTCCTCTTTACCAATTAAATCGGTAACAGACCCAATTGCTAGACTCGCCTCAGGATGTGTATCACACCACTGTCATCTTGCTTTATCTTCACAGACCATTGCAGCACACAACGCCTTTCTTTAGTTTGTTGTTTTGTCTGCTTTTGTTCACATTGCACTAAAATAGGGAACACAGTGACATGTTTGGGAAGTACAGTCAAAACTCATCAAATGTGGATCTATAGGAGTGCTGGTAGCATGGATAAAGCAGGAACAAACCTACATAGATATCAACAAAATTGTCAGTAGCTCTTCTTTGCATGCTACAATAGGTAATAATAGAAGAAATAAAAGCTTCTCATTATCTCATTATTTTTTTTATGAAAGTTAGACAATGCTAACTGGTGGCTACTACCATATACTTAAATAGTACATGTTTTCAGTTTCACAAATCCAAAACTTGCATGCTCACACCTACAGCTAACATGATGAAAACATCTACAACTTTTAAATTAGCTTACTGAAGACTAACTGAGTAAATGTGTCCACATAATGTCTCTGATTCTTGGTTGCTAATTAGCATTACAAGTTTTCCATAAGCACCTGCTTTACCGTGTGTCCGTTGGAATATAAAGTAATTGCTGGCGTAAATAAGGCTTAGGATTTTCTCAGTCACAACAGCCTTGTTAAGACATTGCTGTTGTTGTTTTTTTTTTTTAACAAAAATTCACAAGTAGGACTAATATTATGTCTTAGACTGTATGTAGTTTTAAAAAACAGATGTCCAGTTCAGTCAGATAGTTGGGGTAAACTAATTACTTCAGTTGCCTTAATTTGCATCTGACCAATTATGTACACATTGAGTGAGGTGGCAGCTTGAATAAGTCAAGGTGAATAAGTTGGGGCAACCCCAACATATTGGTTTTAAATCCACTCAAGACCGTATCAAAATTATGTCTTAGGGTAATTGCTCATAGCAGCTGAGGATAATTGTAATTTCCTCTGGACTCTGAGTTTGATTCTGCTCAATACTCTTATGTTTAACAGCTGACATGCCATGAGAATGTAAGAGAAGAGCCTCTTGCGTACAGTACACACGGAGATGCTGGCTGTGTTGGCTGGTTCCACCTTACGCCTACCCACACGCACATCACGTAATGGCCGGGGTGGAGAAATGAGTGCTTGGCGGGGGCTGTGTAGGCAGGGGGAATATGTTAATTGAAAGTTAGGATCACTTTGTGGCCATTACAGGGAGAAACCTGAGACATGTTAACGCGGCAGAGGCAGGCAGCACCTGCTGTCGCCGGGCTAATTGTGTTGGATTTGCCCGTGTCTGTCAGGAGCTGGCGCTCATCATGCTCCTGCCTCCAGTTACAGCTGTATTATTACCCGAGTTTGACATTACAGCGGGAGCCACTGGGGGTTCGGGCCACCTCCCGACCCACACAGCCACCTTCCCAGACAAATCTGCTTTCCAGAAAGCCCTGATTACGGTAGCCATTTATGACGGTGCTAAAAAAAGCCTCAAAAGAATATTCCAATTGTTGGGATAAGCTCTAAAGAATGTGAATGTATATACAGTGTGTGTGTGTGTGTGTGTGTGTGTATATATA
>JBBPCZ010000019.1:1280252-1293863 GCA_037974445.1 Brycinus macrolepidotus | reverse complement strand
GCTCTCTCTCTCTCTCTCTCACTCTCTCTCACTCTCTCTCTGTCTTTCTTTCTCTCTGCTTTGATGTAGCCCCGCTGTGCTGCCGCCCCCTGTGTTCTGATTGGTTGATGGCAAGCAGGGCGGCTGGGGCAGTGTGGGAGTGGAGCAGGGATGAAAGTGAGCAGGGCAGCAAGAGGGCACCTGCACACAGAGCCTGGCCTGTGCCTCCATCTCCAGCTTCAGCGGCCTCCACTGACCGGAGAGTGAACCCCGGTGTCAGCCACCATCACACGGGCACCGCAACCCTGCACTATCTCTCTGTTCCTCTCTTTTTCTCTCTCTGCTTCTTTCTCTCTCATCTGTCAATCTCTCTCTCTCTCTCTCTCTCTCTCTCTCTCTCTCTCTCTCTCTCTCTCTCTCTCACTCTATCACTTTTTCTCTCTTTCCCTCTCTCTCTGAATACAGTTCAGTTCAATCTGTTAAACTGTATTTGCATAATTATATATATGCAATATTTATACAGTACTGCCAAAGCATCGCCGTAATAAGAACTAATACGTAGAGGCTCACAGAGTGTACATTTCAATTACAGAAAGTCTGTCTGTCTGTCTGTCTGCCTGCCTTGCGCTCCCTCAGTTTTTCATGTCAAGCTTCAAGCTTTATTAACACAATCATATTCAGTTAGAGAATTTCTGAAGGCATCGTTCAAATGACAAGAACTAACATTTACAGACTGAAGAATTCTTAAGTTTCAATCATAATTTTCAATTACAAATTGTAAACTTAAATACACAGACATTCTCTCTCACACACACACAGTTTGTTGCTATTCTGAGATTTTTTTCTCATGCAGGTTCAGGCACAAGCAGACAAGAATTCAGTTACTTAAAAAAAAAAACTACTAGCAACCCCTTCCCTACAATTTAAGCTGCCTTAAGTAATTATAAAACCAAATATTAGCTTAGTTCCATGTCTTAAATGTATGCTAATTAATCCTAACCACTTATTCAGTAATAGTCATCTGTCAAGGCAGAAACAGTTTCCACTTTTCCCTCCTCATGTAGTGAACATTCCCTCTTTTCCCCATAAGACATAGACCTTAATTGTACTATACATAGCGTTGGAATTCCTTGGCATAATAAGTCAATATCCATTTAATATGAAGCAGATGAACACTAGCCAACATCTGTCAAGTTCGAATTGTAGATGCTGCTTTTGCAGCCCTTGAGCTCTGTGGGAATTTGATTAACCATAAAATGGTGCATTATGTCACCCCTATTAGGGCCATTTAGTGTTGCCAGAAGGTCAGCGCAGAAAAAAGACCTCATCTTCACTTTTATTGAGATGTCTCAGCAATAAGGGCTCTGTTTCAGCACAGCTGTATGCCAAAAGGGGCCAGGCCGTCTCAATGCATCCCTCTGTGCCCGTCTCCTTCTGTCTGGAGAGAATGTGTTTTTTTTCTTTTTCCCCTCCAAAAGAAATATGAGGAATGTTGGCTCATGCTACCAGCTTATAATTTATGAGAGAAAGTTTATTTTTGTCCATGTTGGATCAAATATGTTTTGATAGCTTAATGCTGACATAATGGTCATTATAGCGTGGATATTTGTACAGACTAACATTGGTGCCTGCACTTGGTCCAGCCTTCCTTCTATAGCTTTCGAAATGAGACATATCAAGTAAACTTCAGTCACAGAAGCAATAAATGAATAGGGTAATTAAATAAATTATGGTGCGGACCGTACAGATAGACCAGTATAAACATTGTCACAGATAGTGATACATATTGCCAACAACTTCAAAAACTGATATCAGCCGTTATAATATTTTGATCTAATATTTATCACACACTAGGTGTTTTTGTTAGACTGTACTGTGGGTGATGAGACAACAGCATGACAACTTCAGGACATTTTCTCTATACATGGCATGCTTTAATCAGCCATAACATTAAAACCACTGACAGGTGAAGTGAATAACATTGATTATCTTGTTACAGCGGCACCTGCCAAGGGGTGGGATATATTAGGGAGCAAGTGAACAGTCAGTTCTTGAAGTTGGTGTGTTGGAAGCAGGATTAATTGAAAACATGAGGAGCTGAGCAACTTTGATAAGAGCTAAATTGTGATGGTTAGACTATAGGTGTTTTGGGGGCTCCTAGTATGGGGGGTGCCTGGTATGCAGTGGTTAGTACCTACCAAAAGTGGTCCAAGGAAGGACAACTGGTGAAGCAGCAACAGGGTCAATGTGCCCCAAAGTCTCAGTGATGCACATCTGGAGCGAAGGCCAGCTCATCTGGTTGTGATAGGAAGGTGTCAGAACACATAGTGCATTACAGTGGGCTCCAGAGCCACAGAAATCAAAATGAATGCAATTATTTTATTCAATATTCAATATATTTCATATATTGCTGAACTAAGTTCACTTAAACAGGCCTAACTGCGCTCTCTGTGTAACAAAATATTCAGTCAGTACCAGAAAAGGTATATTGTGAAATAATGTAACTTTAATATTACCATTTCACTCAGCCCCACTATTTGATCTGACTGATATGATATTTGTAAATATATACAGTACCATACAAAAGTCTTAGACACCTGAGACAAATATATTTAAAATCTGTTTAGTTGAGCAGTATATGTCTTTAAAAATGAATACAAGAATGTATACAAATATTATCAGTACAGTATTAGGTATGTGTATATGCTGGAATATATTAGGTATGTGTATATTATGGAAGGAAAGCCCAAATCCATGCAAAGGTTGGGGGCATCAAGTTGAAATTTGGAACCGAACTTGTGTTCTTCTAACATGCTGACAAAACTTCAAGTTTTCAAGTGTATATATATGTGTGTGTGTGTGTGTGTGTGTGTGTGTGTGTGTGTGTACATACAGTCCTCTGCAATAGTCCTGAGCCACCCCTCATTCCTTCATAAGTTGCTTCCAAAGAGCCTGACTTTCTTGTATTTTTTAATGTAGTCCTGAGGAAAACTTCCCCAGGCTTCCTTTAGGACTTACAAAGGCTCTCATTTTCAGTCCAGTCCCTGAACCTGACGCATTTCAGAGGAATGGTTTTTATAAAGGCCCCTTGTATCTTTAGGCAGTTTGCAGCCTGTGGAAGAAAAACATTTGTTCACATTTCTTTAATTTAATCTACTCAGTATGCCAAAGATAAGATGTTTGGCAGACGTAAAATAATATTTTTGTCTTAACAAGGTGATTCAAAACAAAATATAAAGAAATGAGGAGTAGCTGAAGAATTTTATATGTGATACATATTGTTTGAATTATAATAAAAATGAACTACTTAGTTATTTATAATCATGTTACATTTCTGAACATAGTTGTATAGTTGTATTATAAACACCATACAGGCATTATTAGGTGCTTTATCAGGGAAGCTTCCAGTGATGAAGAAAAAGCGGTGTAGTTGTCATTTTAACTGGTTGTATTGGCTAAATGTATTCTGATTGGGATCTATTAGACTTCAATTGAACAGCTACTCTTCAAACACTAATAAGGTCACAAGATGAATATGGAGAATCTAGATGAACACCTTGGCTTGCAACAATGCACTCTTTGCGGTAAACATGATGAGCTGTGCTCAAAAGCAGTGATAATTTCCCCTCTATCAGGGTCATGCCCTATCTCTCACAAGGTGCCCATGTGCAGGCCAGGCCTGACTCTCAGGGAGCTCTTCATAATTAAGACCTCTCCTGTGGTCAGGCTGTTTTTTTGAGGATGGAAGATCTTAAGCTGACCCCGTGTAAATGCAGTTGTCGCAGAGGTGACCTGCCTGTAAATGAGGGTCGCGCTTCAGGTGCTGGGAGGTCGCCAGGGGTCACGGAGGTTACTTCTCTTTGTGGGCTGCTCTTCCACCCCCTCAGCAGAAACGTGCCTTCGATTGGGTTAGCTCCGATAAGGTGCGGAGCATCAGAGGTGACCTCGTCCGCACCGAGATGCGAAAGGTGACAGGAGAGAGGAGCCGTGCCAGTCGAGCTGAGCATCTGTCACATCATGCGGACAGGAGTGACGCGTCAGCATTCATACAGCAATCCTTGTCTTTAAGATCCTCACACATACAGGTGCTGTGTACAACCAGCATTTCAGGAGAAACAGCTTGCAGCTGTCACGCCAGTAAATATACTGTTCTGTTGGTTTTGAAATGATGAACACTTTTGGATATGCTGGAGACTTATTGGTACTGGATTCAAACTGTCATATATTCTTCTCTAGGATGTTAAACTGTGAGTGTTAAAGCATGAGCTGTGAATGTATCAAAACTAGGGCTATTGTTGGTTTGAGTATTAGTGCTGTTGGTGAAGGTTTCCAGTTTCTTTACTGACAGCTTTCTGCTGATCCAGCTTCTTCATCCTATAATTTGACACAATAATCAAATTATTTTGTTACATTTATTAGTGTATTTTAAGGGATTTAAGGGACTATTTTGATTTTTAAAGTTTTGGAAAACAGTACACAATTATGGAACTGAAGTCAGAGACTACCCTTTCAACCGTTTCATATTAAGTCAAAATAGCCCTTAAATACCAGCTCCTTATTTTTCAGTGTCTGGAGGGAAAAAAAGCAGGAATCAGAAAACTACCCAGCCGCCCAGAATCCTTAAACACTAAGTATATCATCAAATGTAACAGTGTTTCATTGGGCCACTTTTTACTTTTGTACACCCTATCGTCACCCTACTGTCACTTTAACTCCACCCATCCAAAGCTCTCACTGATATTGTTTCCTCAAGAGACACAACAACTTTCACACAAACAACTACCCAGACACACCTTAGCTGCCTCATACTTTTCTTTCTCATGTTCCTCTAAATTGGCTAAAGGAGATCTTTAGCCAAAAAAATAGGAGCTAAAAACAATTAAAAGATACTGAGAGAAAATTGGACTCCTAACATGTGCAAAACCTGGTAACCAAAACTGTCCACATCAGATAAACAGTACTTGCATCTTTGAGAGAGGGAGGAGAAAATCAAGCTCCACTCTTGTTTCAGATCTGAAAAACTTAGAGGTGTTTGTCTGTTATTCCATTGTCAGATAACTGACATTTAGTTGTTGAGACTTTTGCGCCATTTTCTGGAAACTAAATAAATGAAAGAGTGATCTGTAATTTTTATGTAGTTCTATGTGTTGTATGTTTTTAATTCGTTCGTGGAAATTTAATGATTTTGTATGCAATTACCATGAGACAATAGCATAGGAAGCGTAATTCAGTGAATATGGAAAGTAATTTTCACTTATGGAACAAATTAGTCTTTTGATTTTGACATATTGATTTAAATGTACTTTGTTTTAGTTCACTTTACTGATGAGTGATTGGAATGGCTAATTGTATTGTACTACCAGACCTGAAGTCTGCAGTGGTATGAAGGGCGTTAAAAAGTTTGGTCCTCTCCATCTTTCATCGCCTGGTTTGGTTAAAGAGAGGATAAGACGTGTGCACTGCTTCCTGCGGCCTCAGGCTCTGCGAGCACGGCATCGGGGCAGAACAGCACTTAGGCCAAATCCCAGAGGCCGTGCCTGGCGCAGCCAAGCCCACATTAGCTCAGGCATGGCTCTCCAAAATGGACCCGGCTGAGCGGAATGAAGCGCATAAGGAGGCGTGCACGCCACACCGAGGGCTTTATCAAGCATAGATCAATGGATGGCCACATTCTCCTGCAGCTCCCGCGCTGCAAGGCCAAATACTGTATCTTCTGGGAGTCGGACGGGAGTCATTGATAGGCTTAGCCTGTGTTTGTGTGTGTTGGTGGGAGGGTGTGTGTCCATTCGTGTGTGCTTCTCGCCTACTTTAATCAGGTTTCTTTTTTTCCCTCTCTCTCTCTCCTTTCCGACCACAAACACAGAGCGGTAAGTGAAGCGTTGCAGGGCGGCCGGGGGGGTTTCACAAGGGGACAAAAGGTGGGAGAGGCCATGGGAGGCCGGGTGCGTCCCACTCAGTCAATGCCCCTCAGTTCAGCCGAGCGGCTCCAGAGGCCCCTGCCCTTCCAGCTGTAAAATTGGCTGACAGCGAGACTCTAAAGCCCCCCACTCCTCCAATGAGTCCACACACAACTGGGGCATTTACCAGGGCTGATTGCCCCCTTAAGCGAGCATGCTTTATTTTATTTTTTTTTATTTTTTTTCCCTAGCCCAAGCACATTCAGACATATGGAGATTGAATAAGAATAAAAAAGAAAGCACAAGGTTGCAATTGTTTCAGGACCTTTAGTGTAAGTGAATAATGTTCAGTATTAGATTTTGGAGTGCTCTTTTGCTTGCTATTATTTCTTTAAACATTTGCATTACACCCTCTTTTTCAATAGCGGTCGCGCTTGCGTTTGTAACATTGGGCGGCTCGATAAGCTCGCCAAGAGCCCTTATAATGTGCTCACTGGAAATGAAGAAAAATACAATTACTGTAAGACAGTGTAATGAAATAATCAAAGTTTAGCCATGTACATTGCTGTGCAGCCTCAGTGAAAAACATATTGATTTCCTTTTTCCATGGCCTTTTTAAGAGGGAATTGAGCAGAATGAAAATATTTGTCCCCCCATGAAACCATGGGGATAAGCTATTATCCGAACGAGGAGGTAAGGAAAATCAATGGTAATGTCCCAGGTGATTTTGTCTCCAGAACAACCATTATGAAGGACCCTGCTTACTTTCTCCTATTTGCATGACGTAGAAAAATGTTTTAAACCAAATACTGTCATTGCCCTCTATTTTTCCACCTTTTGTGTGTGTTCTATTGTGAGCGCCGAGCTCCTCTGTTGCCCTCTTAAAGTGCTAGTTTAATCAGAAATATGAAAATGCCTTAGAAGGAGTCAGCCTTGAGGAGTGATACCATGGAGGAAGAATTTACAACAAAAGGATGCCTGATTAGAGAAAGGATACGGCCCTATGAATCATCTGCAAATGTATGAAATTGGATAACGACAAGGCCATGGCACAGGCACCTGGCCGCTCCGAGCAGCCGAGAGCCACAACAACAGTCAGGGCCCCGCCATCTTGTTTACATGATTCTCAGCTCTCTCCTTTCATCACGGCCTCCGCCGCTTCCTTCAGGAGCGCGCCGAGAGACAGACACTGAGTGAGAGAGAATGAGTGAGCAAGAGAGAGATTGCAACTTTGGCCCTATTGTTTAACAGCTGCCGAAGACGGAGGACACCGCAGAATTATTCTGAAGAGCAGGAGACACACGGTGGCTCTGCGACCTTTAACTGCACTTCCTTAGCTGAATCTCATCCAATTAGAGCACTGTATATTTTCCCTAATAGCGGCTGATGAGGCAGGGCGTATGAGACAGCACGCCCGGCCCGGCGTTGCTATGCAGCGGGATGGCTGCTTAGCAGCAGAGGAGCGCTGGGGGATAAGTGAGCAGAGAGCTTTAATTTGATAGGGTTAGAATCCTGCAGGCTTCAGGGTCACGGGTCATCAGGAGCTCGTCTCACACTGAATATGAAGAAATCAGAAGTAAATTGCTTACATCTGCTGCCGGTGGCTGGGGCTGGCTTTGATTGGCTCCCGGAGGTGGGCACCATCTCGCACGGGCGAGGCAAGAGGGCCTGGGTGTAAAGAAAGCTTGTAATTGGAGTAATTCGGCATTAATAGATGTTAAAAATCGTCCTCTAAACAGCTGCTTTGAAACGGCAAGCCTTTCAGCAAAGCTTGTGGAGTATTTCTTATTTTCCCCTACCTACTGCACTTTCTTTTAGACATTGTGCTCATCAGTGGTTGGCTTTGAGAATTCTGCATTCGTCTAAAGAATACTGATGGGATGTTCATGTGTAATATTAATAGGATAGTAAGAAATATATACCTTATGACTGATCCTACTGATTACAGACCTTTGACAATATATTTGAGGTAGTAACATTAGCTTATTTTGGTGATTATGAAAATATCAGCATGTATTTATATGTCATATGTGGGCTAAGGCTACATCATAATATATAGACATTTATTAATACTTCAATATCCAGTATCATTCTGATGTGGACTATGAACCCCGCCTGTCACTCTTGTATGTCCATCTCTGTAGCCTTCTCATTGGGACTGTGTCCAATGGAAAATTAAACAGGCTGTGAATTATCACAAATGTTCTGGCAAATGACACTCCATTGGAAGGTCTTTTTCACCAATTATGTGTCCATTAAAAAACAGTCAATCAGTCGATGTGCAAATGGCTAATCCTCAAATGGCTCCGTCATTGACAGGGTGCTGTCGATAATCCATCTGATATGATTTAGGTGTTAAAGTTGAGGCTCACCTTACTCTGGCCTCTTTTACAACAAACCATGTTCATTCTTTGTCCTGAACAACTTTAGCAAAAAAATGGTGAAAAGCATTTTCATAAGTAGAAGTAAGGGTGGGCAATGCATCAATTGTTAATGTGATAAATTGTCACATTATATCACAATATTCTTTTATGAAGACATCATGGGCACAACAAAATAAATAAATAAATAATTAGATTGTTTCGCTCCAAGCCGAATTAATATTGATGTTTGAGTTTTTGCAATGCAATCCCAGTGAAACATTCCCACACAAGTCAGAATAAAAGGAAAAAACACTTCATTTTACCCAGGCTATAGGAAGACTTAGTAAAATTTGGGAACGGAAAAGATTTATACCCAACAAATGTATACATTTAGCAGACAGCTCATAATCATATTATAAAAGTTTATTACAGCAAACAGGCCTGATTAACACATAGTCTATCGCTGAAGTATATGTTGTGAACACGCTTATAGTAAGCCAGTTTACCTCGATATCGTGTTGTGACAGCGGTCAAAAAAGTGTAGGTACTGACATAGCTAGCTGCTGTCTTCAGTCATTTACAGTTCTCAAGATGCTGTGCAGCAAGCGTAAAAACATACAGTAAACAAATGCACACAAGATATGTGATTTCAGATTCATGGGCTACGTAGTAGCAGTGGCACACGCAGAAATAGATTTCTAGGCAAGGAATTGAAAAAAATTGCGTGGCAATGTAACTACAAATCGTTGCAAATGTATATAAACTTATCAATTAGACACCCTTGCATTTAAAGCATGTGTCCACTCATGAAAACGACCACTTTTACTCCCATAAAAACAACACGAGTTAACAGAATTAACTCATTGTGTTTACTCACGTGTCGCTGTGGGTCAGAATTTGAGGGGCATTTATTACCACTTAAGAAAACTAAGTTTATCCACCCCCCCCCCACTCCCCACCCTCCACTGCCCCCCGACTTCCCACCCTCCATTGCCCCACAGCTGTCCACAGAGCAGCTTCTACATTTGACTAAACAAAAACACAAATTGGCTGTCTGGTCAGCTAATCTGATTTCCGAAAGAGTTGAAACTGAGACCCTGTTAGCTCCTTCAGATGATAGACTCTAGTATTATGTTCTCACATCGTCACTGCGGCTTTAGTGGGTATCCTTTTCCCAATCAAAACAAGCGCTCCAAAACGTTATTGCATTATGTTACCATTTTGAAACAAATGACTCAAAATGGTCCAGCTTTGCCAGAGACAGTAGTCCTTCCACAAACCCATTACAGTGTCTTAGCCTTTGTGTGTGTGCGCGCGCGTGTGTGTGCATGTGCGTATGCGTGTGAGACAGCTCCAAAATCATTGACAGCCTTTGGTTTGCTGGGTTGCATGAAAAATTCCATGTAAATGACTGTATGAAAACCGATTTTCACACACACTCATAAATCACTCAGTCAGAAATGATGGGCCCTATTTATAATTTCTGGCGATTATTTGTAATATTTTTAGCACACATTATGCTACAGTGACATCTGTCAACAGTTCCAAGGAGAGAGAGAGAGAAGAGAAAAGAGCGATAGAGGGAGAATATGAAGAAAGAGGCGAATGATGGATCTAATATTGGTTACTGCTTTCAAGTTTCCCCTCTTTAGTTGTCACTGTCGACTTACCAAATGCGTGCAAAGAAGACCTTGCCTATACATTTCCCGGCTCCTGCAAGAGTTTAATACTTAAGACCCAAAGAGGGGGAAAAAGTAGGAAAAATCACATTTACACAACCTTTATGAACAAAATCCAGGCTTTGAAATGCCTGTTACCACTGTTTTCAACTAGGCTGCATTCCAGTCTTATACTACACTATATCATACTGTATCAGTATCTGTACAAGTAAGTCTGTCTGAGATCACTTAACAACTTGAGGTGTGTTAGATTTAGACATTGCATTGGTGTGCATAAGTTGTCATTACTTGTTAGCTATTTTGGCGTTGTAGTGCCGGTGCAAACCAGAAAAAGGAACTTCAGACACAAAACCTCTTTTGTCTGACTGACTACTATTGGGTTCGGGGGGTAAATAGTATGAATTTGACTTTTCTATGAACCGTTCCTTTAAACCACTGCCTGGCTTTCTTTTGTGTGTGTGATGCAGATAGTAACCGGTTAAGATTTGAATTCCTGGCACACTGTGAATCTCCTACCACTATCAGTAGCCTTTGATTTCTGGGGTTTCTGAAAAATGAAGAAATGCTTTTCATCTGTTCGAGTGTTGTGCACTGTATGCAAAGCGATCTCTGTCATGTCTGTGACTGGTTTTCTAGAGCTGCCAAATTACAGTGCTTGAATCATTAGAACATACTATTATTTTTGCATCCCGTTACTGTATGTGGGTTGAGCAACAGACTGAAGTGACTGCGCCGAGTATAAGTGACAGGTGGATTGGATACCCCCGGGAACGGCGTTCAGAAGGAAACGGATTAAATAAATTAGTCACATCCCTCAAAGTAAGGCTACCTTTTTGACACCGCTTTAAAAGCATGATCTGCACCAAATATTCACCAAGACGCAGATGATACAAATCCCTTAGATGATAAGAACTTTTTAGTCAAAGTCTGCTGTTCAAAACTATGTTTTAAAAAAAAAGGGATTTTGATAATACTTTGGTTCCTCCCCATCTGTCGGAATTAGGTTCTTACACTTAAAACGATTGAGAAGCAGAGCGGCCCTTAACTTTGATTAGTATTTATTTAATTTCTCAAGCTGAAACTTATCCCATGACCTCTTTGCTTGTGTTTTGGGATGAGGAAAAAAAAAGGAAAAATCATAATTTTCAAAAGCTGCCGTCGTCAGTGATATGTGCGTGGCAGCTGAGCCTTAAAGATTGGGAATATCAGAAGGTCAAGGGGGGGGGTCAGGCAGTCTTCCTCTACAGGAAATGAGCTTTCAGTGTGCTGTGTTCCCAAAGTAATGAGCAACACCACTCTGTTTAATCTTTGCTAATATTGTTATAATAGCTGGATGAATTATTAAAAACAAACAAATATGGCTACGTACTCCGTGGACCACATTGGTGAATGGTGTGTCACATTAATCTCCAACCAATGTGGCCAGAGTTGAACTCAGAGTTGAGACTGTCCAGCCTGCTTTTTACAGTCAGATACAGTAGCATCTGTGGCACTCAATTTGAACTCCAAGTGCTGAAGTATTTCGCAACCCAAAAGCCAAAGCTCTGACATCAGTCTTTATAATTACCATCAAAACAGTCATTTCCTTTTTTTGTTTTGAAACAAACCATTGGCTGCCAGTGTATTAATTAATATGCACCAGTTATGTTTGGCTTTCTAGCTTGCACACAGTCTTTTTTTTCCCCCTTGCCCTCCAAATGGATTGCTGTATAATTTTTTTAATCAGTCCCCCCTCTTTGTAGATGATGTGAAGGTTATCATTTTCATATTGTATATAGGAGCCGTTTTAATAAAGGCTGTGAATAGCAAGTCATAATATGCAAATATATTCCCCATATTGTGGCCACATGCGAGCAGCGTGATTGGTTGGTGGGGGACAAATTGTCCTCGGCCAGGACGTTTGGCGACTCAGCAGAAGCTGCTGCTGATGTGGGTAATAGCCTCTGTCCCAAATTTCCATGATAAAGGTGAGCATGAAGATGTAAAGGGGGGTAGAAGAATAGCCGGAGAAATGAAGAGGCCCTGTCCGCCTCGCATAATATTTCCTTTTGCATGCACTGAACACAGTGCCGGACACACTTTAATGCTAAAATCACAAATGAACAAATGCAAGTGTTTTGTCAATGGCATGTAAATAGTTATTCATATGATGCTAATTCCTCCCGCTTGTTTCCATCACGTCATTCTACTCTGGAAAATTGCAATTAAGTTTGGGGAGATAAAAAAGAGAGGGAGAGAAAGAGAGAGGAACACCAGACATGCCAACTGCTCTGCATTTCAAGGCTTGATTGGACTATCAGCTAGTCAGCGCGCCGCCATGGGTTTCATTGCTGTTAATTGATCCTTTCTTTAATTAATGTGGAAAGAGGAAGACCGTAGCCCAGTCCTGTCTGTTCATCCTCCCTGTTGCCCATCTATAGGAAATAAAAAGCTCACAGACCTCTGGAAGAAACTCAAGGCTTAAGCTCATGGATTATCTGCTATTTTTGGTGCACCTTTCCAAAGACATGGTGTTATAGATTGTCTGGCTTCATTAACTTGGCCTTCGCGCACTAGTTTTTAATTTACATGGAGCGGCCTTATGCCTTTAATAAGCATGCGTGGGTTAATGTAACACCAAGTCTCTCTCTCTCTGTCTCTGTCTCTGTCTCTCTCTCTCTCTCTCTCTCTCTCTCCTTCTCTACTTTTCTGCTCCCCCCATATCCGCAGTGCGTTGTTTAGCCCACGTACACCATGTGAACAAGGCACCATGAGATTTTTATGTTTGCTTTAGCATAGCACAACATCCTGTCCATTTCCTTCTGCTGTGCCAGGGTCTGCATATAAACCAGTGGTGCATAATTCATAATTATGCCAGCATGAGACTGCATTAAAAATAAAGCTCTGGGTGAACCCAGATGTTTTTCAGGGACACCCTTACAAACTTCAGAGTGAGGTCAAAGAACACTGTTAATGATCTCTTCTCCTAGATGTAGCTCCTATATTCATATGTTGCCTAGATTCATATGTTGCATATGTTTGAAGTGCCATTGTCTGCTTTGCCTTAAACAGATCAGTTCTATCAACTGAAGTCAGTTCTGCTTTTCAGGTAAAAAAAATATTCTGAATATTTTAGGTCCTGCTTATCGTTTTATGAATTTCGTACCCAAGATTTTTTCCATTGTAATTCCCTTGATTCTTCATCAGAGGTGTGAAATGCCATCTTAGCACTTGACTTTTCCCACTGAACGTGTAACTTCATTTTCTTTGATTGCTTTAAAACTTACCAAAGGATGAGCTTTTTCTTCCCTGTGACAAGGGCAAGAAATGAAGGGATGGCAGCTGAAGACTGAACATGTAAGTATCTGTTTCTGTCTAATTAAATCTGAGAAGGACACTCATTCCTACTCTGCCAAGTGGTGCGTGCAAACGCTGGAGGCTCCTTTTGTGGGGACATACTGCCACCTATGGTCAGAACTAAAATCAGCCGTCAGTCTCTGTTAGTCTAGTTTAGTTTTATCGGGTCAGCCTGGTGTTGGAAAAATATGAAATATGAGTAAAATCTTGGAAGTGGGAAGAATTAGTGACTTAGTGAATTAGTGATTGGGTGTGCATTTATATGTACATATATATGTATACACACACACACACACACACACCCTCTACAGGCCCTAGCTGATGAAGGACCTGCAAGGACATTGATCCACTGATTCA
>JBBPCZ010000019.1:1247161-1276317 GCA_037974445.1 Brycinus macrolepidotus | reverse complement strand
GGAGTACTGCTGTTAAAAAGCTCTTTATTTGTTTGCTCCTTATATATATAAACACACACACAAACATACATACATACGTACCGTACCGTGGGATACCTGTACCGTCGCACCCCTAATTAATATATATATATATATATATATATATTTGATTAGTTTTTATGTTCTCATTGCAAAGCCACTATGGAAACATGCTCGCTTGTATCAAAAGCTTGGAGTCCTCAAAGTTTTGATGGGCACTGTGTGTGTGTTGAGTGTATTTGTACGTGTGTGTGAGATCTGAGAGTGAGTCTTCAGGCAGCGCTTGCATGAAGCCCTGGTCCTCAGCCATCTACATGGGAGGTGTGTTATTGAGGGGCCGCGGGCATGGAGCTTCTGATTGAGGCTGCTGACGATGGGACAAAAGCAGCCCAGGCTCGCGACTGAGATTTCACCAAGTACAGGCCCTGCAGGCAGCGCGGAGCACAGAAAGAAGCAGCACGGCGGGCTAAAGAACGCCCCTTTCACTTTAGAGAAGGCGAATCAAATGGAAGCCTGGGCGCAGGGTCCACAGGTCACCAAGCAGGTGGGCGAGAGAGTGAGGGAGAATGAGAGAACAAGGATAAACAGAACAGCCGAGCAGGGGAACGTCACATCTGGGCTGAATTAGAAAGGAGCATGTGAGGATGTGACAGGCAGATATGCTTTCTAAAGTAAGTCCAGGTTAGTGAAGCAGCAGGGGGGCTCCAGATGAGAGTGATTAAGGAGCTGGGCTTTAAGGAACAGGTGCCCCTCCACAGAGGAGGAAAAAAAAGACAAAAAAAATGTCTCACCACAAACCAACACTCCAAATGACGCTGCTCATAAAATCATTCCATGAGGGACTTGTAAAGAATGAATGCAAATTTTTCTGTAACAAAGCTCAATTTTCCTGCTAATTCAAATGTAGTCAGCCAAGACATGTTTAGTGGCCATGTTTTCACTTTTACTGACATATGATGTATCAAAATACAGACAAATTTCTTGCTTTAAAATGGCTACAACTATTGTTTTTACCTGTGCAGTGTCGTTTTTTTAGATTAGTATGTCATATACTCAGGGGTGTATCAAGCTTTCCAAAAGTGGGGGTGTTCTGGGACGGGGAAGCCAAATTATGAATACAATCACGACCAATTATAACATCATTTATGAATCGTGTTTCAGCAAAAGTGGGGGTGCTGAAAGCCAAGGATTCCAAACAGAACATTATCCGGAACATCACGCTACCTCCGCCAGCCTCCCATAGTGTATCCTGATGCCATCTCTGCTCCTGGTAAGCAATGCACTTGCACCCAGCCGTTCCCATGATATAAAAGAAAACATAATTCATTAGACCAGACCACCGTCTTTCATTGCTCCAGTCAGTTCTGATGTTCACGTGCCCATTGTAGGTGGTAGTTGGGCATGGGCAGTCTGACTGGTCTGTGTGCAAGCTAGCTGTGATGCAGTGTGTTCTGAAACCTGTCACAGCCAGCACTAACTTTATTATCAATTTATGCTTCAGTAGCTTTTCTGTGGGATCATAGCTGACAGGATATCCTTTTCTCCCCATGCACTTCAGTGAGTCTTGGGCGCCTACGATTCTGTCACCAGTTGTTTTTTTCGTGGACCGCTTTCGGTAGGCCCTAACCACTGAATACCAGGAACACTCCACAAAACCTGTTGCTGGGAAAATGCTCTGACCCATTTGTCAAACCTTCACAGTTTGTCAATTTTGACCTTGTCAAAGGGCAGGTCCTTACACTTGCCTGTTATTCAACTTCAAGACCTGGCTCTTGCTTCATTTGCTGCCTAATGTATCCCACCTCTTGACAGTTTCCATTGTAACAATATAATCAATATTATTCACTTCATGCGTCAATGGTTTTGATGTTGTGACTAATCGCTGTATCTCTTGACTTGATTAAGTACAAGCACCTCTGGGTTAAGAGGAAAACTCTACCGAGCTACCGAGTGGCTAAACTTTTGTTTGATTCTCATCAATTGCCCAACCATTCATGACCAGAGTCCAAGAGAGCATAATTCACTCTCTCTGGGCAGAAAAAATGGACTCTCTTTCCCCCCCGGGATGCAGCTTAATGCTAGCCAGCACAGACGTCTGTTAGCTAATGTAACAGAACCAGGCCGGGTTAGTTACAAAAAATGCTGTGGCTCTATTCACACACTTTTATGAATATACACATACTGGCCTGCGCCTCCCCAATGTTGGTGCTGTCACAGGGACCTAGCTAGCATGGGCAAAAATCCCCAAAAAAGTGCAAATATGATTGTTTACCAGACTTTCAAGAAAATGATCATGAATTTGTCAGTAAAGCAATGCCTTTGAAGTAATTAGATATTCCATTCTGTCATACCCACATCGATATACTTTTTTCTCTCCAGTCCAAATTGTACAAATATGCAGCAACTCAGCTTAAAGGCATTCAGAAGGACAATAACTTTGACTGCACATTCAGGAATTATAAGTAGGTGGTTGTTACACAGTGATTACTTACAAGAGAAGCTACTGCAGAATTGTGAAATTATTACTTGATAAGAATGATTATTGTTGCATACCACTTGTCAGCATCTAACATTACGTTTATATACTTAATGCTATGAAGTTGATACATTTTCATACTGGAGAGTTTATTTTGAACTATCTTTTCCCATCATAGTCTGCCATTATGAATCACGTCACATGAGAGGTTTAATCAGTTTGAGTGGATTACATCACCTCACATTACCTCATCGATTAATTGCGTTATTTGAAGATCTCCCAGCGTGAGATTTCTTGGCCAGTTGATTTACTCTCGGTTTGCATTTCGCCAGCTGGTAACCCAGAACCGCTCACAAAGACGAAAACTCCTCAAGAAGCCAAGAGTAACAGCATCGTCTTCTTAATAGTCTCATAATTCCTCCCTATGGCTCTATTACGCTTGGTGTCTACCACTGCCTCTCTCGCAGCCTGTTTCTCCAGCAAAGACTGACACTTTGGATAATTGATTCACCGCTACATTAACTAATGTAACAATCAATTACTCCAACTGTTTTTTGGGGGGAAACAGAGGCATATTAAAGAAGCATTAATGTCAGCAGCTCATAAATAAAATGTTTTGGGTGCAACGTGATCTTAATCTGACGGAGTGCTCGGAGCCATTCCTTTCTCTTCCTCCTTCTCCAAGCGCCTGCTAACTTGGCCAGGCAGCACACTGAAGTGGAAAGTGTTTGTTTCTTGCTCTCTGTTTTCCCTTCCGTTGCGTCACATCACATCCCGCAGCCTGTTAGTGTATGGCCATGGCGGACATGAGCTGTAGCGTGCTGCTGCTGGCCTGCAGAGTGGGTAGAGACTAGGACATGCTTTAAGGGTCACAGCGTGGGAGTTAGTGCTGCATTTCAACATGTATTCTTAGTCACTGTGTAGACTTTACATACAGAACATGCAAAGTAACATCCATCTTACTGCCTTCCAAGCCAAAGTATGAAACGCATCCAAGCCATTACATCTTTGCAGATATTAGGGCTGCAGCCATTAGTTATCAAAATCAGTTAGTCACTGACATATCCATGCATGTTCTATTTTAAAAAATGGACTCTATAATGCTCTGAAATTGCTTGCTGCACAGTTGAAGACTTGACAGGAAAAGTGAAAGGAAACAAAGAAAATATAATAGTTTGATTAGTCAACTGATCAAATGATGGTAAATGATGATAAATCGATTGTTTTAAATAAGTAGCCCTTTGTAGCCTTCAAGGACTTATTTGTTAGATCAATTAGACTCCTTTAGGGTCTAAATTAGACACTATTGAAACTTTTTACTAATTTTCTCTAGCCTTGAAATCCCTCGAGCTGGCAATTCAGAAAGAATACTTAAATCTCATATACTGTAAGTCCATGTAAGAGCAGATTTGCTGTTAAAGCAAACCTGCCAATGACTAAGTAGCTTAATACTGGAATACTTTAGTTGAAAGTCTTTCTCAAGGCTTTGGTGCACAGTATCCTTTTTAAGGGTGGGTACATAGAACCGCAGATGTCCACATGATATTGTTCCATACAGTGCTGCCTTTTCCCAACTAGAAACCATGGATGAACAGTGAGATTTGCTGCTTACAGAATGTGATGCAGAATGTGATCAGGCAATGCAGTCCCTTATAGTTCCTCTAGAGCTAACCTGAAGAGGAGTATTAGCAAAGCCAAAAGTGATACAGATTGAGGATTACTTCCATAACAAATCTGACCCCTGCTGTATGTGGCAGGGTATCCAAACTATCACAGACTACAAACTCGATAACTTTTACACATGCCTTTCTGAAGAACTCAATAACTTCTTTGCTCGGTTCGATCAGGACAGCAAGGAAACACCCATTACAGCCGAGCTACTCCCTGCTGACCAGCCTCTCACACTCACCTTTAATGATGAGCGCTCCATTCTGAGCAAAGTGAATGCACACAAGGCAGCTGGCCCTGATGGCATCCCTGATCGCGTTCTGAGGGATTGTGACGAACACCTGGCAGAGGTCTTCACTAACATCTTCAAGCTGTTCCTAGCACAGGCCGTGGCCCCACAACAACCATTGTGTGGTACCTAAACAGTTGTTTCAGGTTTGACTGACTTCCATCCCATTGCACTTACCCCAATCATTAAATGTTTTGAAAAGTTGGTCCTGGCTCGGTTAAAAACCTGCCAGCCTCCCACATTGGACCCCTACCAGTTTCCATACTGCCGATCAACCGAACATGTTATCTCCACAGTACTTCATACTTCTTTGACACACCTGGAGAGCACTTAAACTGGTAACTAAGTTAAGTGACCTTGGCAACACTACATTAGAAGGCCTCATCAGTAACAATGATGCATTAGCCTACAGAGAGGAGGCTCGGAATTTAGCAGCATGCTGCTCCACCAAGAATCTGACCCTTAACACCACCAAGACCAAGGAACTCATTATGGGCTTCAGAAAAACTAAAAGCACTTCTGGTTAGATGTAAAACTGTATTTCATTGTCTTGGTATCTGCACCGTGTTCAATGACAGTAAAGTTATATCTAATCTAATCTAATCTCATTTTAAATCAGCCATTCAGATTTTATATCCTGGAGACTTTCTCTCATTCCAGAAAACCCTTTTTCTTTGGTAGATCATGGAGGACACTTTGAAAGCTAGTTATCATGCAGTGTTTTCTCCTCTACCTATGTTGACTGTGTTGGCCAAGTTGAGCCATGGTGGGAGCAGACGAAGCTGGCTCAATAACAATTTACAAATAACAGCAAATGAAAGAATGAACAAATCAATAAATCTGATCTGGGGAAAGACCTTTATTTTTTATTTCTGTGTGGCTCTCTTCTCATTTCTCATCTCTCTCTCTCTCTCTCTCTCACCCCCTCTCCCTCCCTCTCTCCAGTGAGGAGCAGAAATCCCAAATTATCCAGGGGTTTACAGGGCGCAGTGCCCCGGAGCCCCTCACCCCATAGCGGAGGTAACGTATTCAGTGGCCTGGGGCAAGAGCTGTGGAGAGCGCGGCTGGCTGCATACTGATGCCTGAGCAGGGGAGGCAGTAATTGGTGCAGGCGAGGAGAGGGGAGAGGAGGGCACTGAATTGCGAGATGATGCCTTTGTTTCTTTGCCTGTCTGACGCCCAGACTCCTCCTCCCCCTGCCAACATCATCCCCCCCCTTTTGCACACACACCTCTCCTTCACACTCAAACTACTTGCTAATTGGTCTCTTGCTGCCTGCCTAAAGACCCGTGGACATTCCGCTATCTTTTTTTTTCTTCTTTATGCCATAATGTGCATTAATACATCTCACTTGACGCCATGGAGCTCTAGGTATTCAGCAGCAGTCTGTTGCTTACGGTAGCACTCACTGCAAAGCATCGATTTACCTTCTAATTAGATCAGACTGCTATAGAAATACCACATTTTTTGCCTAAAATGGTGATATGTTTCTTTTTAGAACACTGTAAAAGATTAAAATCACCACTGTTAATTTCTAAGCTTAGTTAATGTAGTTGGTTCTTGGACTGCATTTGGTTCTTCTGTTTTCTTGACTGAAAAAGGTGACTTTGTGTCTAGTTGATGTGTTTGACAATGTAAAAACTGTGCAGCAAATGTACTAAAAGCTGAAGCTGAATCATGTGCCCACTGGCTTCTATTACAAATGTGTTTCAAATCAATGAGTCTTCTATTCATTTCGAAGTGCAGGGAAATTATTATCTGTGGTAATCGACTGTGTGCCTCAGAAGCAGTAGAGAGGTATTAGGTTGGAAAAAGCTGCAGTGTTCCTTTAAGGAGCAAAAGTATGCCTGACTCCTGTGCTGTCTTATATGTAGGATTATATAAAGCAGCCAATCCAGTTGCTCTTACAGTCCTTATTACTTTGGTATGGCAAGCAAACTGGGCTCAACCCCACACTACTGGTCATCCTTTCATATCTGAAACACTTTATGGTATGACTTTGTGGCGTGCAAGCCTAAGGAGCTACGGTAAAGTGAAGCATGTTGAGGTTCCAGCAGAGCGGTCAGTGGGGAGATGTGACCACGAGCATCTCCCTACTGTCAAAGCTAAAGAAGAGAATCTAATGCAGGCTTCAGTCGCTGGCTAATTGGGCCCTGGTGGCTGACATCGCAGACTCTCAGAGTAAAACAAACAGTGTTTTAGCATCTTCGCCACTAGGCGTTTTAAGCCATGATCATAGAGCAAAGTGGTTACACTGCAAGACCATATCTAATTAAACTGAGTCGGGAGCTTTTTCATGCAATTACAGCCCCCCCCCGCCTCGACTGGTGGTATGTTCATTTAGGATGTGCGCAGTGGCGTCCTTTGGATCTAGGGAAGAGTTCATGTGGGCCGTAATTAGCAGGTCTTGTTAATGAGAGTGATGGAGGCTAACTAGGCCCCGAGCATGCCTACATTATCAGTGGCAACAGATGATGATCGCTCTGATCCTTCAAATACGTGTCATATACTCTGTATTCTGTAACAAAATGTAATGACAAGCTGGTCCATAATGGAGAATATTATAGAACATGGTTACATTTATATATTACCGTTGGCAAAGAACTAGCAGGCGCAAAATTCTGGCATGCTGTGCATTGCCTTGACATTAGGTCAAAAGGTCCTACAGACATACAGGATATTCAAATAAATTGTTCAAGAAAATAGATCGAAACATATGGTGGTGTGCACGAGGATGTACGCAAAAACGTGTGTATGCATTATGTTAATTTCTTTCAGAGAAAAGGCTGAGGGAATTTCAAACACACCACTACATATACATATGCTAATGCATGTTTGCATACCACTTGCCCAAGGCTATATGTTATGAAGTGGGCTTATGATGGAGTTTTAACTCTTGTCTCTTTGAAATTCTCTGCAGATCAAAATATAGTGGGCCCTGATTGTCATTTCACACACCTCCTCACTACTCTATCTACTCCTCTAACTACTGTCCCCATGATTTCACTTTGTAATTTTTGTCCTCTTTTTTTTTTTTTTTTGCTGTTGCTCATTCCTGGTGACTGGCTATACATATTCATCCACATACTATAGAACGTGTCAAAGAGAGGTGTCCTAATTGTGTCCTTGATGAAAGGCCATTAATATTGAACATTTTTCCAGTCACCCACTCACTGTGGAAATGTGTGTGTGTGTGTGTGTGTGTGTGTGTGTGTGTGTGTGTGTGTGAGTGTGTGTGTTTTAATCTCTCTTTCTCTGAGACAAAAAGCAGCTCTGTGCTCGTCTCTAATGATACCTGAATCCCAGGGGTGAGAGTGGGGACTGAGAGCGGCTCCGGCAGATTCATCAAACCAAATATTGTGCTCTGGCCTCAGGAGGCTGCGAGTCGCACTGCGTTATATCACTGTTAATTAAAATGAAATATGCTATTAAATTATACTGTGTATTGTTGCCTGACGGAGTGCATGCACGCTAAACGCGGACCATTGAGGCAACAATTGATAGTTAACAAAGGTTTTGCGCTGCACTTCCCAACCACCCCCCACCCCCCTTCATGTTTTTATCTCTATATCGTGCTGTTGCTTTTCATAAAAAAAAAAGATTCAAGGTGTTACCTCAAGGCAGTTTGTCTAGAGATAAAGAAAATAAGAGAAAGGAAGAATATTTCCCACATTATTTTCCCTAATGGCTGTTATTCCCCATCACTTGGAGAACTGTCCTGCTCTATTAACATTTTTAAACCTATTTCTCTGCACTGATAAAGCAGGACGACAGAGAAAAAGAGCGAAAGAAAGCCCCATTCCCTTGCTGCTTCTTATCAGCACAGCAAGCTTGTCTAGCACAGCCATTTGGAAGGGGTGACATTGTTTCCGTGGCGGTCAGTCGCTCTCCTCTGCCTCCTTTCATCTAAAGCCTGGCCTTTTCTGCTCCTGGAGCTGAGCCTGTCATGGTTGCACCTGTAAACGCAGGGACCTCTCTGCCCAGGCCACACACACACCTGCCCGCCCTCTCACACGCACAATGCACTGCTCCTGACCCTTGCCGATGCCACCCCCAACCCCCCTCCCCACGAGACTGGACACTATCCCAGCTGTTCACTTCATTCTAATGCACTCGGAATAATATTAAAGCCGAATCAGATGAATTTATTAATGCGGGCGGACCCCTCAGAGAGATGCTTTTAAAGGCCAATGATTTAATTTAAGCTCTTAAAGTCTACCCCTCCGCACTTGATATATTGCGGGAAATTGTGGCTGGGTGTCAATGAGTGTGATACGCCCTCTGTATAAATAACTCACAAACTACGGTCTCTGAAAACAGCGCTCGCTTTCCGTGGGCTGATCTGCCGTCTTGATTTCTTATTACCTCATTAATATATTCACCCTGGTGCTCAATACTGATCTTCACCTTTATTCTATGCGCTGTCTGGCAATCCCTCATCTACATTTCTCCGACTCAAGCCTGCAGTGGTATTGGACAATACATTCCACCTATACTACTGTACTAGTGTTGGTCTCGCACAGCACTGATATTGTACAAATATAAATGGATAAAGTGCAGTTCAAGTCAAATTAAAATTCACCTTTGTTAATTTGCAAATTCCCTGCGTATTATGCATAACTGATATATATCAATTAAGAAAACTTTTTTTTTTTCACACCTATCTTACTCCCACCTATTATTGAGTAAAAACTCTCACCCAGAACAGTTCAGTACAAGTTCTATCTGGAACATTAACAATAGTAGCGCAAACTAAAACATTATCTGATAGTGATATACTGTGAAATATCTGGAAAATATTCTAATACTGAATTTTATCAACGCTGTCCAGCACTAGGCTGCAGTGCTATTCTCATCATGTAAACCTAATGTTCCTCAGGTAAGCTAACACTGCAATCCAGAAGTGTTCCAAAACCAATCCAGACCGTGATGTGGATCTCATTAGCTACTGATCCCAGACAAGAGCCTCCACTTAATGGGTGTCATGGTTTTCTCACAGACTCAGTCGTAACCTTTACCTCGACTGAGTCTTGAACACCCTCAGTCTGCCTTTTCTGTTGTTTTTATTTGTTTGTGTTTTTGTTTTTATTTACCCTGGCTACCTGGGAAAACAGATGAAACCCAAAATGATGTGACACCCCTAAGCTAACAGGAAGCATTTTCTTCTATTTCTTCCCTGGGAACGTGGCAGGAGAGGGTCAGCATGGCTTAAAGAAAGCACCTGAGCTCCAGTAACTGAGGAGGTTCTAAACAGTAGCCGGCTTATTAAAATGAGCTCTGGCTGGCATCGCCTCTCAAAGGCAAAAGCCACAGAAGAAGTGATGCGGCAGGTTCTCTCTCTCTTTCTCTCTCTCTCTGTCTGTTCGGTTCATGTTGGTTTGACGCCTGCTTTGGGGCTGTAAATCAGAGAAATGACTGTTTAAAAAGGAGCGAGGGGAAAAAAGTTGTAGGGGTCCTCGCGCACAGCCTGCCCGTGGTGCTGCCTGAAGGACTACCATGGAAACAAGGAGTGCGATAGGCTCTTGAGGGACCTGCCACAGCTGCAGGCGCATCCGTCCTGACAGGCTGATGAAGACATCAGTATCACGCCGAGCACAACAACAACGAAAGCGAGAGGGATGATACAAGCCGTGTTAACTGCTGCATGGTTGAAATGTTCATTAGTGAGCTTGTGAAACATCCAGGGATTTGAAATGCTTTCAGGGACCATATTGCCTGCTTAGTCTTCTGTAGAGATTTGGGTTCTGTATCCCAGGGGTTGAACATAAATTGATAAATAATTTCTTAAATATGTATGTCTATACCACAGTGTAAGCAAACGGCCACCGCAAGAGTGATTTTCCTGCATCCTTTGCTTGCCATTATTGGATGTATGGGAGACCAGCATAGCAAACTTGACAGCTGAAGAGCAAGTACTTTTCAAAAGCATCAGTAATGCAGATTTTCCATCTTACTGATGACAGTTTTTGCTGCGTGTGAGGAAAGGATGAGTGGAGAAGATTATCGCTTAAGACTTTTTTTCTTTAGTACTGAAGCTAATACAATTTTATTACATAACCTTGAAAATTAGTTTGTACATGTTAATGCATTTTGGCCATTCGATATTGGCCCATAAATTAAACCTCTAATTGATAATCATGGCAATTATTTGACTTTTTCTCCATAGAAACTGTAAATGGCAGCTTTTCATTTTGTGTGCATTATTGAGTCAGTTTTAAAGAACACACCTCTCCTGCAGCAAAAAAAAAAAAAACACTTCAAATCCACTTAAAGGCAGGCTTTCAAGTCACTAACCCAATGACTAGCGCTTTTCTGGTAGCATTGTTTAATTGGTTTCACCTCTCACTGGTGCCTGATTGGGTCTCCTTTAGTGAGCGGCTCTCCCTCTCTCTGGGCCCCAGTGGAGTTGGTATAGGAAGAGAGGGCTGAAAGCTTGTGTGTGTGTGGGGGATTTCTTCTCGTCTGAGGGGGCTACAGGTCACCTCTACTCCCCCTCACTTTGAAACGGACCCCTGGTGGCAGCTCCTGGGAGAGCGCCGTGATGTCTCTATCAGACTGTCAAAAGAGATCGCCCGGGGCTCCGGCAGGTCCCCCAGAGCCAATCAAACTCTTCACGCCGCACCCACCCGATGCTCTTTCACCAGCGAGCAAGCTGCGGAGGTGGGGAGGTAGAGAAAAAGAGAGAGAGAAGGATAGAGGTGGTGGGGGCGGGGGGGTTGGGTGCTGGGGGGGGATACTCAACACTCCGGTTAGTCAGAACAAACTCCCCAAGCCGGGTGTAGCACTTCTCTGTACGACAAGAGCCAGACATGACTCTGTCCACCAAGGCTATTTTTACCATGTGGCTGCTTGGTTATTTACTCGCTCTGTTATGGAAAAAAGATGACTTAACTTAGAAAAAGTTTCACTTCCTCACCGGTTTGATTTCTTTTTCTGAAAAGTGATTCCTTCACTGTTCCTGACGAAGATCCCTCAGGATTGGAATCAATGCCAAAATTCTTAATTAACGTCCTTAACACAAGAGAGAGAGAGACTACTCTCACTGTACAATGATGATTAATATACTGATCATCATTTAATTATAATAATTGCATATCAATGCTTTCTATGGCTCAATTCAAGTTGCAACACTTTTGAATGTTGCTTTTTTAAAATAAAAAGGCTCTCTGATGGAGGGGAGACGAGAATGTGTGTATAATATGAATAAATAAATTGATGAGGCAGAGATGCTCCATTTACTGTACTTGGGGCTCCATCACCGAGAACAACACTACAGAGTGATGGGCCTGCTAGAGAGCCATTAGGCACTGGAGGTGATTTTAATGAAAATGGGAGACACTAAGTGCAGGCAATGGAGAGCATATTCTCTCTCTCTCTCTCTCTCTCTCTCTCTCTCTCTCTCTCTCACTCGCTGTGAGTGTGTGTGTGTGTGAGAGAGAGATGAGCTCTCTCATATGGACCTTGTTATTGTGATAGAACAACAAAAGCAGTGCATTAGCCCGCTGCTCTGGACACGTGGGGGTCTTTGATGTGTGTCTCGCCGAGTGGGGTGCAGCCATGGCCACAGTCCTTCACTAAGGCAGGGGTGGGTTCGCTAATCACACGGGCTCACCGAGCACCACTGTGTTTACACACAGAAAGGATCCTCCATGGCTAATGGAGTGTTGAGGACGTAAGCAATGGAAAAAAAAAAACTCACTCAAGAAGTCAAACCATTAGTTAGAGCTAACATTTTTTTATATGTATTTTCTTGTCCCAGTACTTGAAAGGCTTGAAAAATACAGAGGTATTATAAAATCACATGAACAATATAGCTTAACAAGTGGAACTAAAATATGCCATATTTACATTAAGTATAATAAATATAACATTTAAATTTTTTTGATTGTGGAGATCACTTAGGCTGTATACCCTGCTTTCCAAGCATTTCATCTTTCTCAGTATTCTCTGCCCTGTATGTACAGTCTATGCAGGCTAAATTACAAGATGCCGCATTATGTCTAATTTCTGATTGGCTGAGCCACATTATAAGGTGTTGTACACTTAATGTACACATGTGAACACACACATTTGAATTCTGTACTAATGTGTGAAGTTAAGAGAAAGCATTATGTTGCTTAGCAACATACTGTTTAACTATGCTTGATGGAAGCAGTTTTCCACTTCAGCGTATCACTATGATTTATTTGGGTGGGTTGTTTCTCGCGTTAGTCCACAAAGCTTAATCACATGCATGGTGAAAGGGGGGTTGCGCCCTGCTTTTACCTTCTCATAATCACACTCTGTGAATGACAGACTCATGCAGTGGTCTGTGAGTCACTGAGGGGCACAACCTCCTGTCATAAAACACACACACACACACACACACACACATACAAAGAACCAGTAGAGAGGCTGGCAGCAACCTCACCACAAGGGGTAGATGAGGTCCTGTGCAGGATGGGAAGGGTCTCCTTTTGACTGCCTGGGAGCTAAGGGAGAGGCAGCCTGGACTGAACTAGAGAGCTGCACTATCAACCACAGCATGGCTTTTTCATACGGAATGTCTCCGCTGGAGTTTTGGTGCTAACGCTTCTTCTTCTGCGCACTCTGGTTGCCAGCCGCTCTCAGCTCACCGTACTGCACCTGTAAAAACAAACAGCATGTTGGTGGGAGGCAGGTAATCGGAGCTGAGGCCCGGCGCACAGTAATAGCTCCCCTGAGGAGAGCCGGTTGCAGGGGGAAAGCAGAGGCGGGCATGCCTGTAATGAATCATTTTTTAAACACAGGAGCAGAGGGGATTAATCACAGGGAGGAAAGATTTGAAAAGTCAAGGGTTCCTCACCGATGCAGCAGCAAACAGCCCTCTATACCCTACCCCTCCAACATCTCCAGCACCAGCGCCACTAGATGAACTATATCGGATGCAGATGTGTGCCGGTTGAGCGGCCCTGCTGTAAGGTCATCTTAAGCAGGAGAGTTGCGAGTTGTGTCCTTCCCAAGGAAACTTTTAGAGCTAGACTAATTATAGCAGCTCGTAGGCAGGAGTTTGCGTCTGGGCTGCTCTGACCGCTCTGGGCTCCACGGTTATGGATGATCACACGCTTCTTCTGGTCTCACCGAACGCGCGGCTCACTTTTCCCTTTCATCACAGAAACCTTCAACTCTGACCTCTGCTCCCCCGCCTTCTTTAAGCACCGCTCCACCGAGCTTCCACTGCCTTCGTCACACACTCCCTCCACAGGTTTCCGTTACATACCCACACAGAGGACTTCATCTTCGCTTCACAGTTTAGTTTAAAACACATTATCACTAGTTGCTCAAACTTAAAATTCAATAACGTCTGCAGTCAAAGGGCTGCATATGTTTTCCATTTCTTACGCTAAGAAGTAGTTTTTCTGATGGAGAAAAATACTGCAGATGGATGAAACTTTGCACTTAACTGCAGAATTTACTTATCAGTTTAATAGTAGTTATGGAATAATTAATAAATAATGGTGGCTATTGGAAAAAAGTCTTCAGTCTTAATGATAACTGAAGTCTAAAGTAAAACAAGAGGTTAAAAATACATGAGAGAATTAACACGTCTTATACATAGTCACTTGGTCTATGTGTGCCCTCCTAATCCACAATATACCCAATAGGAAGCACTAAAAAAAGAAAAAAATTAAAAGCATCAAAATTCAGTTGATAGAGCTCGCGCATGAAAGTCATAAAACTGCTTTTCTTGTTTGTTTTTCCCCCACAAAACAATAACCTGATAGTGTGGCTGTAAGGTAACGGAGCGCACACTAATTACCAGGACATGATTATGAGAATGGAGAGATGGAGAGAGAGGGAACAAAGACTGCGGCGGCTGCATCAGAACATGAAACCGGCCTCAGAACTGACAGATGCTTCTTATTTTAGGACAGAGGAGCTGCCGTCAGTAGTGCAGTTTTGAGGCTTTGTGTTTGAAGAACTGCACAGGCACTAATTGCCAAGTCATTTCAAAAACCCAGAGACAGGAGTCAATTTGAGCTTTTGTAATGCACGGTTTATTTGGGCAGTTCACGCCGGTTTTGAGATACAGGTTTGGAAATTACAAACTTATCCATTTTTGTACTCAATTTGCACATTTGCCTTCTTCCTCTTTGTAAGTGCATTCGACAGTAGAGAGGGAACCCACTGATCCTATGTAATACATTAATAACACTCTTGTGTTAAAGTGCTGGAGTGTTCTCTGATATTTTGTGTCAAATTAGAATTCATAGCCAAGGTTCTTCATTCATTCTATTTAAATGCACCATGTTAAAAAGCAAGACAGTGCATCTGGTCATGAAAAGACACTTCAAGTCTCGAAAATTCAGCAGTGTTTTCCATCTTTATTTTTTCTCCGGCCAGCTGGTGACTATAGGACCCCCCCAAACTCACTGTGGCTCTGATTCTCTCCAGGGACATCAGGAAATGTCACAATATTGCAGAGGTTTATCACAGAAGGCTAGAAATCCTAAGGATCAGTCCAGGTGAAACAACCAAAGGCCTCCTGACCAACAAACACAAAATTTCTCAGTATTTTCAGGAAATAATGCCAATGTACCCAGCAGTGGTCCTCTTAGCTGAACCGCAGTGGCTTATATTCCATCATTTATGGCAAATATCAGGACAGCATTTCCTCACCACTTCATTAATCTACTCTTCCAACCTGAAGTGACAAGGAATGCCACCCAAACCACACACACGCACTCTCACACACACATACAGACAATGAAACCCCTGGTCAATTCGTCCGCCCCTGACACCGCCCTGCTTTTATCATACACACGAAACTGATAATCAGGGACATGTCTGACGACAGATCAGAGCAGACCCCATCCGAACAGTCGGGCCACTCCATCAAGACAGTGCACAGCGTCGGGGGGGGGGGTTCTCCTTTAAAGGTGTGATTCTATTAAAATCAAACAGAGCCTAAGGAAATATCCCTGGCTCCATGGGAATTCTGGTAGAGCAAATAATGCAGCCATCTTAAGGGAATTCCCATCCAGTGCCCCTCCCTCCCTCTAAATGTAAAAATGAACCCTTACCTTTTGAACATCAGAAGGCATCCTCTTGAGGAAATCCAGTAGTTCATTATTGTCAGTGGCATGTGGGTAGATGAGCTTCTTAGTAAATTTTTTAACACCTGCGCAAACATAAATGCATGAACTTAAAAAAAAATTAAAAATCACCTACACTTGCAATAAGAGAAAATGACCTACTAAAGGTATGACATTTTCATTGTATGAATTGCATAGAAATGTATTTATAATTGCATATACTTAGACACATTTACTGCAGTCAGTTGTGTTCTATCGCAGCAGTCTTTTTGTAAAGCTACTTGTGGAAGGCTGACATTAGACAAATTCCCTTCAGGTGCAAGAGGTTCGGCTTTTAAAAACAGATTTCCAATTGAGATTGGTTTCCTATTAAGTGCAGGGCAGAACATGCTACTTTTATCACCAATATACTGTTTGATTAGAAGAAGAAATTATTACATTCTTGCAGTGACTTAAGGCAGGCTGTTGTCAACATTATATTTCAAAGTTCTTACTGAGTTCCTGTTTCCACATGTCTTGCAAGTTCAGTGCGTGCACTGGGAGAAGAAATCACCAGAGGTTTTTAATGTTTCCTTAAAATGCAGTACCTTGGGGGCACACACAGAGCCTCATTCAAGAGCAGTACAGCTCTACTCCGCACCCAATAGACTAACCGCCAGTAGATCAAATTTATGATTCTGATCTGCTAGCTTAGGCAGAGATGTGTATGAATGACTGTTCAAATGCCTTTAGTCAGCCGTCAGTAAGCACAGCCGGCTCAAATCATACATGACAGTGATGTGTTAATATTTCCTGAGACAGAGAGGCAGAATGACACTGAAGATCCATATGATTTACCACTGGAAGTGGTGCTCGCTAACTTACCCCATAATAAGACAATGTAGCGCAAAGGGATGAAGTAGAGGGCAGTAGTAGCAATGAAGAGAACCACACAGGCCAGGATGGATAAGAAAGGAACTGACCAGTTGAAGGTGCTGTGAATAATGAACAGTTACATTTTTGAATATTTACACATGGTAGAGGCAATTTCCAGCATCATCACTGGCTTTCTCTAATTTCTTATATTAGTATAATTTATTATGTATTTAGTCAGTTAGTCATAAGTCATACTAATGAAGCTATAGCAAATAATGTAGCTGAGATTTTTTTCTTCAGGTTGCTAAAGTGTATTGTGCACTACACTAGTTTGTCATATGCCTTACAAGTGGACCTTTTCACTGGTAAACAAAGCTTTCGTTCAGTTTGCTATCACTAATTGGTTGGACAAGAAAAGGCTACCCTCTAGAAACCCGTTCATAGCCATTCCATTTATTACTGCTAAGGAATATATAAAACCTCTAATGACACTGATTACGTTTGCGTATTTAGATATTCATGCATTTACGATTCACTAGAAGTTGGGGTGGAGGTATTCTCGACTAACATGCATAAGAAAGTGTCCCATTATGTGGAATTCCACTACAGGTTGAAAGTTCAGCTCTTACTTCTTAATTCTTTCTCCTATGCATGCCACTTCATCTAGAACATACTGGACGGTGAACACAATTTCTTGAACCATATGGATTTTCTCCCTCAGTCCTCTTTTCTCTGATTCCTAGAAAGGAAAAAAAAAACAGTGATGAGGGATGTCAGTGGTTGAAGTATGGGCAGATAAAGAGAAGTTTATTTCCAGTGTGCCATCAGGAGTAATTCATCTACTCAATGGCCTGTAATGAGCTGCAGCAACTCCACAGTCTCCTTAGTGTTTGAAAATGAGACAACTTCCCCTGCGCTGTCATAGTCGGAGCGGAGAGAATTTCAGCTTTTGTCAGTCGCAAACAATAGAAGTGCATCACAATCAAAGATTAAGTGGAGAAGGGAAAAATGGCCATCAGCAATCAGGAAGCACATCGCTGAGATGAAGAGAGAGGGCTGAGGGAGCAGAGGATTCAGGAGAACTTGTTAGGGTGCCCAAGCCACAAGTCTCCCCTTGTCAAGTACAGGCTTTTTTTTTTTTTTTTTCAACCACCACCAACCCCCCCCCCCCCCTCCCCCCACGCTAGCGTGCACCACACTTCTTAGTGTGAGGGCTTACATCAAGATTGAGTGTGGTGTTGGACTCAGTGGATAAATCTATTACTGTCTGTGATCTTATGTAAGTGAACTTGCGCTAGTATATCTAATCTCATAATACCGAGCAATGTTTTTACTTAATATGAGTGGGATGGGAAATCCTATTGTCGTTTTTGTATTTGATGCATCACAGAGTATTGAGTTGCAGTGTAATTCAGAGACATGGACCAAATGGACTTTCTGAGGATACAAAAAAAGAGAAAAGTCCATTTTACTTAGGGAAGATTGCCAGTATAATCTGAAGTCCAAAGCACCATGATCACATCAGAGATTCCTCCAGCAATGAAGGCCTGGCATGGAGCTCTCCAGAGAGGAGGGGGTGCAGAGAGACTGAGGGAGAGAGAGCCGCAGATAACAGGAGTAATGCAAGCTAAAGAGAGCCAAGAAGCCCCACATCAAAAGGAGGGAATAATGACAGGAATAATGACAGCGAGAGAGAGTGAGCGAGAGTCAAAGAGAGGGGGATGAGAGAAGGAGAAGCGTGTGATTGAGGGGAGGATGTGTGGTGTATATGTTTGTGTTTAAAAAGCATCCCTCCCAGACGGCAGACTGAAGAGAGAGTCTTTATCGGCGCGGCTGAGGCGACCCCTGGGAGACCCCAGTCACCACACCCTGCTGTCACTCTCCATTCCCCCAGACACGCACAGGAAACCATAGGAAACCAGCCATTCCCACACTCTGCACTCCCTTTCTGTGCTCAGAGAGAGCAGCAGCTAACCCGAATATGTGTGTTTTAACCCTTATTCTTTCAAGTCTTTGCAGCCCTACAGTTTTATTTTTGCTTTATTATTTATATGCATTGCATAATTACCTTTCAATTAACAGGTTCACGTTCACATTTCCCAACAATAAAACATAACAAAAATGTAAAGGATGTTTTCCCCTCTACAGAACAAGACTGTATACAACATATCAAATACATATGTTTTATAAAAATGAATTATAAAAAATGTGCTAAGAAATAATTCATATCAAATTACACCTTGCTTTTGTTTTGTATGCAGTAACTGACACTTCTAAGCGTAAGCCACTTTAGTGAAGTGTTCCTCTGAAGTTGTACATAAGATGGGGCAAAAAAAGCACAAAAGAAACACACCGTTCCCACCTAAATGCGTTTGTGTAGTCTATGTTTCATATCAGTTCATCTCTCTTGGGTTATTTTAGGCAGTACGAGTAGATCTGTTTTCACAGAGCTTTACAGATACATGGTTTCTGTGCTCCCCAATGACTTGCTGCCTTATTGTGTACACACACACACACACACACACACACACACACACACACATCCTGACTCTCATGTCAGTCTGCAGCCCCTTCATATCTTTATCTCAACACTGCTGTATCTCAACACTGCTGTAGTCCCTGTATGGTGGGATTTTGTGTAACGGGAAACAGTTAACCTTACCCAGCTAGACTACACATATATACAAGATAGATTGTCATAGATAACTGTCAAAAGATAGCAAGGTTAAGGAGAAAAAACGCAATGCTAGACTTTCACACTAATAGGAACCAAAAGACTACACAATTAATTACTGAAGGGAACTACATGAATAAACTCTTCAGATTATCGCATTTCATCTTCCAAAACAACCTTGAAGTCTTTAGATTTCCCCCATATGGGCTGCAGACCCTCTATCACTCATTTGATGTTCATCTTTTTTTTTTTTTTTTATAAATGTATATGTATTGCCGTGTGGTCCTTGTCAACTCTCCTGCACTTTGGGAGCAGGCCTCTAAAGAGGAAAAGAATGGGTTTTGGAAGGATAGACAAGAGCTGTTCATTTCTACTGATTAGAAAATCTGTGTCATTTCAGATGAAATCGCAAACACTTGCTTTTAAGGTGCCTGGAAGCAGATTTGATCTGAAGTACAAAAGTAAAAATGGAAAATACGGTTTCACAGGGACTCTGGGCATGATCAAAAAGCGTCCAAAAAGAGCTTATTTAATGTGCCTTTAATTTGAGTAAGTGGTGCCAAATTTGAATATTCATTCAAAGCCAGCACAAATATTCACAACTTACTTATTCAATTCGGATTTCGGAGAGGTACGCCTAAATAAAAGGCACCTGGGTTGTGAGCCCATAACAGCAACACAAATGGGCCTGTAGAAAAAAACCGTGGATAAACAAACAGTAGATTCTGCAGTTCTGGAGTTGTGTGTGCATGTGATTTCTGCTCACAGATATTTATCTTATGAATTCAAGACAAAAGATTTGGGCACCCTTTGAGTCAGTACTTAGTAAGATCACATGTTTTGTGACCAGTTTTTTTTTTTTTTTTCATTTCTCCTGCTGAAGTTCAGAAATACTCAAAAAAAAGTTCAAAAAAAAAAAAAAAACTCTGGGCATGCTGAAAGCCATTTTAAAACACACATATTTCGTTTCTTGAAGTAATTCCTGGTTGATTTTGATGTATGTTTTGGATCATGTCTTGTAATATCTAATATCTTTTCTTCTTTTGTTTCTTTAGACTGTGGGATGCACCCCGTGCTTAACAGCTGATAATGTGTTCTTTTATAAAAATGCTAGGTTTTTTTTTCTCCAAACATACCTTTGCTGATTGTAGCCAAAGCTTAGTTCAGCAGTATTTGACTCAAAAATGGTTAAATGTTGCACACTTCAGAAACTGACTTTTATGATCAGATATGCCAAGAGAGGTTTAGCTTGATCACTCTGCAAGTACTTTTCTCATAGTTTTTTTTTTTCCTCCAGATCTTTCTTACCTTTAACAGTTCTCCTTAACATCCATTTCTTAAAGAAATTTTGAACAGCAAAAATTACAACCAGGCAGTGTCTGGAGATCTTTCTTCTGTTGCTTTATAAGAGTTAAATTATCTTTCCTTTCAGATCCTTAGCTGCAAGGACAACACCCTGAGAAGTTTAAAGGGTCTCAGGTTTTAAGGATCATTTTTATTAAGGCTGAATGAGTCAAATAAGCTCTGAAACCTTACTAAAAACACTAACCGAAAGGGTGCCCAATCTTCTTCCCCTGCCACATTATCAAACTCAGCAAATAAATGCCAATAATGCATATAAATGTGTTTCATTTAAGTTTGTTCCATGCAGATGTTGGAATCTCTTTTCACATATTAAATCAACTGGTATGTCTTTGCCAACCTAAAACCTTATATTTCCAAAAGGGTATGTTAATCTTAAAAAACAGTTAAAGATTGTATCTATTTATGTGCTTAAGTATTTGGTCATTTTAGCGTATTTCCACTGGTGCATATACATCATAAAATGCACATACAAGATAAAAAGGCAGCTGCTGTTTTCCAAATCATATAAGTTTTCACGTCACAGAGACAATATAATGCATACAAGACATGTATGACCACACATCCTGACACTTTTTAAAACTGTGTGTGTTAGATGTTACAGTCAGCTCTTTTTCTGGCTCAGCACAGCATGGACCTCTCCAGCCAAGCCAGACAGCATGAGGCAAACCGCGGCCCGAGGCCAAACACACAGCAGCCTCCAAGTCATTCAGGACACACATCCAGGGGGCTGTTTTCTCCCTTTTTTTCCCAGCCTCTTGCTTTCTGATTAAACCAGTGTCCATGTGTACAATCTGACTGGAACCTAAGGCTTAAGGGAAGTCACTTTGCCTGCTCGCGTGATTGGTGGGTCCTCTTTCCCCCAGGACAGATTTGCGCAGGGGATCTTTTGTGTGTTATTTCTGCTGTAACATAGACTCTCCTATCGCCTTTCTTTAGTCTCATTCCTCGGACTCTGTATCGCTCGGCAGGACGTTTGCATATTTCCGTCCTCCGGGGGAAAAACCAAAAAAAAAAAAATTTTTTTTAAATGTGGTATTCATAACCTTCTCAGTGGGGATAGCCTTTATTCCCATCTTAACCAGAGGACATGGGAGAAAAGTATCACCTTTGAAGTTATCAAATTTAACACCGATCATTCTTTAACCCCAAACATTAGCCATGATGGCTTTGATAGGCTGTGGAAAGCTACGCTGCTTGATCTGCTTCTATGATATCAAATTTAAAAGGCACAGCTTAGACCCATAACAGGACTTTGAAACAAGGCCGCTTTAAATTGGAGCAGACAGCTTAAAACATAGACAGCTGCTTAATTAAGTAAATGAAAGGATATATTTAATTTTTACATAATGTGAAAGGGCTTTAGAAACAAGCATCAGACAAAAAGAAATCCATTCATTCTGATACTCATGGACTGTTTAAAAAAAAAAAAAAATCTTATCACTGTTCACTGACGGTGGGAACTGAACTGATTTTTACCGCTAAAATCAAAACTAATTAGACAAATGAAACTGATTATTGTGGATAACAAATTAAGCTAATATTGTTTTCAGAGTCTTAAACACATGCCGACATTTGCATTCAGCACTCATATAAGCCACATGTAATTGCCATATCATTGCTTTTCGGGCGAAAAGACCCCCCCCAAAGATTTATTACAATTGTTTAGCTGCTGGGCATCAGCTAATGCACTTGCAGACACACAGACACACACATAATGTGTTTCATCCTCGAATTAGCTGCTCAGCTCAGACAGGATTTGGAAGAGAGACCTGTTTTTAACAGAGGGGTTCCTCTCCATAGATGAAGCTAGCCTGCGGTCATCACAACAGAATATATTTAGCACATTATGGATATGAATCCCAGGCCTGTAGCCACACAGCACTAGGGTCACTGCTCAGAGGCTCGGGGCTCCACACTTCCACGCAACACAATCAGAAAGTAATAACACATCATCATCTTATTAACTCATTCCTCTCCAGACCAGACAACACAGACTAATATCATTATCGGCGACTATACAAATTTAATCAACGGGACACTTTTAATGGATAACAGATAAGAGTCTTTGACTACTGCCACTAATTAAACTACATGCTGGAGCTAAACGAAACTAAAATTCATCAATAATGAGCAGCTAGTTGCAAGTGCATTATGATTACTTTCGAAAGAAAACAATAAATCCAACATGAAATTTGTAACAGTTTGTTAACCCAGTGGCCTGCGAATGCTTTCTGTCTTTCACAGAAAGAGAATGAGGTAGTTTAGTTATTGAGCCTGAGTTCAACTAAAGACCAGCCTCCCTATTTAGACACGTCTGGTGTGAAATTTTCACAATGTCTCTATTCCCTAGTGGAAGCTAGACTTCAATTAATGATTCCATTCTGTGCTTATTTCTGTGTTTCAAAGGAGCACAGCAAAGCAACCAAATCCATTTGTCGTATGCAGGAGCGTTCCCCGGAGACTGGACTGTAACTACTAGAGGAAAAATTGTGCTTGCTGAGACGGTACCAGTGGCTGTCCTCATTTCCAGTGTGTTTAACTTGGATGTTGTAAGTTAAACACGGTGGCTAGAGGGACAGTGATGCTCGGCACAGCGCCACAAAGCCAGACCCGCAGCTCTGTGAACTCCGAGGCAGTGGTTAATCAAAAGGGTGGGGGAAAAATGAGACGAGATAAAAAAAAGAATGAAGTACCTTTTCATCCTCGTCTTCGTCCTCCGCCACGGACATGCTCTCCTGGAAGAGAAGGAGAGTGGGTTAGAGGACTGTGCAAGGTAGACATATGTAGGCACTGGAGCATTTTTTTAACAAACGCCTAGTAATGAAACCCTTCTCTTGTACATACACCCCTATTGGGAGAGGCCTGTTGCCGTAGCAACTACATCACAGGGGTGACCTCGCACAAAAAAGAAAGGTGAACGAGAGGGGCCTTCCTCACAAGGTCCGTGTCACCACCGTGCAATCTCATTTCTTCACAACAAACAGACGTACACACAAACAAGTGCACACAACACAGAATGGGAGGGGGAAAAAAATGAAAAACATTTAATTTGGGTTGCCTGTGCCTAGATCAGTTTACATCAAGTCATTGCGGTCTCTGGGTGGCATGAGATGTGACATTGCCAGGGAGCATTCTGCCGGGGAGAAAGGGTCAGGGCAAGGTGACAGAGGAGCACCCAGACTTTAACATTGCCCCGAGTGCACTGCTCTGCCCACAGCACTGACATATATGCCATGAGTTAGGGAGGTTGTCGCTCAAAGGGTGGGATACAGACTGGGGCGACAAACTTCCCAACCAGTGGAAACGGAGGTCATTCCAACGGCATAAACAATGCTAACCTCACATAAAACTTTTATGCACAATAATCTCTCACCCTACTAGACTTGGTGACTACATAATTACAATTAAGGACATTTTGCTTTGAGACTTATAAAGAACGTGTACGTAAGTTCTGCGGTAGTCTCATTACAACGGTAAAAAATATTAGACGTTGCTTATTTACGATGCAGACCATCGTAGCTAGGCTGTCTGGAGGTTTGGGATACATGATGTATGTTGTTTTTCAGGAAATATATGATGTGTGTTATAATGTACATCTCTAGATTGACATGACTTGAGTCTGAAACTGCTTGGCTCACATTGGCTCAATAATTACTGGCATTATTGGTAAACACAGGTAAAAGGTAACTAGCCCAATTCTATACTAAAATAAAAGTAATAATTTATTTGCTTCTTTTATTATTACTATATCCAATTATGCCCATATTCACCGTAAAGTCAATAATCTTGAAAACAACCAGAGGTGTTGTTAACCTACTTGGTAGAGGGAGCATGTTTATTTTAACTAGGTAAAAGTAAGTAGGATTTTGTTGGAAAAAAAAATTGTTGGAGATTTGTAGATGATAATAGCATTTGGGATCATCGAGTCATCAAAAATTTAGACAACAGCTCAATCCCAACAAACTGTTTAGACGGCACGATCAGAGGAACACTTGGGACTGGAACTGGGTTCTATGGTCAGATAAGCATTTTGGCAACCGACACTTTAGGTGGACGATCAAGCTTTTGTCATGGCCTTCCTAGATCTCTGACTTAAACCCTATAGAAAACCTGTAGATGGGCTAATGAAGATGGTCCAAATGAGAGGAACCATGGATCCTAGCAAATCTACTTTTTCTTCAGAATTTACTTGAATTAAAGGTTTTTCTTCTTATTTCCAGTGTGAGACTGAGCTAATTAACCAGACATTTTCATGACAATTTTCACACATCTTTACCAAGGATGCCAGTAATTAAGGAGCTGACTATACTTTATTGTGAGAGGACACATGAGGGTTTGTGTTTCACTTTTAACGATAAAAATGTAACAGTACACTTTACAACTAATGACAATTTTATAATATTATTGTCACGAACCAACATTGTGTATCACATTTTGTCCCAAACCCTTAAGGTGTTTTTTTATACTAACACAGCATGATTAGGTCTTATATCTTATTAATACTACTAATACAGTACGATTTATTCACTTCCTGTGTAATATATTCTTTTCGGATTTCAAATAATTCAGTTCGTGTAGCATGTGTGGCTGATCTTTTCTCAATCTGGAGGGCTGTGTAGGCTGACCGCTAGTTGGTGATTTGCTACGCTGCTGTGTGGGTGAGGTCATGGCACTCACCAGGTCCTGACTGTGGCTGCCCGTGCCTGAGGTGATGTGGAAGTAGTTCCAGCCAATCAGCAGGAGGAGGAAGAGAGGCAGCATGAAGAGCTCAAAGTGCCACACCGTCCCGACAAAGATCTGACAGAGCAGATAGAAAGAAGGAAAGTGAGGAGAGAGGGAGGGCAGACAGAGGGTGAGAGTCACGAAATGAGCAGTGAACAGCCCTGCCCTCACACATCAGCCTACTCCCACACTCCCATACAAACTGAGCCAACCAGTGCCCAGTACACCACCTCCCCAATAACACCGCACAAATGTGTCATAAGACCTCTCTGCCCACAGAAATAACCCAAGCAGACGTTATGGCCACTTACTGCTGGGCGGGACTGAGAAAATTTAATATTGCAATATTTTCCAGCACTGTGCTATATGTCCAGAAGTACTCTTACATTTATAATTAAAATTCACCTATTTTAAGGTCCAGCCACTGCTTTTCATTTACTTACTCACAGCTTCTATAATCTCCATAGGAGAGCACTGTCAGTAGAAAGCCTGACACTCTGAAGCAGCTGCTCATGAGCCTAAGGTGTCTATGCCAAGTGTCAGCTAGAGGGCACAAAGCCCTTGCAGGGGTATAAAACAACTGCAGTCTCTGGTGCACCATCCGATAGCTTTGGGATAAGTTGGAGGGGTGTTAGTGATCCTGAAGTAATCATCCATGTTTTTGTGCTTGAATGCAATTAGATGCTCACAGCAGTGTTCCAGCCTCTAGCACAGGGATTTTCAAGCCCAGTCCTGGCAGCCCCAAACTATGCACATTTTTGTCTCATATAGCACACTTGATTCAGTTCATTAACTTATTAACAAGCTTCTAGTAGGCTAGGTCAGGTGTGTAAATTAGGGAAAACACAAAATATGCAGAGCATGGGGTCACCAAAACTAGGATTGGTAACTGGTGATCTAGTGAAACGCCTCTCCAGAAGAGGAGAGGCTGCTAACATAGCAAGGGGGGCAGTCTCTGCATCGACACCCTTGATTTCAGAAGAAACTTATAGACATTGTGTGCGTCACAGTATAAGATTATTTTTAAGGTTGCATTATTAAAATGAACACATACTTCCTAAGTATGGGTACTATAAGTCTCAGCACTCAGTCTTACCTGACACCTGACAAAGTAATCAAACAGTGTAAAGCATGTATTGCAGTTAACTGAGGTTTTGCTATCAACACTGCAAAAGGTAAAAATCAGTATTGTTGTGCAACACCAATACTGTAATACTGGTGTAGACAATACATCCCCCAATCCTACTTCCATGTTATGGCCCACTGAACATCACAATGCAGCTACAAACCCTCTGTCAGTGTGTGTGTGTGTGTGTGTGTGTGTGTGTGTGTGTGTGTGTGTGTATGAGGGTGTGCACATGCACCTTAGCAGCACGGCAGCAATTTTAATGTTTCAAAATTTCATTTGCATCGATTAACACCATGCTGATGCTACATAATTTCACAACAGCAGAGCAGGGTGGCTGATGGGAGTTGGTTTGACATACTGCACTCCAAATGCTTTCTGACTGCAGTGGAGCTCTGACTACTGCGCAGGTGCATATAGCAGTTTGATGAACCATGAGTAAGATGCAGTAATAGACGATACGTAGCATCCCTGAATCTCGCAGCTGAGTACTAAATAGATGGATACGCTTAAACCTGTTTAATGGCAACCTAATGAGCATGCCTGATGATTTGTCAATCAAAACATGAAGCAGTGGAAAGTGGCATAGGATTGAACTGTCAGTTACTCATATATGAGTCTTTAGTGGATGTTCAGTATGTAACTCTACATTTCCTTATGAAGAAACCAACAGAAATGGTCCAAAATGGCTACATTAATGTCTACAGAAATGTTTTTTTTCCTTCTGTCATATAGTTACTTAGTTTTGAGATACAGAGGGTTTTATTAGAACACTGAAAATTTGTGGCTTTTCTGTCACTGTAGTGTAATCAGATTTTAAAATGAGGTATCTTAAAACATATAAAACAAAAAGTATAGGTTAATGTATAAAAGACATTTATTCTAGAAAAAAACGTTCATGATGGTTTCATCTGTTTTGTGTGGATTTTTCCATGCTAAGAATGACTATATTCTTGAGGCTGGTGGTAACACAGCATCCCACAAAACAATAGACCTGGCTAAGCGCTTGTTAGAAACAATATGTTTGCCTTAAGCCTGAGACTGCCTTAGCTTGGACTAGGCCTTCAGGCCTGGAGTTTTAGCCCTGGTAAAGCAGCAGAATGTTCCTGTCATATTAACCAGCATCCAGACACCATACTCTGGGGCCAGTCTACCTACCATCACTCGCAGACAAGGTTCACGCGCACACACACACTCATGCTCATGTACACACCGCCACCGGGGATATGTGAACCGTGTCTAATGCACAGAGCGTTCGGCCTACACAGCCCCCCAGGCATTGCAGCAGCATGGTACACGTCTGGGGCTTTCTTTAATAATTCATAACAATCGTGGCCATACAGTACCGTTGCAAGTGATGCCTTTCACCACTTGCTGCTATAGTACCTTAATCTGTGAGGGAAAGTGATGCAAACTGAAAACTGCCAGAACCGAGGTAAAGGGAATGGTATTAAGCATTGTGTGTGGAGGGAGGCCTTTGCCTGTCTGCTCCTATTTGGAGTAACCTGTGTCATACTGTGTTAGCTCCAGTCCCTGGAGGTTGTGTTCTGGGGCTCCCCTCCACCTTAGCTCAGCATGTTGGCCTACAGGTAGCCAGCCACAGCAAGAGCAAGAGGGAAAGAGCGAGAGAGCAGGAGGCTCTGCAAAACTGCCGGTGGCCCAGCAGGACAGCCAGAACCCCTCTGCCCTCACTGCACAAGCTGCTACATTAACCACCAAAGTCCAACTGCCTGCTCTGTGTCTTCCCACACGGCTAGGCAGAGGGAGCCCATTCATTTCCACCTGGGGAGCCGCGAGTGGGAATCTGTCACAGGTATTCATAATCGCATACTAATGCAAATTTTTGCTCAGCGGCACACAGCCTTGGTGGACAAGATAAAAGCCTGGCGAAATTCAGCGCCTTGTCTAAACGCAGTGTCTAAATGAGGGGATAAACCAAACCTGTCAGAAAAACCTCCAGCTTTGCCTCCTGCCGTGTTTGTGTGTGTGTGTGTGTGTGTGTGTGTAAGATGGAATCAGTCCAAATTTACTGAATTTACATGCCTTTTTAAAACGATAATAAAAACGTCCCAGTGAGTGCCTGGGAAAGCAGTTCCAGTTCCATTGCTCGGATGTGGAGACAATGTCCAACTTGTCAAATAGCCTCCAGCTAATGAGCAGAGGCAGCGGTCTACCTACCCCCATCTAAAACATTCCACCGCTCCTGTGGTAGAGAGACGGAACTAATTCTCCACTAAGTGGTTTATGTTTTATTAGCAGCGAGCGTCAGTGATTAAAGGACCAAGTAGACAAATTGCACCCTGTCAGGCTTAGGAGTAAATGTATATTGAAAATAATCCACATTATAATTGGCCTAAGAATTAAGGCTCCCTTTTGGACTGCAGAGACACGCTGCCGCGTGGTATTGGGAGTCCGATTAGATTAAATGACAAGCCGACATTGGGTCTATATGGATGACAATCATTACCCATTCACATAAAGAGGAGAACAAACTGAAGGAATAAAGTCATAGGGCGTAATTAGGCTATTTGTTTCGAAACCATGCAAAATTGGATAATGAATGGTTGGTAATTTGAACAGACATCGCTAAGTGAGTGGTGGAAAGAGCTTCCTTTGGCTAACACCATTTATGTGGAAAAATATTTGCACAGGAAGGCATGGTGTCTGAAAGAATATTAAAAAAAAGGTTTAATTCAAAAGAAGCAAATTAATAAAGAGTGCTAGTATGCATTTGAGTATGCTTGATTGCTGTTGGAGATATGCTCTGCTCCATCACCTGTGTGTGTCTGAAGGAGAGCGGCCAGGGCCAGGCCACTCCACCGGTGAGTTAACAACAGCCTGACAGCTTTTGCTTTATTGCGCTGTTAATATGATTCTGCTAAATGCATTTCTGTGGCTGCTCGAGCCGG
>JBBPCZ010000019.1:1212724-1231503 GCA_037974445.1 Brycinus macrolepidotus | reverse complement strand
TATGTGTGTGTGTGTGTGCGTATATATATACACACACACACACACACACACATACCCACCAATAGCAGAGTCTATAACTTATTACAACTATTCAGCTGAGACCAAGAGTCCATATGAGAGGGCCCATCCATTACAGGCAGATGGATGGCAGTGTGGTGAAGGGATGACTCGAGGGTTGATGGCCCTGCACTTTAAAAACAGCAGTGTATGTGAGCAGCCGGCCAGGTTTGCCAGTAATCAAAGAGCAGAGCTGTTAGCGGGCCATGGATAGTGTGGGAGAGGGGCTGAGCCTTGTGCCACATTAACAGCAATCCTCCCCTCAACCACACTGCACACACCCCTGCATTAACATGTAATGCGATGGCCATGTCTCCATAAACAAGGCTCTTTAAAAAGAGAGAGAGTCAGAGATAAGTGGGGCTGCAGAGGGTTTTTGGGAGAGATATAATGTTCATCTGAGCCAAGTCATCCCAAGTGTTTATTTTGGACAAATGTGCGATCTGCGCGGCCAATAAAACAATTCTACTTAACAGTAAGTGGCCCCTAAAGAGAGGCTATTCCTGGTGCTAAAAGGGTCGGGGGATTGCTTCCATATGGTGGGACAGCACGGGGACGAGGGACGAGGCACACGAAGCTCGGCCCATTTGGCTTCCGCCACCGAGCTGTCCATCCACAGCTGTGATATTACATCTTAACATCTGGGTTATAGCTTGCCATGCCTGGGAATGGGCCACAGCTCAGATCCTCAGCATCCTACGCTGGCAGAGTGCCGTGAAGAGAGGGGACACACACACACACACACACACACACACATACACACTCATGAAAGCCCAAGCCCCCCTGTTAGAGTGAAGCAGCACCACACATTGCACGCCAGTGCAGTTGCCAGCCTCCATATCGGAGGCAGTGTCAGTGTAGCTGTGATGGCGCGAGTGTGAGAGAGAAAGAAGACGGGGAGATGAGAGGACAGTCTTCCGCCTCTCGCGGATAGGTGTCAAATAGAGCTGGGCCTCAGCTGTGCCGACAGAGAGATGCGATTCAAGCCTGGTGCAGAATAAACCGCCAGTGCGAAAGCCGCAGAAAAACAGTCACCTTCAAAAATAAGGACCAGTTGAACCTCATCAAAGTTCAGATGAGTTGTCTCAATCCATAATTTAAACCAAGGTTTAATCTAAAGGCTGATCCACATCTGCCTCTGCACATTGTCCCATTTCATTTGCACTAAAGTGAATTTCCTTGGAGAAATATAAGAGATATAAGAACATATATAGCCTAGGCATAAAGCCATAGCAACAGAAGTGAAATAATGAGAAGGAGCCTCCATCCAGGAAACAAGTGCCTCTTAGCTCTGCCTCTATAAATAAAAGCTATTGGCTATTGCTCTGACATCAAGCACTTTTGGATGATTATTGAGCTTAATCAAAATGCAAATAAGACAACGTGACATTATCTGACCACCGCAACATGCCATTCTGTCCAGCTGCAGTCGGACATCACACTGTATAATACATACTTCACATTCAAAAAAACAGACATACAGACATAAAGCGGGAGCTGAGCTGGCCAGAAGAAAAGTCACTCAGCAGTGTGCTGTTTGCATTAGAACTTTCAGAAAATAAAGTTCTACCAGGATATAATACAATGATTTACTGCCCTCCAGTGGTAAATCCTGGGCCAACTAAAACCGTCCAGCATTTATTAAAAAAACAATACTTTGCTAATGTACATTGATGTAACTTTACATAAAGTTACTTGGCAGAAAAGGAAGAATATAATATGAAAAAAACAATGAATGTGTAAAATAATGTGCTAAAATTTTGCAGACTCCTGTCAGTACATAGAAAACGTCCATAAAGAAGTTTTCATCTACCTTATTGAAGCTTCCTTTCCTCTTCAGTTGCCACTTCTGGAGCAGAGACAAAGACATAACAGACACATAAATCTGTTAATACATAATACTAGTTGCTAATAGATGACAGATGTTATGTTTTTTGTTCTCAGAACGAACATTTCGTTTGGTGGGTCCCTCTGAGACAGTCACACACGCCTCTAAGATGATCACCCCCATGTCTTCCTCTGCGCTCTCATCATCTTCTAAACGCAAGATCATCTCACTTGTTCTGTAAAAGAAGGAACCAAAAGAATTTGCACTCTCCTTGCCAGCAAATGGTACGTAGGTTGAGTAACATAAATGCGTCTACTGCCTGGTAATGAGAAGGCAATTACAGCAGAAAATTGTCGCTGTCACAAGAAAACCTTGTGTCTCTGAAATGGTAACTCTAAAGCAGAAAAACAATGAATACATAATCATTTATTTTACATTATTATTAATAGTCTGTTTAATCTGAATTTTCATGTACTGTAAGGGCAGCAAAAAAAGACACCTGAATTACACAGTTTCTGTACGACCACAGTCATGAAAATGTATCCTACTTGTCTAGCTCCAGTTTATTAAGTGCGATGGTGCTGAAGCCCATGAAGTCGTGTGATCTCAGGTCACGGTCGTATACCTGTGGAAGGATAACAAATGATCAGAAAAGGTTTTGAGAATGGAATTCAGACTCGCAGAAAGAAATACTGTAGGATATTTCTGACATACCTGAACATAAACGGTCTGCTCCAGATCCCTGATGGGGATGGAGAAGGACTCGTTCCACACTGGGTTCAAGTTCCTGTTCACAACCTTGCTTTTGTATAATGTCTTACCATCTAGTTTGAATTTGACAAAAGGGTCACTGGTGCCTGTTCAAAAGAAGTTTGAAAAAAAGCAGCTGTGTTAGTAATGACTAAAATCACGTTTTCTTAATATGACTGCACAGATGCTGTACAAAGCACCTGGTGGGCAATAAAATACCTAAGTGTTGAACAGCAGTGTGGTCCTGCAGAGACACTGTATGGCCCACCCAATCTGCACACCACACACACACACGCACTCATACACATATGCACACTACATACAAGCAGCAGTGCCGTTGTTTAGAGCATGGGGGAGGTGGACATGACATATCTTTCAGAAACAGAAGGATGCGAGCTGGTTAAAAAAAAAAAGAAAGAAAGAAAATTCTCTGGCCAGCATGAATCCCTCAACACATTAAACAACCAAAACCAGGAGCAACTGGTGTTAATCTCCAAAAAGCCTGTTAAGACTCCATCCTGCTATGGCCGGCCGCAGAAGAGGAGAGGGACAGTGTCTCTTTGTCTATGCTATGGCATGCAAGATTGGTGGTAAGAAGAAGAAGAGGAGGGGGAGAAAGAAAAAAAAAAAGAAACAAAAAACAAAATATGAGTGGAAAGAAAGGAGCCCATGGCTTCATTTGTATGGACAGATAAAGGGGGTGCTTGAGAAAAGCTGCGGGGAGCCTGGAATCACATGACAAAAGGCCCTGTGGGGACGGGCTGTCAGGCCTGTCAGAGCGTTCCTCTCCAAATGAACAGCTCCAGGAGGCAGCTCCGCCCTGCCAGCCGCTGACAAGCCAGCCTCAGGCAGCCTGACAGGAGGAGAGGGGCTGGAGCAGCCAGGGAAGAGCCGCAGTGTGACTGAAAGCGATGACGGCGGAAATTAACACGGGTGGGGTGTATGTGTGTGTGTGTATGTGTGGGGTGGGGGGAGCAGCAACAAAAAAGAGACGGAAGGTGTGTGAGTGGGGGGTGGGCTTGTCGGACCGCTTTTTAGAGGACATAGCAGCAGTGTGTGTGGTGTCAGGCGGGCCGCGGGCTGGGCGTTAATTGTTAGGCAAATAGAGGCGAGGCATTGGGGGGGGACTGTGCCTCACTGTCAGAGAAACTGAAGACTCAACTAGTGAAGAGACAGAAGCAGATCAGGGTGTAAACGGCAGCTACATCTCACACCATCTTCACCTGCAGTCTTAATGAGAGCTGTCAGGCGCACGCTGCAAGTCCAGAGAAAGTGATTTTAGGAGTTTAGGACATCTAACTTTTCAAAATGAGCATATTAAAGGATGTATATTGAGCATAATAATTTAATTAATGTTATTATTTGCACTAATAAGTAATAAACATATAGACTATATGTTCCTCAAAAAAGACTTGCTTGTTATTGTCACAATTATAAAAAGTGTACAATTATTTTCCTCAAAAAAACTTTAGTATTTTTTTGCAAGTTATTGCAATGTACAAAAAATTTAATTTTATTTAATAACAGCATAAAAAAATAGATCCAGAACATCTTAACCACATGCCTAAAACTTTCCAAGCCTCAAAGTGTAAGTAAAAGTGTTTGCTTTCAGATACAAATGTATTTAGGCGAAATACACCACACAGCTTTTATATATTTAGCTTATGTCCAAAATAGAAAGTGGTTAAACAACATTAACAATTCTAACAATTTTTTAATAATAAGGTATTCGGAAACACTAATTTCATTTAGTGCACAAACTTAAAGGGCCAGTTTTCCAGAAGAGGATTAAATTTATCCATGGACCTTCCAAAGAAGAATCTGCTTTCAGAATGCTGTGTAGTCCAGGAAACCCACTCAAAGCCGTGGTGTAGTTATTAGAAAAAATCAACTCACTGTATAGAACATTCTGCATTCTACAATAGTTTTACATATCACTGTCAGATCAAAACCTCAATTTTGCCAGCTTTTATATCATTTGAAAGCCCACGCTTCATTATATCAAACTTTAATGAAATGGATGAATTGTATAGATGAAATGATGAACTGTTTAAAATTACATTTACTTACATAAAACATGAATGAAATGCATTATTTGCGGATTTATGACAATAACAACATTCTAAATTTGAGATTAGGAATAGTGAGAATGTCTACAGTTAGGCATCAATCGCATTTTAAAGAGTGGTCTAGCTCTCAAACCTTTTTTTTTTTTTGTCTAAAGCCTCTTTTGTAGAAACTAAGTGCCACTGCCCCCCAAGTCCCCCCCATTGCTGCCCCCATGGGAATTCAGAATGTCCTCAAAGAAGATTAATTTGCTTGTCATTCAGACAACAAGAACTATCTGGTCCTAGACATAAGTCTAAATACTTTTATACAATTTGGAAGAAAACCCTTTTACTTGCACTTGGAGTAGGTTTGGAAAGTTTTAGGTTCACAGTCTAGACCCAGGTTCAGTATGAACGCAGATCATAAGCCAGTGCAGAACCTTTTACACTGCAATGAATGCTTATGAGATGGTGTGGTAATTAAAGAGAATTACACTGATTAGTTAACTTTGCTTTTTGCTTCTCTGCTCCTAGTTTTTGAAGCACTGGTCTAGTACATGGAGGACTATAGGTCTACTGATTAGGCCAAAGAATGAAAGCTGAAGATGTTGTTTGATGCTACTACCAGCAGATGGTGATGGTGATGTGTTTCACTTATTTCTAGGCCTAGACCGGTGCTGTATAGTCTGAACGACAAGCAAGAAAATCTTTTCTGAGGGCTCCTCTGTATTCTGAGGAGCCATTTTTATGTCCTTTACAGGATTCGGCGCTTCTTGTTTTGTAAAATCTAGTCTTCATGTCATCGCCAATAATCATTCTTTCTAGAAATGCTGAGATGAGTCAAGTTATTACCAGATTTAACTGGCTGTAAGGAATATGACTGAAATATTGTAATTATGAGAAATAATGAGGGGATGATCATAATTAACAGCCTCTGGGCATACACCTGTGACACTCATCAGGAGAATTAGGTGCCCAATCATCTTGGCAAGGCCTGCCAGGAAAACTGGCACTGGATCTGAAGAATTGTGCTGGGCATCAAATTGGAATTGCACTCGCTCCATTTGTGCCTAAGATTGTTGCAAACTAAAGGCTCTTGTGAAGATTATTCTGTGTCCATGCTAGAATAAGTGACAGGGAACTGCAGAAAACACAGCAAAAACTCTCTCTGGCTCCTCGTGCAATAGCTTAGGCTGACTGCACTCTTGTTGAGTCTAGGCTTTGTTTAACACACAGCCAGTCTATTTGCATTCACTGTGCTCTGAAGAAGATCTCATTTGGTTCTTCACATGAGAATGCCAAAATAGAAACAAAGTTTCAATGTTTCTTTCCCAAAGCCACATGATTTGACTACTAGGCCTGAAAAGAAAGCCTGCCCATGAGATACAAAGCTAGCTTCTATCTGATGGATAGTACTTTCTGTTCACACTATAACCATTAAAGGAGTGGCCTAGAGTCAGTGATACTGTTACATTCTGGTCTGACCACATGCCTTACTGTTGTCTGTTGTTTCTAAAAAGGTGTTGCCAGCCTGATAAAGAAATGTTACAAAGCTTTAATGTATTGTAAAGCATTTTCTTTGCCTATATATGTTCTGTTTCCACAGATTATCAGTGTGTCAGTGGCATTGTGCTTCTAAAGATTTAAAAATGTTTTTCTACCATTCTACAAAATGGGCCGACTTTTAGTAGTCGACAAGTCATTAAATATGAGACTCATGGAACTAGTTTGCTCATATATTATGCCTCTTAATTCCAAAAGAAACACATGCTTCTCTATGGTCCATATGTTTAGTTGTGACTGGAAGAACAGCACACTGAGTTCACAGACACTCCCATTTGTCATCTAACGCCCTGTTAAGTGCTGAGTGTTTTAAGCACCACAGAAACATAATAACGCATGGTGAGTTTGTCATTTGTGTTCACTTTCTTTTTTCTGAGTTGAGTATTTTTCTGGCCTCAGCCTCATGCACTCTACTGACAGAAGAACTCACACTGTCAGCTCTAAAGACATCACCTCTCACGAAGTCCTCCTTATGTCTCTTGCTGTGAATTTGGCTTCTATCCAGAGGAAAACAGATGTTTATCAAGCTAAATGCTAGACCTACAAGCTGTTTGCCAGCCTAGTACTTTATTTGACAGCACTTTATTTCTTACAGACATGTCGTGCTAACTGTTCTGTGATGTTCTGTGTGTCAGTCAAAGGAGCTTTTAATATCAGAGTCAGGGAAACCTTCTTGGTCTTTGAGGCTGTATTTCAGCATAGTCACAGCTCGCAGCAGACTTGTTACATCTTATGCAGTACTTACGTACACTATATGGAAGTATTGGGACACACCTCTTAATTCTTGAATTCAGGTGGGCCCTTACTTCCAGTGAAAGGTAATCTTAATGCTTCAGTATACCAAGACATTTTGGACAACGCCATGCTTCCAAATTTGTGGACACAGTTTGGGGAAGAACCTTTTCTATTCCAACATGATTGTGCCCCAGTGCACAGAGCAAGCTCCATAAAGACATGCTTGGACGGGTTCGGTGTGGAAGAACTTGACTGGTCCACACAGAGCCCTGACCTCAACCGCATCCAATACCTTTGGAATGAACTGGAATGGAGATTGTGAGCCAGGCCTTCTCGTCCAACATCAGTGCCTGACCTCATAAATGCTCATAAATAAATGGGCACAAATTCCCACAGAAACTTCCAAGAAGAGTGGAAGCTGTTATAGCTGCGAAGGTGGGACCAGCTCCATATTAAAGTTTATGTATTTGAATGCAATGTCATTAAAGTTCCTGTCTTGTTGTAAAATGCATGGACGTCCCTGAATAGATGTTGTTTTGAAGGCAGCATATGTTGCTCTAAAATCTCAATGTACTTTTTTGCATTAATGAAGTATAAATTACCTTCATATTTCACTGACACAACCCCATACCCCCCGCCCAATACCCTGGCTTTTGGACTTGTTGCAGTCTAGATTAACTTTTTTGTCTTTGGTCCAGAGCACATAGCGTCCATTTCTTCCAAGAGCGGAAGAATACTGATTCTTCTGACCTGGAATACTGGATCTGGAATATTGATTCTTCTGACCACAATACACATTTCCACTGTATGAAGGTCCAGATGCCCTGGAGAAGTTGATGCTGCTTCTGGACATGGTTAACATAAGGCTTCTTTTTTGCACAGTAAAGTTTTAAGTGGAATTTGTGAATGTAATTCTGTATTTGTGCACATTGGGCAGTGTTTGACAAAGGTTTGCCAAAGTAATCACTTGGCCACATGGTTATATTAGCTATTGATGAATGACAGTTCTTGATGCAGTGCCGTATGAGGGATTGGAGATCACGGATGTTCAGCTTAGGCTTGCCCCCCTTGCCCCTGACACACTGAAATTTCTCAAGATTCCTTGAATTGTTTAATTATACTATGCGTTGTAGAAGATGAAATATGCAAATTCCTTCCAATATTTCTTTGAGGAACATTGTTTTTAAACATTTCAACAATTTTCTCACGTTTTTAACAAACTGGAGGTCCTCTGCCCATCATTGCTCCACAAAGAGTCTTTCATAGATACTACTTTTGTACCAAATCATGATTACAGTCATCTGTTGACATGACATCACCTGTTTGGAATCACATCATCATTTAATTTTTTTACCTCATTACTAGCCCTAAATTGTCCCATTCCAACTTTTTTGGAATGTGCTGCAGGCCTGAAAAAGCAGGAATGGATGTACAGTAACAAATGAAATGAAGTTGACCAGACAAAACATGAAATATCTTGGGTTTATACTGTCTGCAATTAAATAAAAGTGAAAGTAAATTTAGGAAAACTTCCTAAAACTTCCTTTTTTTTTGCATTTTTAATACCGTTCCAACTTTGTCTGATTTCGGATTGTACACAGAGAAATGTCAGACATGCAAAACATACATTTATCTGCATGTAGTCGATACCTAAGAATGTAGCATTGCAAGATGTCCTGCATGTTGTCAGCTTTGGTGTCTTGCATGTCATGCACTAAAAACTTATCAAGAAACATTCAAAAAATGTGATTGAGGTGACTGAGATTCTTCTCATTTAGGAATGATACATCTATGCACAGCAGATTACTATTAATACTGATTACGCAGAACTTCTGGGCTGTGCAAGAGCAAGTGTTTTTGAAGGGGTCAGTTTATTTAAAGCAGTTTCATTTCAAGTTTATAGCTTATATAATATGAAGGGCAAGTGGAAAAAGGTAACTAAGCTCCAGTGCCCACAAAAAAAAACATACAGTTGGGCAAACTATTGAGAATTATGAAAGTGATCATATATCTGCACGCCGAATTATGAGAAGAAACAAAGTTTCTAAGCAAAGATAAAGAAAAGCATGCAGCCTTTCAGGTTAAATGTTATAAACATAACAGGGATGTGCTTACCAGAGCGGTCTCTGACAACCAGGTTCCTTCCTTCCTTCAAGCTGATGGTGAGGAGGTACTGGACCTTCTGGGGCTGATAATATAATGATATAAAGTAATATAAATATCAATATTTCCAAATTAAATTCTATGTGATTCTCAGACTTTTTTTTATATTAGGATACAGTTTTACACCACAGCTTTCCAAGAAATCAGCTTTTGTCATTTAGCAAGGCACCCTCTGATTAATTAACCTTATGCATGAAACTGTTTTATTGGTAGCAAAATCCTTGCGCAGGGGTCATGCTAATCTCCTCTGTATCATTCTAATCTGCCGCAGCACATACTAAATTGGCACAAATCTACAAAATTTCAGCTATGTGGATCACTAATTTTAAAAAGTATTGAGAGGCCTACTAAGAATGAATTAAAAGGCAAAATTAACCAATTTTCCTCTGCCATAGGGGGTTAAACCAGTGCCTATTGGGTCCGCATCAGACTTATAAGGGTTGTGTAAAGAGCTCTGATTATGAATAGAATCTGCTTCAACTCAGTGTGATCATATGAACACAGTGCCAATCCTAGTGCACCACTATAACATGCATAATGGGGTCCGCATCAATGGGGTCCGCATCAGACTTATAAGGGTTGTGTAAAGAGCTCTGATTATGAACAGAATCTGCTTCAACTCAGTGTGATCATATGAACACAGTGCCAATCCTAGTGCACCACTATAACATGCATAATACAAATGGAACAGAAAGGTGGATTGCACGTTACTCACCCTCTTTTCTCCCTCTCCTGAGAAATGCGTATCATAGTCGCTGCTCTCATTTGGCACTTGACACTGCAAAGATTTGGTTATGATGAGTAACGGTGGTCAACGATAAACAAAATGAAACAAGCAACATCTTGCTTATGATATCTATGCTGAACTGCCAGTTTGTTACGTAGTCCCACCACGATCCCGCCACCTTTTTATGATTTTCACAAGCTAAAATGCTTGATTTTGCAGGAGCTTTTCTCAATATATGTGGACATATATTTACAATACAACAATAAGTACTTGTGCTGATTGTGAGCCTGATTTATTTCTTCTTGTTTTGAATGTAGTTTAGTTAGATCCTGTAATAAACACGAGTTAAACATATTGATAATATGTATCTCTGAGAAAAGAGAACATGCAAACACACTGACTCTTGAGAGATACTGAAATATTTTATACCTGTTTCATACTGAAATGATGTCATGAAACTACTTGGTATTCAAACTAAGTAGCATATTTCTACAGTCTTATATTCAAGAAAGAAGAGAAAATAAAATAAAGGGCTTTCAAACGTATGTTTACAGAACATCCAGCAGCTTTGTGACTCTGAATCAGACCTTTCAAGCACACTCAAGCCACACTGCACAGAATGAGCTGCACAAAAGATGCCTGCCTACCATGACAGTGAAAGCACTTCTATGATTTACAAGTTGTGCAAAAATAATGCAGTAATGGCACAAAAATGTGAGGCCTTGCAAATATCGTTGAATTTGTATTAAGATGTGATCACTAATTCCTGAGGGGACTAACTAGGTACACTAATCTAGAACCTACACCTACTTGATCAACTCTTAGCAGTTTTCATCAGTGGTCAAATTATATAGAGAGATTTTTAATTGTTGGACTATTCTTAAACCATCAGTGATGCTGAGGTGTTAAAAACCATAACACTACCATTTCATGCTCACTGCTTTATTGAAAACGATCCACCTCTCAAAATGCTGGAAAACAGCGGCCCTGTACTAATGCCTTTCCACTGATGGACAGGGTAGAGGGTGGCAAACAAACTGTACATAGCAACTGACAGGTTATTGTCAGTAATGGTAATTGTATATGCATGTACTTGATTAAATGGATTTAGCCAAAAGATAGTTGTACCTAATCAACTGGGAATTTTGTAGTAGCGTATAGAGTATACAGTACTAACTTCATTCGTGTCCTCGGCCGATCCAGTAATGCACATTTCTGTGGATCCTTGTGTAATGAGCTCCTGGTCATTAAACCAAGGGAAGGACTGCTCCTCAGATGGTGAGCTGCAAGCAGACTCATTGTCCTGTTCCGCAACATACCATGTGGATCTGCTCTCCTGTTCTGCTGTTCTTCTGTCAGACCTATCACTGGTGATGGGGACATCCAAAACAGCTGGTCTCACTGATGCCGAAAGGACGTCAGGCACAGACAGCTTGGGTGATGCTGGTATGTCTGGGAAAGTGAACTGGTCCAGAACCTTGGTTGCAGATGGTGTGGATGAGGCAGTGAGTTGGTCCAGGTGCTTGGTTGCAGATGGAGTATACAGGGTAGTACGTTGGTTGGTGTAAGAAGTGTCTGAGGAAGTGTGTTTCTCTTGAAGCCCAGATGAAAATGGTGTGTCTTGAAGATTGTGCTGGTCTACAGACCAGGTTGAGGATGCCGTGTCCAGGAACTGGTCTGTGGACTTGTCTGAAAGTGGTGGATCTGTAAAAGTGAGCTTATCGGAGTAAGCCACACTGGAGGTTTCACTCTCTGTTCCATCGTGTTCAGTGAAGGAGGCAGAGTCAGGCTCCGGAGACTGGGCAATACTGTCCAGCTCTGGTGGCGTGGACGGAACTAATCTCAGGTCAGGTACTGAGATACTCCTCCTGTATTTCAGGGGAGTCTTCTTCGCCTTCTTCCCTATCTTCACATTGAATAGGGGCTTGGTTCTCTCTCGAAATTTGGATAAAAGGTTCTTTTTGGGTTCCATTTAAATGAGCCTTCCTCCTTCTTTGTCTAAATAAAGTCTAAAAAAGCAAATGAAAAAAGAATTAGAAAAATAATTTCAAAGACGTGCATAACTTTTACTTAAAATATATCTGTTGTAAAAAAAATAATAATAATTTTCTCTGAACAATTATTTAATAAAAAAATATTCCAAGTAATTTGACAATGTCTAATGGTCAGTTCAGATGAAATGTAACACAATGTAAAGGGTAGCTGGCCTTTTCAAACTCTAAAACGAGAAAAATAAATAAATAACAAAAACTGAGTTATTCTTGGGTATGACAGTCGCAATGTGTTAATAAAAACAGCTTTCGACCATGAAGCGTGCATGAATTCAATGTATATGTCTTAATCACATGATTTATTTCAAAGGTACTACTGCATAGTAGGAAAAAACCCTGAAAGGGAAGTGTTTTATCTTTAGGTGGCAGATACTGCAGTGTCACAGCTGAGTTTCTGTTGTTTGAGGAAATGGTTCATTGGGGCCACAGTTTGGGACAAAAACGATAAATAATGAGTAAAACTTAATCTCATCAGCCTAAAAAATGGGAATCTAGGAAAATATGGCAAGACACTGACTCAAAACATACCACCAAAATAACTAGTTTCTTTAAAAAGGTGAAGGTGCCTGAATGTCCTCTTCATGGAGGACTTTGAAACTGCATCTGAGGGAACTGAAGATGATTTGCCAAGAGGAACGGGCAAAAATTAAAACACAGTGCAGCAAAAAAGCTAATTACGTCTTAACACAGACGTCTCGAAGGTGTATTTGCCAACAACGTCTTTGCAACAGAGTACAAAAGTTATTCATCTGCAGTCTGAAATATTTTTTTCTTATGAATGTAGTTTTAAACCTTTGTTTATCCATATCAACATACTTTTTGGTCATTTAAGTACAAAGAAGTTATGAGTGTCAGTTCAAAGTGGATACACACAGGAAGTATATCCAATAAAAGTAAAAGTGTCTGAATACCTCACCATATGTCCAGTTGTCAAAGCCAATGATATGTCAAAGGTTTGATTTGTCCTTTGGCAATACGAATACTGGTCACTATAAATTCCTGAGTGCTTTCACTCTAAAGAATGCCTTCAGTAGCCAGAAACAATCCTGTTGTTGTTTTAGCATCTGACAGAGACAAACAGGCCACACTGGTTATGTTACTGTCGAGGGACCTGCTAGAGCTTTCTTTGTGCAGTGAGTGTACTGAAGGAATCTACACCGTTGTCTTTCATTAAGGAAGCAACAAACAGGGATGGGCAACGGGTGGAAATGATCTACACATCCTTACTGAGCTATACAAATTATAATATGAACATGTGCTACAGTACTGTTGTTCTGTACTACCATTCCAACTCTGCAATGCAGTACATGTGCAAGGACATAAAGGCACTCAAGACATTACAACAGAACTGGACACAGTACAGTTTTGAGAGTTTTTCTTTTTTTTTTTACTTAAATCAACTTACATTAGCCGTGAGTGTGATCCTAACGACTAAGAGAAATGGTTAATGTGTCAAATGCAATGTATGCAGAATATGTGCAGTGTATGTATCACATTTCTGAGCACTGAAGTTTCTGTGTAAGAAACTCAACACTTTTTCCTCTGTGGTGGGCCTGTGACTCTGAGCTCAGAACTTGACTGTTTAGACAGGTGACAAATGAAAGGAAAAAACAACATAAAGTATTAGTAAGGTGTCGAGCCACCATGATGCGACAATGATGATAGTGGTGGAAAACACGTGTCTGATACAATCCACTGTCTAATATAGTCCAAAATCTCCCATCGGTTTCAAATTAGGTCTGGTAACTATGAGTGCCATAGCATATGATTTATGGCAAGGAAATCTGGAGAGCTAACACTAGCTACGTAAATTAACACGACTGACAGGGGCTGGTTAAATTGCACCTAATTCACTTGTCAAGTCCTTCTGCACTGGCAATGTTGCTTGTCAGACAATTTTTTCGTACAACGTTTTCCACTCATTATACATTTATTGACACACAGTCTTGGTAGTGACAGCAGAATATTTCACACTGTGTGCATGCAAGTATGGGCAATCTTGAAAATCAATGTGTGTAATCTAACTTTGGAGTTGACTCAGTTGCCCAGTTCTACTGATGTTTTTCCGCTCAGATCTAAATGCACTTAAATTACTGTCCCTATTCAAACAGTAGCCCATCAAGCAGTCTTTGTGACAGAAGCTCCGTCCATCCAAGCCTCAAAAATGAACCCTCCTACAAATCACTTAGACTTTGAGATCGAGATCAGTTGGGTCTACTCAGCAGTTTTGTACATGCCACACAGCAGGTTAGGATATGAACTGCTTAAAAGCATGGAAAAGTACTTTTTATTAAATATAGCATGACCAAATATATTTGTGGTTTATAAACAGTAGATCGCCTCCTGCTCCTGTTAAGCGAGGTGTCCCTCAGGGATCTGTTCTTGGCCCTTTGCTTGCTTCCACTTGGTCACATTATCAGATGTCATGGGCTCAGTCTCCACTGTTACACTGATGATACCCAGATGGCTAACATCAAACTTCCTAAAGCTCAATGCGGATAAAACAGAAGTCCTACTAACTGGCACCAAGGCTGTCACTTCTAAACTCTCAGGTTTTAAGTAAACGTAGATGTTCTCATCGTATCTTCTTTTTCTGCTCGGAATTTTAGTGTTCTATTTGACTCTTCACTGACCTTGGACTCTTGTATCAGCTCTCTAGTTAAAAATGCATTTTTTCACCTTCACATCCGTCCATTACTTCCCATTAAGGATGCAGAAACACTTATTCATGCTGTCATAACCTCCCGCCTTGACTACGGTCTCTCAACACACGCCACAGTCAGGATTCGGTATGTGAAAAACTCTGCAGCTCAAGTTCTCACTTATACTAAAAAGTCTGGACACGTTTGCCCTGGTCTCCATAAACTTCACTGGCTGCTCATTTCATACAGCATTCAGTATAAGCTGCTTCTCATTACTTTCAGTGATCTGTACGGTTCTGCCTCTCCCTATTTCACTCAATTATTCCACTTGTACACTCCCGCTCGCTCACTCCTATGTCTACATCACATCCAAGAAATCTTTTATTATAGAGGACCTGTAAACAACAACAGCCTGTGTTTAGTAACTTCATAGCAACAAGTGACTGTTTGGACATCCTACGAATTATTTTGTGTTAAACAGTTGCTTGATTTTTGGCACTGCTAGAGCTTTAGTTGGGTCTAAATTTAGCTTTAAACCTGAATACAGCCTGATACCTTTCTGTTCAGGTCTGACTAGACCCAGACCCATCCTGGTCCGTTCATACCCCTATGGTACCGGCCTGCTCAAAGTCCCCAAATTTCGATTGTCTTCAGTGGGAGGCAGATCATTTAGTGTCGTGGCCTCCAAACTATGGAATTCCCTGTGTCAGAATCTCCCTAGTACATTCTCTCTCTCTTCTTTCAAAACTCAATTAAAAACATCTTTTCTGTCAGTGCTGTGCCTCTTCTCCCACCTCTTGATCCTGCCATCCTTCTTGTACTTCTCGTTTCTGTAACTGAGTCACTGCTATTTGTCTGCTTTATGTTCTAGGTCTGTTATTGTTAGTGTGATTGCATCAGCAGTCACACTAACAATAACATACTTTTTATAGTCTAAAAAGCTCATCCGAGCTTGTGCAGAATTTTGGAACCGTTCCAATGTCAAAGCGTCTATTAATATCCGTAGTTGTACGCTTGTATATAACTTTGTGATCGGTTGATCAGGGGCCAAGTATTGATCATTTGGTTAAGAGACCTCTGTAATATATGGGGAGAGAGAGAAAACTGTTAGAGTAACCTCTGAAATTTTTTGAAAAGAGAGTCTGTGACGTTCCAGGAAAAGCATTCCAGGAATGGACCAAAAGCCAAAAAACCCAGATGCGAAGAAACAAACGTGCAGCAAAACACACAACACAGTCATAAACAGACTTCAAGACACTAAGGCTCAGGTCATTTATGTAAAAAAGACATGCGTCACTGTTGTGGCGAATTCCCGCCCCTCAAGTGGCGTAATGCTATAGCACTTGTCTCTGAATCAGATGATCAGGGCTCTAATCTCTGGTGACAGAGGACTTCTTTTAAATTTCAAACTTTTTCCCGAACACTGGTTTTATAGCAACCACACAATCACATTTTGTATTTTCTTGCAAAAATGCATCTAGTTTGATTAATGTTGTCTTTTTGTTTTATGTTTCATATACCGTAAAGCGACCAGAAAGGTGCTATATAAGTAGTAATAATAATAATAAGTATTATTATTATTGTTGTTGTTGTTGTTATTACTACCATTATTATTACTATTACTATTATTATTATTATTATTATTATTATTATTATTATTATTATTATTACAAAAGGTATCAATGTCATTATGTTCACAGTAGTTACTAGTATGAAAAGCATCTATCAACCAAAAAGTTATTAATTACATTAAGGTGAATTAAAATCAGCAGTTTAGCCAGGATAAAGGATTACCAGCCCTGTAATATCACGCCCTCCTCAGAACCTGCAGTGAAACAGATTTAACCAGTTTAACTAGTCCATATTTAACCTCTTGCAGCATCTCTTAATCACCCCACAAAGAGCATGTGATATTCTCACCTGACTGAGGCCACGACCCAAACAACACACTTTCATACTTGACACACTTACACTACTGAATGCACTTCTAAAGGTGGTGTACTATTTTACATACCATTTAGTATGTTAGTAGGCAGTTTGGGGCATGGCCTCAGAGTCTACATCAGTAGGGGATGATCAGACTGTAGAGAAAACAGATCTTTTTGAAAAGTTAAAGAGAACAAGGGTGGCAGAGCTGCTGGGAAAACTGATTTAATCTCTGGAATTCATGCGCATAGATAATTTCCTTAGACAGTTTCCTTCAAGGTAAATTTCCCTCACACGCTGCAAAACTCAGAAAGCAGGAGTGGTAGATTATTAATGGGCTTGCTGTCTGACAGCGGGTTAAGTACTGGGCTAAATATCCCAGTTAAACTGGTGTCCGGGTTTCTAGGCCGTAAAAATGAGGGATGTGTTTTCAGTAAATCGTTCTGAAGAAACTGAGGTAGCTTTATCCTTTCTTTCTGTAAAAGAGCCGGGCTGATTCATAGAGCCGGGAGTTTCTCAAAGGTTGGACCCACAAGAACACAACATTTTTCTCTAACTGACAAACTGTTTCGTAAAATCTCTCATCTCTGACACAGGATGAAAAAAACAGACAAAGGGATTATTAGAAGTACTGAAAAAATGTAAAAGTACTAAAATGAAATGGTGTTTATCCACTATGCTGTCCACTGCTGGAACCAACTGCCCATCAGTATCAGATCTGCACCAACTGAAGATTTAAAAAGTGCTATTCTCCTCCGCCTTCTCTTAAATGTCTGCGCTTCTATTGCGATTTCAGTTTTCGTTAATTGATTTTCTATGTATTTTTTTATTTCTTACATTATTTTATTCTATTCTATTTTATTTTTTTATTCTGTTCCTGTAAAGCACATCGAATGACCTTTTGTGTATGATAATGTGCTATATAAATACACTTGACTTGACTAATACTAAAAAACAAACAGATCACACACAGCTTTTGAGACCCTCTTTTGACTTTTTTTAGCGAGTTCTCAAACTGTGGAGCAGTGTTTTGTGAAAGACCCACCTGTAGCTAATTCTCCACAGGTAAAAAAAAAAAAAAAAACCTGACAACCCTTCAGAATTCCTCTTAGCCTAAAGAAAGGAATAATATATGAGTAGGTCTTACCTGTTCTCAGGTAAAAACACTACAGGATGCAACACATGTTGAGAAAAGCTCTCCAACAACAGCTTCTGACAAGTGTCTCATTCAGGTTTGTGTGGATTGAGAGAGGGGGCGTGATTTGTTTAGTGGGCGTGATTTTGGATGAGGGCGTGTATTTTTGTGGGGATGTGGTTTCTTAGGTGTGGGCGTGGTTCTGCCACCTACCCCACATTTCAGACACTAGCTCTCACTCTGGCTCTAAACTTCACTTTTGTGCGAGAATTAATTCAATACCGGTTTATTTTAGCACGAATAGTCTTACTTATTTAAAGTGAGCACATATTCACCTTACACAAACTTTTCTAACCCTTTTCTAAAGGAGCAGACGAGATTATTCAAGTCAGTTGAGTTTCTGCTGAATGTGTTAGGAATGTCTCCCTCTGCTGGTTGTATTCTGCAACTGCAGCCACTCCTACAGCCAACAGGCTAGACAAGAGAAAACGGGCAAAATCAAACTGTACTGAAGTCAGTGGGCTTTACAGCTGTGTGGTTTTATCCATCTGTGTTTTCTAGTATTATTACAATTCCAAGTTGTTTAGTTGTTGCTTATGAAGCCTGTCCTCCCAGGTCAGTGTGGAAAGATGCACTATACGGACAAAAGTATGGGGACACACCTCTTTTTCAGGGTTTGGGCTTTGAATGCAATGTCATTAAAGTACTTGTTGGTGTAATGGTCTGGTGTCCTAATACTTTTGTCCATATAGTGTATAATTTGTGTAAAATATCGGACATGCAGTCAATCAGCCAAGTTAGCTACAGCTATATTGTAATGTTGTGGTCAGTCAGTCCCAGAGAGGAAATCAGGAGGCTGATCATTATGGGCTGATTACTGGATTTATTAAAGTGACTTACACAGATTATGGTCATATACATATAGACAGACTTTGTGAATCTAACAATTTCTAATAAAGGTTTATCTTATCTTATCTTAACCTTATTTTCTGTCTGTATTGTTGTCCCCTGTGTTCACTGCAGCCTCAGAATGAAGTCAAGTTTGATCAAGTCTCCGTTGATCAAAAGAAGAGGAAAACATTCATCAAGACTCTTCTCAGTCTTGGCCCCCCAGTGGTGGAATGAACTCCCTCTTGCAATCAGATCTGCGGAGT
>JBBPCZ010000019.1:1200371-1211225 GCA_037974445.1 Brycinus macrolepidotus | reverse complement strand
AGAGAGAGAGAGAGAGAGAGAGAGAGAGAGAGAGAGAGAGATAGATAGATAGAACAGGTCAGTCATGTGCTGAACGGTGCGTGAGATATAGTCTTCTTTCATATTGCTAACCTGTGGCAATGGGCAGATCCTTCAGTACTTCCAGCCCTAAAGGAACTTTTTGAGGATGGATCTATGCATGAAAATATCAGTCCAAAGTGTTTTCTAACTAAATACCCATCTTCATACTGAACTTAACGTCTTTGATGCTGTAACACACACACACACACACACACACACACACACAGAGTGGATGATCGGAATGATCTGAATGGCAGATCTCATGAAGTTATTTCACTTTAGTCTTTCAAATATCCTTTTAAATGTCCACATTTACTGCTTTTCACTACTGAAACCATGCAGAATTGAAAAGCATCAGTGTTTGGTATCAGTATTAGTTTGACAACAGCGTTTGGTATCAGTATTAGTTTGATATCAGTGTTTGGTATCAGGATTAGTGTTACTTAGTATTGGAGCAACAAAGAAAATGAATGATATCGTCCCCACTAAACTTAAGAGCGGGTCTCACCTTTTACCAGGGGTACACAGTCACAATCGGACAGAGTCCGCAAATGTTTGCTCAAAACATGTAACTGGCAATTGGCAAATTTACTTTGATTTTGCCCATCTGTGTTGTTTTGCCGCGAGGCAGGTAAGAGCACCCGCACTGAATTTGAAAGCTGCTACACCTGTACCAACATGCCACAGCATGATCACACAGCACTCGTGCTAAAGAGCCAGCCGCCTCTTATTTCTATCTGAGCCCTTTATTCGATCCATGTTATTTCAAAAGGCAACGGATTTTTCATTTACAAGTTTAAAATGTCAGTCTGAGCAAATAATTTTATATTGTTTCTCGTACTGGAAATGAGTGGAATGTGTTTTATATGGTCATTTAGTGAGCACTGTATGAGGCCTAAGCTAATAAAAACACTTTTCTTTAGAGAAGTCAGAATCTAAAATCAACCATGAAAAATTCTCCCTGCATTCCCCACCTTTACTGCAAAGCAGGTTTTCTTGATGCTATCTATTCCTGGGACATTAAGCGTCGATTGTTCCTGCTTTCGATTTCCAGAACATGCCAATGGCTCGTTTCATTTTAGAAACTTCCTGGATTAAATTCTTATTAGCACTAGTTTTATTTATGAACAACTTGCTCTTAAGTTTTTATAAAACGAAACGGCAGTTTTGTTGTCTTTTTGGGGTCTTATAACCTGCAGGACATCACTCGTTCATCACACAAAAGTTAATAAGTAAATGTGAGTATTTACAACATCAGCTGTGATTGCTTGCGACTCTTGATTAAAAAGGGCTGCTGATGTGTGTGCTTTTAGGTGTAGAACCAACAGCCATCATCTGTGAATGATCAGATCAGCGCTCGGCCCAAATCCATCATTCTTCACTTACTTCTGCACAGTATGGTCATTACTGGGATGTTTCATGAGATGTTGTTTGGATTCTTGGATACTGTTGGATATCTGGGTCCAGTGGTCTGGTTCTGTTTCTCAGTGCAGTAATAGGAAAGCAAGTAGAGTTAGCGTTTGAGGGTACATTGAGGTTTTTAATAAAGCGGACAGTTTCTAATATTTGGGACTTCACAGGTGGACAAAGTCTGCTCAGATTCAGAGAGTTGTTCACTTCAGTTTGTACAGAATAAGCAAGAGAACCTATGTTACACAGTAAAAGCCAATATCTTTACTTAAGTGAATGCAGAATACAAATTTGTACAACATCTCTAGCATAATATCTTAGTCATTCAATAAAAAGTTCACTAGAATATTTATTGTATAATGAAGATAAAACAACACATTCAAGGGAAATATAATGCAGATTAACTTAAACTTTGTTTTTTTTCTCTTGACTTTCGTTTTTCTTTTTATCTGAAACATTTAATTTCATTCATGGCAACAAAGTCCAGCTTGTGCCGCCAAACGGTTCGAGCGCTCAAACCGCGAACAGCTTCTTGAAGTGAACTAGGAACTACAAACAATTACCAAATACATAGTTCTGTCTTTAGAAAAGCCATAAAGCAAAGCGGTGTACTCTTGCACAGCAAAGTGAAGAAAAGTTTTCTACAAAGACTCATTTTTCTTCCCTAAACCCTTCATTTCACATTCAGTTCATTTTGTGGATGTCGTAAGCGACGCCTGGATCAAAACGAGCGACTCCCTCCCTTTAGATTTCCTATGTATTTATTGTGTGTTTGTTAGGGGCTGATAGGTGACTATGGCCAAACTTTGATGGCGAGGGTTTTTTTTTTCCCATTGGGGATGAAACTGGTGTTGATGAGAAATTTCAAGCTCGATTTAGAACACCAACTACTCTTTGGAATAAGGCTCTAACTGTGCACAAGAGAGAAACTCTAGAAATTCCCTGATTGCTAATCATGAGCTAGTATGTGTGTGTGTGTGTGTCTGTGTGCGCATTGCAGTTTGAGTGCCCTGCATGTGATTACTCCACCCTGCAGTGCATAGCACCGCAATGGCATTATTGCATTATTGCTTGTCTACCCTGAAAGGTGTTGATTGTGATTATACACTTGATGGACATCATAAAAAATATGGATTTTTTAACTGAACTTCCAAGCTTCTCCTTTAAGTCACACTTTGCTGGAGACAATCGTTAGCAAAAGCTAAAAACCAAAGGGCTCGTATTAAGGTGATTCAGAGTCAAAATGGCTTTCTGTTGTACTTCCAGAGGAGCCAATAAAAATGTGGGCCGACTTCAGACGCAAGCACTTAAGGGTTTACGGTTAACAGTCATTTTCTCAGCTGCTCAGATCCAGAGCATGTTGTTTTTATACTAGGCAACAATATGAATGGGCACGTGACTATTTTTTTTTTTTTTACTCAATTTTTTATTCTAAATGGTCTTATCAGCGTGGACACTGGTGTGGAGCCATGTCAGTGGCTCTGTGTGCTGGGCTGTGTGTTGCTTTGGAGTCTGCATAGTTCAACGGGAGCTTATTGCCAGCTGCTATAGTGCCTGTGAGGGCAGGGAGGTATCTAAAATGCAATGAGATCACCCAAAGAGAGGAGGGTGGGGGAAATAGATAGCAAATTTAAAGAGAGGGAGCCTTTTTTTTTCCCCCGATGGCGAACCCGACCATACGATCAACATGTGCAATCCAGCAGAGAGATAGGTTTGCATTGTCTAGCGTTTGAGCTGTCTTTTTGCTGCTGAATTCCCCTGACACTCTGCCACCTCGAGGAGTGCGGAGGGGGGCAGTGAGGCGTGAGCCGGACGTTACTGCTGTTGCGGACGAAAGAAGAAGCGCAGACGAAGAGCCTCGGCATGGAAGGGTGTATATATGCAGAACAGAGAGCCAGCACACACACGTACACACATATGACAGTACACCCCCTTCGTGGAATCCAGCACTAACAGAGCAATTCGATGCCTCGGAAATCGGATCTACTTCCACGGAGCCGATTCACCAAATGAAAACGGGAAGGAAAAGGTGTGTTCTGTACATCGTATGTATGTATAAGGTTTCAACAGGGTTATAATATTTACAGTACGTGGGTAATAATGTGGAACATTAAGTGCCTTTGAGGAGGGGCTTGATTGAATAGAGGATCAGAGTGTTAATCCAATTGAAAATTTGAAGCCCAACAAAAACTCTCCACAACTCATGAAATATGTGTCTTCAATGGGGTTCAAATGGATAAAGCTTGAAATGGGTCCTCGGTTTTTAGGCAGTGTGTTCAGCGGCTGTTGGCCCAACCCTCTCATGATGGGTACAGTGAAAAGAAGGGGAACAAATCTTTCTGCTTTCATTAATGTGACAATGTTCCTTTTACAAAAACGAAAAAAAAAAGAAAAAAGAAAGCGACAGTGGAGCTTCAAACTTACAGCACTGTTGTTACAATTTCTTGAGGACAGACATTCACCATCATTAAAGGGAAAACGACCCAAAAAAATGAAAAAAAAAGACCTTCGTTCAAATAAAAACACTTTGATTATTATTAGCAGTAATAAGTCAGATTTGAAGAAAGTACAGTATAGTTAACAAAATAGTAAATATTAACCAGTGAATACTCTACTTAATAAGGATCTCGCCTTGTAAACCTGGCAGTAATCCACAAAAATATACTTTTTTTTCTTCAATCTGGTGAAGGTACAATACATACGTACTTACACCGAAGGTGATATATATTAAAGTTGCTATATACATAACAAAAGAAAAAAAAGTTTGGCTCAAATCTTTAATTTACAAACAGAACAGCAAGTGTTCATGGCTTTAGATATTGTTTCAAGATCTGGTTTGCATGTGTATCTATTTTTTTTTTCATAGTCTGAAACAAAGTACAGTATGACAGGACTAGGATGAAATGGATAGTGAAAGAGAATGAGGATTTTCAAACCTATAACAAAACAGGAATTAACATACAGGCTTTGGCTTATTTTACCATTGAGTTGTTTGAGCTGCATTAAACTGAGGACTCCTATCTCCAGTTCAACTGGGCTAACCTTGAACTTATTTTCCTTTCCTTTAAAAAAAAAAAAAACATGTATCAGTAATGCACTGTACATTTCATGGTTTGTGTCTGAACAAGAAAATAACACTAAAGTCGTGAATTGTCTTTCCTATGACATAGCTTTTAGCTCCTATCCTAATTCTGAAGAAATGCGATCTCATTTTAGATATGTACTTCCCTTTGTAAACCAAAAATATGAGCATGGTCACTCTTGAATAAGTTAGCGCGTGACTTTTAGGGTGTGTGAAAGTAGAAGATTTAAGTCAAGAGGCCAGCAGGCTAGAGCCTTCAGAAAGAGAGCAGGCCCTTAAACTTGCTCTGATTGTTTAAAGCCTGCAAATTCAACAGCAAAAACAGCTACTACAAGTGCCAGACCGGACCAGTGACTACAATTACCTAAAACGTCTCAATTCATGTTTGTTTGTTTTTTTTCTTAAACATTGAACTCCCGCAAAAATCCGCACTGCATCAAGTACCTGATAACGCCTGTTCCAAGTAATCGAACCAGTCCTGAAACGACTGATTTTTTTTTCTCCCTCTTTCTCTCCCCGCTTAGTTGCACCACTTAATTTCGATATGTCAGGACATCTTTGAATTTCCTTCAGCACCCCGCCTCCTTCCAAAACTAACAAAAAATGAAGTTAAATAATAATAATAGAATAATAATGAGGACCCTCCCTGCTCTGGCCTCTAACTTTCTCGCCCTGCATGGCCCATCTGCCGGGTGGCTGTCCGGAGCTTGGGCCGCCCCGGACCGGTTTTATGTGACCCAGGTGTCCATGCGCATGCGCTTGACGGAGGGACTCTGGCGCTCCTCGGTTCCAGGGGCAGGAGGCCTTCCCAGGCCCAGCGGGGGTGAATGGAAGTCGGCTCGGTGGTCCTCGCGGTCGCTGCCGTCATACGAGGAGCAGGAGGAGCTGAGGCTGTCCACAGGCGAGCGGCCCATGTCCGGTCGGACAGCAGGAGGCTGGGGCGGCTGCTGAGGGTTAAAGCCAGACGGGGTGACACGCTCACGAGGTGGCGAGATGGGCTCCGATTTGATGTTGACATTCTGGCTGGTGTTGATGGAGAGGTTGGAGCCCTGAGGTACGTGACCACCACCCCTGAGCAGAAGGAAGAGAAATATTAATACTATTAGAACTTTTTTTTTTACTGTAAATTTACAGGATTTTAGGCCCTAAACCAAGACAACACCTAGAACTCTTTATATACAAACACGGAAATACCAGTCTTGAATTTCTCTGCACAACATCTACAAAATCAGTTATTTAAATATTTTTATTGTATTTGTATACAATATTGATATTGATTTTACATCTTATACTTCTGTCACCGGACAGTCATAAAAGGCATTTCACTGCATGTCATACTGTGTATGGTTGTGTATGTGACAAATAAAAAAAAAACTGATTTAATTGCTTTTATGTTTATGAATGATTCAAACAGCATCTGAGTATTGGGTGTCTGCCCAATTTGCACATTGCCATCACACCAAAATTTGTACAGAAGACATCTCGTGCACAATCAGAAGTGGCCATGATCAATCAAATCTGTGCACAAAACATGCAATCAACCGAATGATTGTTTTGATTTTGGCTGATCTGTGTTGCAATTTAATGAAGTTAATACTCTGAGGCACGTAAGTGCACTTGTCATGTATTTGAGTCCTGCTGCCATCCCTGTACTGAAATACTGTAGCACAATTATGCAGGACTCATTGTACTAAACATAGTCGCCTCTAACTTTCAATGTTGCACTTTATTTAATCAAACATTATACAGCTTTGGCAAACAGGAAGTAACAGAAAGCATTTTCCATGTGTTCATTAAGCTCATACTGTGTGAGCTTCGGGTTTAACAAAGACAAACGAAAATAGGACATAGGCCAATTTAGCAATAATGACACTGGCCATAAGATCTGTACAAATTGTAAGAATTTAGAAGAAAGAATTTGGAAGAAGCTAAAATCACAGAGATACTGTGAAAACTACATTTCCACATCATTTCAGGTTAACTAATCCCCTCCAAATCAATTACATTTTTGTTACAAATAATGTTTAAATAGTTAAGGAAATAAGAACTAACTAAATAAGAACTTCAGACCTCTAAGGGCTAAGTAGTGCAGAAACAGAGGGACACAAGCACACACATACAGAGAGAGCACTGTATGCACATGCACACGCATGTTCACTTGAGAGAAGCCCATGGTGTGAATTCTGTGCAGCTACTTTCATTTGAGTGTGAGCGTGTGACCTTATGCCAGCCTGTAGGCGTGTGTGTGAGCGTCTGTGTGTGTATCGTGTTCCTGCATGTGCGTAAGCCTGTATTGTCTGAGTTACTCACACCAGCGAGCTGAGAGCTGCCTGGCCCAGTTGATGCTGTTGCCATGCCGACATGGAGCCCAGTGAGAGCCCTGGAGGACCGAAGCCTTGCAGAGAGGAGAGCTCAGCGCTGCTCAGGGAATATTCTGGAACAACAACAACGGGCTGCCAGTGAGCGCCACTAACACCTCCACACCTCAGGAGAACAGCAGGTTGTGGGAAATGACTGTATATGCATGTTTGAGAGTGTGTGCTGTACTCAAAGTGTTGGGTCATGTATATTTGATGGGTGATTTTGTGCAAATTTTTCAGTAAGCAATGAATTAAGCATGAGCCCAAATGTAAGTGTGTAAAACGTGTCTATGTGGTGTATGAGGATGTGTATGTGTCTCTCTGTGTGTGTGTGTGTGTGTGTGTGTGTGTGTGGTTTTGTACATTTTCAGAACTACAAAACTACAGTGTGTTGACCAACAAAAAGCAACATGTTTCATTTGTTTAAAACTGAAAGGGCAAAGCCATTCCCTTTAACTTAGTGAGGTTAAGATTATAGTTAATACAGTGTTAGACTAAGAAAATGCTGTAGGTGTTTTCCCACTGCTCAGAGTGGTTAATATTAAGAACCCTGAACTATCTATGCCCTGGTCTGGTTTTCCGACATACAATATATGTACATTCCACTACCATGTTGCTGACAGTGATGTGCTGAAAATAATCCACCACCCAAATAATACCTGCTCATGGGCTGTCTTGACATTGACGAACAGGGTAGAGGGGCTAACAAATGGTGCAGAGACATAGACATTCTGCAACTGTAAACTGTAAAGTGCACCTTTGTGGTCAGTGGAGGTGATAAAACTGACAATGAGATACAAGGTAAATGTACCTAATGAATTGGTTCCCTGGTGCATGTACATGAATGTGTGTGTGTGTGTTTTAAACTCACCAGTGTTGTAGGCAGTAGGCATGCCTGAGTAGACCAGGCCTTGTGGTTGTAGACTCGGGGTGGTGACGGACACCACGGGTGTGGCCAGAGGCTGAGTGGACTGGGAGCTGCTTATCCTCTGGGTATTCTGCAAACAGCACACCGAAGCAGACAGAGTTAATAACATAGAGACATTTCTGTGTGTGCCTTTTGCTGATCTAGTACGTTTTAATCCCCTTTTGAGATTCAAATGTTTTTTTATCACTGTTTGGCATTAAACAACAGCTTTGTTTTCGAAACTTTATGGAGTCCACTGTTCATATTACTTACACACTACTTAACAAATAAAATACTCCTTAACACTTATTGGAATGGTTTTAACTTTTAGAATCTCTGGTTGCACTTCTGTTTTTTACCACAACGGGGCACTGTAGCTTCACCATAAAATGTTTGATGATTTTATTGCTTTGAACAACATTGTTTACCAGCTGGCTTGTATTCAAAAACACAAGAAAATATGAAAGTGGTACAAATTAGGAGTCTGATCACAGACGTGTTATTAGGGGATATACTGAGACGTGACCATGGCCTGTTGGTGGAGGAGCCGCGTGCTAAACAAGGTTCAGTGGCAGGGAGGAGATAAGCTCCCACTGGCTCATGTTCAGGCTAACTTCTGGATATCACTCACACAAGATCACTGTCATTGTAATCACCTCAGCAATAATGTTCCAAAGCAATACAAACATAAAAGTAGATATTTCCGACATGAATCAAAGAAAATGCAGGGCAGATTCAAGTAAAGGTAATCCCCCGAATACCTTGAAATGTCCCCAGGTAGTGTCAAAACAAAACACTTGCCCGGTGTGTTTAAGGTTATGCAGTGACTTGTTGTGAATACATCTCATTGTGGTCACAGGCATGCAGTGCAAGCATTCAGTCACTCTTGGCACATGTTCATGCATAGTGCACACACAAAACGCACACACACACACTGCTACAGCCACTCAAACCAAACACTCTGAAATAAAATGTGCAGTTTGCTTGAACTATGACATTGAACTACCAAAACAAACATGTTTTAAATTAAATTCAAGACATTACATTTTAAAAAAAGTGAGCAGAGGATAAAGCTTATACAAGAAAAGACAAATTACAAGATATACAAAAAAGAATATTTTCCTAAAACCCATTGTTCAACAATATATCTTTATGAAAGACTTTAGGTTTGAAAAAACCTAAAAGGCTGACGGGCAGCTCCGGGGAAGCCAATGATATCTTTTTATGGCTGATTTAGTTCATATCTTCCTATTGTTTTGCATAAACCTGAAATTTTTTCTCAGGGCAAAAACACAGTCTAGTCATTTCGTTTCTCTTTGTGGTTGGCCTCTCCCCTCAATAACATGACCTCATGCTGGCCTCTGCTCTATCTCTCTATGACGTCATCCCGAATGAAGTAACCAGACACTCTAAAAGGAGAAGGAACTCTGAAGAGGACAAAAAAATTGAACAGCTTCAAGTAAATGTTGAAAATTATTAATGGCTGAGCTGATGGTGGGGGATTTTCTCTTCTTTTTTTTTTTCGTACATCTCCCTGTGAATGCTCACATCCTCATACACACAACGACACCCACACACAAATACTGAGAAACAATTACAAACTTAGGAAACTGAGACAGGCTGTCTTGAGCTTAACCTAAGACAGATTAGAAAACATGCAGTGAGTTGAACAAACCAAGTTCAAACCGGACTTCCTTTGCACACTTTGCTGCACTGGTGAACTAATCCAGAACTCAGCTCAGTCAAGCTTAGCTCCAACTCAAGCAAGTGCACTCATGTTTATCATGTTATTTTTTTTTCTTTTCCTGTGCTAACATGTGGCTTTGATAGCTTAAACGGTGAGGGCTGAAAACATTTTCGACCATTCTCTGGTCCAGGCAAGCGGTGCAACTCACCAACTCCATCTCCTCCTCCTCCGACTGTTCCCAACAGAAAAAGAACAGAGGATGGTATCAGTATGAAGCCTGTGCGGCACACCTACGCTTAACATCGTGACTTACTATGGAAGGCATGGTCCAGCTATAAGGGATACTTCCAAACCTGATGTTTCCTTTTAAGCATTGTCCTTTTATATAAATATATCAGTACCGAATGTTACTGCTTTTTATGACGAAATGGGCTGTGTTTGATTCTAAAACGCTTTATTTGGCAATTTATTTAATGTAAAGACATTTAATGTATACATTTCCTGTTTTTTTTTTTTTACCATTTATTCACAAAGTTTTTACCTGCAGAACAAAACAACGTGTTGCTGTTGGTATTGATACATATTAACCCTGGTATCACATATTGGATCAAAAAAATCTCCCGTCCCTACCTCCTATTCTAAAGCCATCTACAGCACGTCTTTTATCCTAAACTTATTCAAATCAAGTGAATGGCAGGTAAAACCAAATGCTACTCGGGTTACATGCTATTGTGTCCTTTAGTCAAATGAATTACGCTCTCCAGTCAAATTTGTCTCCACAACTTATTGCCTGGTCCAGCTAGAGTTTGCTTTTGTGTAATGTCAGCACGAACATGCATTCGTTCAAGCCAATCGAAATAAAGCCCACAGAGCTTAGAGCCGGTTTAATAAGGGGAGAGGATAAAAGAGTGTTGTAGGAGCATAGGTTTTTAAACGCTCAAGGAAATCTCTCTCAGGGACTTGACCTCGCTACTAAGAAGTGCTTAACCTTTCACGTCAAAGCATTGTCAATACATCGGCCGTTGAGCCCAATGGCTCCATCAATTTCTCTGCTTCTCGTTCATACAGCCCTCCACTTACATTAATTGATCGTTTTGTGGAGGGGATGGAATAAATGCTACACCACAGGAGAGTAACAAAACACACAGACCTGAAGATATACTGTGGTAGCTTTGCAAAAATGATGGGCAGTCACCTTAGCAATGCGTTAGAGGCTTTTTTTTAGAGTTACAAATGTCAGAATACATGATAACTACTACTTATGTTGGTTTTAATAGTTTCATAAGAACTGGGGGAAAAAAAGCATTGCTCATATAATTTATATTGTGTATTATATACATATATACAG
>JBBPCZ010000019.1:1183227-1199981 GCA_037974445.1 Brycinus macrolepidotus | reverse complement strand
TAAATGTATTGACATAATACACTTATGTATCGAAATGTTGATATGCTGGATCTATCATTTAGTGCAATTAACAAACAGAAAACTCTTTGACTTTACAGTATAGTCAGTATAGTCCACATGAACTACTACAAGTACTAACAAGTACTTATTTACATTGTTCTAGGATGAGTGCACTGAGTAGTTTGTTGATTAGAAAGAGACACATAAATGTTTTCACTTTTTTAAATGTTCTCAGCCCACTTTTTTCCTTACTGGGTTGTCTTCTAAGATGACGTAGCTGGAGGAGCTGTATGGTGTGAACTTTGAAGCTAGCTAGCCTGGGCCACAACTGTCTTAATACCCACACTCAATCAATAACAGTGGGGAGACACGACAAGGGCGACAAGATATTATCTGGCTCACACTCTGGGCTTCTGATTAAGCCTTCATCCCCACTCTGTCACACTGGGATGTGATTAATTTAATACCATTATGTCCTAATGACAGGCTGTCTGCAGGGCACACTGCCTGCCCCTGCCTTAGCCTGTCTGTCTGAAACACAAAGAGGGGGAGTCCTCAATCCTTACATACACATGTACATTCACTTCTACACACTTAACCGCTTAATCCACTAGACTTCTATTATCACATGACAGGAATGCAGAATTTGTTTTGATTCATATATAAAGCCCTAGTGCTTCCAGACCAAGCAGTGCAAGGAGAACCTTCGGTAACCCTGGTAATAACTCCCAAACAGTTCTATAAGATATAGGCTGGGCTGGTGAACAAAAATAGTGGTACACAATGCTAAAATAAGCCCATTATGGGTGAATTTTTTTAAGCTTTTTTCCTTTTCCTTTTTTTTTTTTTTTTTTTTTTTACATTTGCAGTGATTTATGAGTGTGACAAGCTGGAGTAGCCTCAGGTGCTGAGGTCCGAACTCTCTGCACCTTAATTATAATCATTAGAGAGGCTCTCTAATTTCTATATGAATAATTGAGCGAGTGTGATGGCACCTGGGCCATGGTGATATTCCACTGTGCTGTTCTTTTATTCCATTTTTACAGTAAAAAAAACACATTACAAAGCAGGAATTACATGTGAGGGAACTTCATTGGTAGTAGAAAAAAATCCAGTATGTATAGCATGACTAAGGTACATCAGTGGCAACAGAAAGTACCAAAGAAAGTTTGAATTGAGTTTTGCTGGAAATATGGTGCATGATAATGGTGTGTACAATGTTCTGTCACTGTACTCACCAGTGGGGGCATCATGCCTTTACTGGATGGCGGAATGACGACTCTCAGGTCTGGCTTGCGACTGCCGATGCCCATGTTGCTCCCTGGTGGTGGCGGTGATTTTGTGGGCATTACTTTCCCCAACCCGTTCCCACTAGGAGTACCCAGAAGACCTGGGGAGCCCCTGGGGTTGACAAAGCCGTTTCCTGTGGAGACATGCAGAGACAGAGAGCATTATGGGAGTGCGGTCCAATCAACCAATCGCCATCAGCTACGAGCTGAGGCGACAACACGCCATTTCGCAGCTGCAGTCATGGCATAGAATAGCACGCAACGTTAAGCGTTCCCAACCCTCTGGGAAAGTTCTAATAGATTCACTAATTATCCCTCACATTTACGAAAATAAAACAAGCATTTTAGAACTGATGAGCCCTTGGTTCTCTTGGTGAGCAAACGTATCAAAGCCGGCTTTGTGCGTCCAAGGATGAGGGAGGCAATTCAGTTTAACAAATGTAGTGTGACTTGGGCTTTTTAAGACGGCAATGGCTAAAGTCATTATAGCTGTGCACAACCATACAATGCCATAAAAGACTATTAAAGTTCCATTTTTGAAAGAAAGCCAAAAACTTTGCAAATGCATCACTTGTAGTAGAATTCCCACAAATACCTCACTGTTCTTGAGCTAAAACTTCCTATGCTTCTTATATGTGCAATGTTTCGATTTCATCCATGTCCACCAAAAGACAGTCCTAGTGAAGTCCTATTTATCTTTCAGTTAATAAAAAGGAGAAATCCTTAAGTGTATTTTTGACGCAATTGGTTCAGTGTTCCATACTGAACAATAAAACTGTCTCCAGGGTTAACATGAAAAACATCATTCTAGCATGGTACCCCGCATAACGAGTGCAATTCGTTTCAACGACGCGTTCGTTATGCGGGGAGTTCGTTGTGTAAAACACAATTTCCCATAGACTTCTATGAGAAATCGTGTAATTCGTTCCAGGTCGCCGCGAAAAATCGAAAAAATTACTAAAAAATGAAGACACAGCACTGTTAATGGGGGGTAATGTTTTACTGTTAAAACTAGTAAAACATTCAACAAAGCAGGGAATGATGTTAGGTTTTTTTCTTGGGGTTTACACTTCACAGAAAAAAGGAAAAAATTTGCAGTTTCACTCGCGAAAAAGTTGTCCTGCAACGAGAAGACCTTTAATTTAAACCACCAGTAAACACAGAGACACCAAAAACACATCAAAACAGGAAAAAAATGACACTAATGGGGAGAAACAACACAACATGATGTTTTGTCTTCATCTGAGACACATCTGGCTGGATTCAGCCATTTTTTTTAACGTAAAACTCAATTTTCACATGCGACGTGCGGTTCGTTGCGTGAAACGCGTTCGTTCTGCGAGTCATGCGCGCGGTCGCGGCGGTGTTCGTTATGCAGAACGTTCGTTCTGTGAGGCATTCGTTAAGCGGGGTACCACTGTACTGAGAAACTGAGTTTTTTGAACAGGTTTCTAGTTTTACGGTCTCAACATAAACACAAAGATTTTGCAGACGTAGTTATATACTGCCAGTAAATACCTAAAATATATATTATTTACAGGTAGCAGCTAATACCAAAAATACTTTATTTATTTAATGTGACATTTCTTCAACTTCTAACACGTACAAGTACTACAATGCACTATACAGTACTGCATTTGGATTTTTCTGCTGTTACTGATGAGAAAAGAGTCTAATCCATTGTGACAGCATCTTTAAGCCTGACGTCATAGTCATCCATATATTCATTGTAGGACTTTCCAGTTCCCTGTGTGAACGTCAGTTCTTCACAAAGCTGTCTTTCTACCATCTGCTGGTCCACATTGTTGGAGTTTCCTTCACACGACCGCTTGACATATTCTTCAACAATCGCAGGTCATTCGGCCACACGAACATGCAACCCCCGCAAAACAAACACAGGAATTACTACTGACTGCTGAAAATAACGTCGCCAAACAAGTGTCTACCGAAAGCACCACTTAAAGTGTCAATGAGCTGGGAATGAGAGCAGTTCTCCTGGCATGTGTGATCACGCTATCTTTCATAAGGCCTGGCTGATTTCAACCAGAAACATGTAGGACTTCAAAAATTTCTTTTTTTTAAAAAAAAGGGCAATTTCATTTACAGCCACTTGGAATTTGGCATGCAGGGTAAAGCACACTGTCATTTCCGTATGTTTGTCTGTTTTTCTCCATGATGGCAGCTTGATTAAATGTTAGTCATGGGGCTTTTTTCACCACCCCCACCCCCCTGTGCTCATTTCCTGTGAGAGGCTGCTCTGGGACATAGAGAGAGTGGGTCAATAGGAGAAGGGACATCACAAAGTAAAGACTGACTGAACAGAGCTTTTTAACCACGCTGGCAGTGGTAACTTACTCTCCATACTGTTCAAATCACTGTTCATTATCATACTACAGTCATACACCACAAGTATCTGGCAGAGGCATCTGATGTACAAAATGTGTTTAACCTCTTAAACTGTGGGTTTATTATTCAGTTACCAGTATAAATTATGAAATGAATATGTCAGCCAGGTATTTATGAGAGTGTGGAAGTGTATGACCGACATACATGCCCTTGGGAGTTTAAGCAGTTAAAGACACTGAGTTTTAGTACTTTAGCAGTTTCACTTCAGATAAAATGTTTTTAAATGATTATTTTATTGTAATTCTGGATTCTGTTCACTGAAACATGGCACATGATTTAGAGATGTTCCCACTCCCATTCTTGGTGACCCATCTAGCACAACTCATTGGCTAATTAACAAGCTTCTCGTTGGCTAGGTAAGGTGTGTAGAGCAGGGGGTCACCAGAAGTGGGATCTGGAATCCCTGTTTAAAGACTGTTTAGGTTTCCATATACATAAACTTGCAATGGGCAGCAGTTTAAATAGTACCACCCAACCACTGACTGTCCATCCAGTATTTAATTCCAAACTGATATCTTTATAGACTGTATCTCTAAATATTAAGGAAATAAAATTCAATAATAATAATAATAATAAAGTAATAAACTATTCAATGATAGTTCAATAATAAAGAGGCAACAAAAACAGGAACAACGTCTGCAAAATGCATCTGAATCATATAACAGCTCTTTGTTTCAGGAAACATTACAACTAGAAATTTCTTCGAAATGCAAGGATTTGTCTGGAGCAATTGAGCACAGCATTAGCCTGAGGTGAATTTCTAAGAAGAGTTTCATGTCTGGCTCTTCTAAGAACAGTTTTGTGTCTGGCCTTGTATGGTTCTTCGTTTGGCAGCAAGAGTACCACGCAGGCATGACTCCACGTGGAAAAACACCGTCAGCCTTTAAGTGAAGTCAAGAATATATATTCATTTCTAAATTATGCAATTAGTTATTTAAAGATTTAGGTATTGGTATATGTATGTTCACACAGGTATGGATGTTTCAATCAGAGTTTACATAGGTCCGTGTCCATCTTTTAATGATGAGCCTAGCAAAATTGGACAAAAAAAATGAAACTTCTAATAGTCCTTATCATGATTAGGGGTAACATTCAATAACGGTCGCCAAATCAGTCAAATTGCTAAGTGTGTGTATAAGTGATGTAAAAAATTGAACCCGTCAGTAGGAGGTATGTGTGTTTGACCATGCATGCATGTGCAGGGGGCGATAGCTGGGGGAGGGGGGTCGTCTGCACTGAGGGGTCGTCTGCACTGAGAGGAAGGAACACGTGTTGATATTACTGTAAAATGCACAACGGCAGTAGGCAGTATCTCTGATAAAGATCAGAAGGAGTGCTAATCTATGATATCACTGCATGGAAACGCTCCAAAACTATGCTCTGAAACTGGAGGTGTTGCCTTGCACACGGTAACTGAAACCCATCAGAGGAGCAACAAACTCATGTAGCGCCGCGCTGCCAAACCCACACTTGGCTAAGCGAAAAAATAAGCAAACACCCTCATATTGCACACCCTGGAATACAAAAAGCTGATCAAGTGAACAAGAATTTTTAAGGCAGAAATTTTATCTTCATCAGCTACCAGAGATTGATCCTTTGAATGCTCAGTTATTACTTGCATTTTCTTATGTGTTTAAGTGTAATCATATCATTTTAGATCATAATTAGATAAAAATTTAGACTATAATTAACATGTAATTACATTGTCAGTTAAGCAATGAATTACATTTACACTCTGTATCAACAGGTTACAATCTGCACTTCTGACTTCTTTTGGTATTTTTGGAGTCAAGAAATGACAAATGTGGCAAAAATGTAAAATCATAAAATACATTCAACTTTTAAAAAGAACTAAAGTAAAAGTGCATCTTATGCAGCAATGCAAGATAGACAGCTGCCTAGAGTTCCATTCTACTGAACCCCAATTTGAATTAATTTGCAGCTTAACACACATCACATGTATTGCTGCCATGCTGAATGACATGCTCAGTCTTCACACAGTGCATGTCATCATTCGCAGTAAACAAATGTAGATGCATGCTGAGCTTAGGATTCCTTACAGAGCACAGTAGACAGATCAGGCATAACATTAAAACCACCTGCATAATACCGAACCTCTGAAGAACGATAAAGCACCATAGTTGCCATTGTGTCCAATCTCATGGTTAATACTTCTCTCAGAAAATGGAGTTTGTCTTTAATTCATACTGGATTCTTGCCATGCCCTGCTGAGTGAACCCAGCATAACACTGTCCTGAAATGAACACAGAAAATAGAAGAGAAGCCTTATTAAACTGTGCACTCCCAAACAGAGACTCTCATGGCTCTGAACAATGCATTCTCCTTTGGGATCTTGCTTACATAACACTGTGCCTTTACAACCCCCAAAATTTTGTTTTCTTTTCAAAGTGAAAAAACAAAATGCCATTCCTCCAGAACACACCACAAGGCGCTAGATGAGGCCTGACGGGTACTGCACTATCATTACCTTAAGCAACTGTAGTTGAAAAGGGGTGAAGAGGCTGCGGGTAGGAAGGAGTCTAATGGATTTCCAGAATCAAAGCTTTGCTTCCCTAATAGATTAAGTGTAAAAGGGACCAAATTCTAATTATAGTTTTAATTAATGAAGCTGAACAGCACTTTTTTAGAGGGTGCAGCCGTATTGTTTTGGCTCAGGAAACTGCGCACAAGAACAATGTGAGCCGGCAAAATGAGCTACAACAGCTGTCGCCAAGAAAATCCAATTCATATTTTACTTGGAGAGCCCTTCAGTACAAAAATAAATATCATTTATAATGCCTCCATAAGAGTTCTTAAAAAAATAGGGTTGGAAAGTCCATTGGTAAAGATGGATTGAGGGAGGGGGGTTGCTGGGGTGGCTACAAGCCTCAAGAAAAGAAGGAATGTAACATGTACAGGAACAGTCTCTCGCAAAATTTTATTCAGACACACAAACAGGGTTTGTAATTGCTCTTTAACAGTGTAACTCCTCGGTATTAATGAGGGAATCTGCCATGCTTCTAGGCACGTTGCATAACCCAGTGAATACTCCACGCTCTTTCACATTCTGACAACCCTCTCATTGTTAATGCAAAACAGAGAAGGCGCCGAGCAGCCAAAAGTACTGTAGTGCGCCGCAAAAGTATCTGTAGTGCGCCGCATTGTGCTTGAAGCTGAATCCAAAATTGCCCTGTAGATCGTTAACATTAGATCGTTAATTGGTGCTCATCAAAACACCAATGACATATTTCATATTTTTGGAACAATTAAACTCGCATGGCTGCTTCTCTGTGCATGATCACACATTGTGAACCTCAATGTGTTCTCGAAAGTTGTGAGACTCTACCCATGCACATGATTCACAGTTTCTTTAAAGGCTTTGCAGCTGTTATGTTCCTTTTAATACACTTTACAGACTGTGAAATATGCAATTCGGGATGCTGTATCATCATCTCAAAACCAAAGCTTGGCACTCATGTGACAAAAACACTTATATTATCCATTTAAACATTGTATATCTGCTATATATAAGTTTGCCTATTTCTGCCCAAGTTACATTTTGACCTTCCGCAGCCCTGTGTTAGAGTAAACATTGAGGCAGATGTTACAAAAGGCATAGTTTTAAAAAAGATGATACAAAGTCTTTTGGGATCAAGTGAGATTGAGGCACAAAGCAAAGAAGCCTAGACCGCCTTCTGGAGCTGCAAGCTTCTCAGCCACCAGCAGTCTGTGCTAAGCTGCCTCAGACATTGCCTGGGGACCGTAAGCCCCCATTCTGCCCAAGCATACATACACACGCGCGCACACACACACGCACACACACAGCGGCCTCCGCTTCAGCAACCAGGACAGACGTTGCACAGTCAGCTGGGCTAGCTGGGGAAAAAAGGCTTGGATCAGCATCCAGAGAGAAGTGTCTGCAACCAGGCGTGGATGAGATGTATACGTTGGCAATGCCATGCAGACAACGCCCTACCAAGCTGAAATTGTTGGCTGAGTCATATTTTGAACAACTGCCTGATGTACAAATATGATTCAATTGTAGAGATTAGGAAAATAAACCTAGGAATTGTTAATGAATTAAGATTGTGGATAAGGAATATTTTGGGTATGGTTTGGTCAGAAAAGAATTGTTTGCCCCAAAATGTGGCTAACAATCAATGAATACTAGGAAATTTCAAGTTAGCTTTCACTCAGGTACATTCTTAAAAATAAAGGCACCAAAAGGGTTCTTTGGAGTAAAGAATCTCTCAATGGAGGGTTCTTTAAATCATTTAAATCATTTTGTGAAAGAGATGTGCAAGTTGGAAGAACTTCCACATAATGTAAAGGTTCTATACCAATTAATTATTTTTCCTCTAGAGCTACATCCAAGACAAGACCTTCTGAGGAACCTACATTTTAAAGAGTGTATGAAGGATTTTTGGCCCAAGTGTTCCTTTGGTTTTCTCAAAATATTGCATCAGTACCTATGTGTGCCTTTTCAAAGTCTGTATGCTTCAGTGTTAAATGGATTGTTTAGGGGTAGTTGTGTAATCCTTTTTTGAAGAGTGATATTTTCTTTCAGGCAAGGCTTGGAACAGTTTGTTCAATCCACCATGCGTGATGAGATTTTACTGCTTCATGTGAAAATATGGTATCTCAATTGAGGGGAAAAAAAACACTTCCACAAATTTGTCAGTCAACATCAGAACATGTTGGAGATGACGGAGACAAAGCCTTCTGCTCCTGTTCCACACATCAAAAGCGAAATGCATTTGGAAATACAGACTGGTACTCAAGCAGCTCAACAGTAGCAGGAGAACTAAGAGCAGAAAAGTAAGCCATTTTGTTCCAGAGATATAATGAGTCACTCTGTCCTCCGGCGACCGTACACGTGGTTAGGTAACGCACCGAAATAGTAGAAAAATGGAGACAAATCATGCTAGAATAAGAGCATGATACTTCACACATGGGAAAAAAATTTGCTTCCACCCTAACAGAGCATGGCAACATGAAGAGAAAAGACGTATATAGTTTTTTCTCAGAAGAAAGAGCCGAGAATGTGCCAGGATTAGAGCTTGGCTCATCCTCGCCATTCCCTGGACTTAAGAAGTGATCTAGAGCATTTCCCTGCGCTCTTTCTGCCAGTATTAGATGGAGCAGCGTGACCAATGGTCCTGCTCTGAACTGCCCCTTCTCCCCACAGTGCCTGCTGCTCAAGAGGTATGCACGGAATGCCCATTTGACAGGAGTGCTGAAGTGGTTCGTCTTCCAGGCGGCCGCGCTAGTCGAGAGCTGTTTGGAACAAACAACAGCTGCGCTGTGCGGCCAGAGAGCCAAAGGGCTGAGAGCCCTGGGCATTAGGCCCTAGCCACACCCTGTAATGCCACTGCTAACTAAGCATGGCTCTGAAGTAGGTCTGAGCGATTTGACGATATTACCCTTGCAATGTCAACACTCCTGACCAACTTTGCCTCTATGTTGCTAAGTTTAATTGCGCAAAGGAAGTCATCCACAAGTCATACTGAAGCAATATGGAAGTCTTTTTGTAGAAAGCTTCAAGTGCAAACTTCAAACCAAAAACTTCAGCCAACAGTAAAGGAAGCCTTGCTCATCTTGTACACAGTGTCAGAAACCCAGTAGCAATGATGTGTACAGTTGAGAGGAGGGCCTGACTGAGGCACAGCATCTGGAAAATGACTGATTTTGTTTTAAAAAGTTTTAGCGCAAAACCATCTTTCTGCATTTAAGAAAATAATACAAAAATATTTATAGTATTTATTGTAAATAGCATTTTTAAATAAAAGTGAATTTTATAAATAACGTTATTTATAGTTTAGTTATTATTTCGTTCTTTAATTATTTAGTTAGTTATTTACAATAAAATTACATTTTAAGTTACACAGCTAAATCATAAGGCTTGGTTAGAGTGAGTGCAGTCTTTATTTCCAGTCACTTTCATTTTTCCCACTTGTTGTGAGCATTATTCATGAAAAGAATGTACAAAACACTACTGGAGCGCTTTTGACACTCTTCACTCTCTAGGCTGTGCCATGCTGATTTAAAATTCTTGTAGTTTAAAGTTCTACATGTGTAGAGAACTGACATAAGGTATTTCAAGTAGAATACAAAAAAAGCAATAATCAACTTTCCAGGACTGACCACATAAGAACCAGTCAGCTACTATCTTCTGTGAGGGGGCACCTATAGTGGCTAGTTAAATAGTGCCACCCCAGGCTCTCCCTAGACAAGCCACTGCATGGTGACACACAGAAAACTCCAATTCTACATGCTGATGCGTTTCACTCTGGTCAACACGGTCATGTATTTGCCGTAACTCCTCTGGCAGCAGACTTAAACAAGGGGCCTTCCCCTAATTCTAAAACTGTACTGCCAGCGAGCCACTCACTTTGATAGGGTTAATATGAACACTAACATCATTTATCTTTGTGTTAAAAAGATCTATCTGAGGTTTTGAGAACTGAATATCATCCAGCCCTACAGCGAAGAGCAGGGCACATCCAGACCCTTGCTAAGGAGTACTGGGACATAATACCCCCTCATCAGACCTTTCGAGAGCAATCCTTGCTAACATAATTACTCAATAATTTAGTCTACAGTCTCATACTACCATGCCACTGGAAATGGGTCAGCGGGAAAATCTCTGACAAGCAATAGGGTAAAAGGCTTTGACGTTGAATGATCAGCAGCCAGCGCATGAATTCTGGCATTACAAACGCAGAGCTACTGCGCTTATGAAAACACACAGATGCACACGGAGCTCTAGCCTATGCATGGTTGAGTGTGATAATCACTGCTCTGCATATAGCTGTCACTCCTCATCATCACATGTGGGTGTCAAACTCTAAGACACTCTGTCCCAGTGCTTGTGTGTGCAAGCGAGTATATGTGTGAGTGTATGAATTCAGCAGCAAGACGGTCGAAGAGCACCTGCCTCTGCCAGTCACGAACACATGGTGTGCTTATGACAGCCTGTCCGGTCATTGTGTACAGAGGACTTAGTGGGATGTCATGGCCCGAATACTTGCAGGGTTCTGCTGGGTTAGGCATCTTGCAGGCTCGCACCAACCATATAAGGACTGCCGTAGTACTGGGAAAACAGATGCACCTGTCAATAGAGGGAAGGAAACTAGAGGAGGGAGGGAAGGAGAGAAGGGGGGTGCAGGGGCCTTTAAGGAAACATCAAGTTTATTTATCTGCCTGTCTGAATTAGCCCTCAAAAACATGGCCTCCCCCATTAAGCATTTCAGACACAAAGGCAAACTTTGAGTCGCTCGCATATATACAAACAGACCCCTTGGTGAGCACCTGACAGCTTAGAAAAGCAGTGCAGACTTATTGCACTACGCCAAACTGCCAGGAAGTTCTTTTCAATACCATTCTCCCTGCAATGTGCACATCATAGCTCACACAGCCAGGCCTTTACATTCAGTATAGTGCTAGACAGTTGATTCAATTCAGTGGCATTTGGAACAGTATGATGGTATCACATGATATTTAAGTTAAATAAATTAATTAACTAGCACTTCCTGAGCACTCTATGAGTACTTCAGTTTAAAAGAATGCTAGAATGATCCAATGTAAACTGATTTGCTCTGTTTTATACCAAATTAGAAGAAGGGAAATTCACACAGTACTGTCAACCTTGACCAAACACAAAGAAACAAAGTTTTAATGTATTCTGCACTGTTCTTTTAAAATAATCTGAGGCACATAACAAATTACATACAGTCATGCGTGAAATAGTAAGCACCCCCGCTCAAACAAAACAAAAAGTTCACATCAACAAACTTCTGCACATTTCTGCCCAACAGTTTGTTATATATTTGTTGTTAATGGAAAAGTTACACCACATTTTATATTTTATGGCGCATTTATTTTTTCCCAAATTTTAAACTAAAATAAATGGAAACTGTGTACTAAAATGCATTATTTATGTTTGTGCTCTGTAGAAGGTGTTTTAACTTACTTTCACTTTAAAAAGAACAAAACAGATAAAAAGGTGTTCAAAATTTGGAACTGTACGTTGCAGTTTTTCTTATCTAGCAATACCACTGAAACTAAAAATCAGTATCTCTATGACACAGATACTGGTATACTAGCAATGTCGACATATTGCCCAGCACTATTCCAACAAAAAGAAACAAATGACGGTGCAAAAATCCCCTAACATGATGAGACCATCTACAAGCTAGTAGCACGAGACCGATGAAGCATTAAGGAGTGTTCCAGCATTGTTTCCAAAAGTCACTCCCCTGCGAAGAGGTGCTCCATAACGGTGAAAAAGCAGCCCTGCTAAACCACTGACACAGACAGAGCAGCCTGCTGGAGAACAGAGGCAATCCTGGTATTTGTAACTGTCAGCGAGGAGCAGTTGGACACATGACCTTGTGTGCGTCCTTGGTGACTCGACAGTGTGTGTACACACAAGCAGCAGGCCAGGGACGCCAGCAGCTGCCACCATTTTCTTTGAGTATTCCACTGTTTACTTTCACTCCAAAAACATGACTGGACAAGCAAACACACCGATGGATGTCAGTTGCACTACAAAACATCTTAGAGCCAATTAAAAAAGTGCTAAACCTGTGAAAAAACCTGGGTAAAAATTAATGCCAGTAGCTCTCAGTTAGCATTATGCAAATGAGCTGGTCACCAACCTTCAGTCACACTAACATTTTTAGGTGAACTATCCCACCTAGACCTTCTTTAATGATGATGTCTGCAAGATGTTAATGCATTCTGAACAAACATCAGAAACAAATGCTTGACGAACGCCTTCTGTTGTCCTCCTAAAGGACAAAGTCACTTTACCATCAATCACAAGCCTGTAAAGGTAGTGAACACACATGACCTAGATTTCCAAGTATCCAGGGGAGGCAGAGAATTGCTAACACTACTGTTCTGCTCTCCTTCCTCTCTCATTTAAAACAGAGGAGAAACAAGTGGGGTAGACTGAGCTAGCTATGTGTAGCAGGACAACAGGGGTGTAGATATAGTCACTCTGCAACGATGCAGCTGTAGAGGTTGCCCTCTTGTGCTGATTTAGGACAAGCTGCCTCATCTAAATGAGCGTTTTAAAGAAACTGATCAATCAGCTATAAGACAGTGTAAGATCATGATACTTGAAAACATCTTCCCAATATAGGATATGTGTCATGAGATTTAGTTCGAAATGAGGTTTAAATGAACAAACTAGCAAATGGGTTTTCCACAAATAAAAGTAAAAAAAAACTATGGCAAAAACGTTAAACACGCATTAGTGTCTGAACTGTAAATGATTATAGGATTGAGCACAAAAATCATTTTTACAGCCTAATAAGCAAAAAGGGGTTGTTTAAAGCTTCTTTAGTAAAAGCAATGGTTTTACATAGATGACAAGAATCTTCTAAAAGGTTCTTCTTCACTATAATGGGAAACCAGTTGTGTGCGGTTCTTTAAAGCAACTTTTTCTTTTTAAAATAGTTCTATATAGCACCAATAATAGCCTTGTTACTGTTAAAAGCCAATGAATCTTTTTTGGTACTGTTACTGTACTGTTAGAAGCTCTTTTGCTAAGAATGTAGCTGGAAAACTATGAGTATAATACAGTAAGTACAGTGATTTTTATAGGAATGTTTGCAAAAATAAACAAGCAGAATTTTATAAAATAGGATAATGGGCTGACATCAGCTTCTTACTACCATGCAATGCACAGAGCTACTATACACTGTTTTTTGTTGCTATATAACTGCACTGTATCTGTCTTTATTATGATACATGTACTTAAGTGGTACTCATTTATACTTTTGTGATGTATTTTGTGATGTAATTTAACATGATAACTGTAACATCATTATTTCACCCACCCCTAGGAAAGAAGTCTCATGGCAGCAATAAAGAGTAATAAAAAGGCCATGCTTCTGCTAAGGAGAGCGGATGCAATCAGTGACTCCAGAGGACTTTCCCGCAGGTCTCTGCTGTTTGGCGCTGAGCGGTCTGGCCTAGCCAGCATGCCACCTAATGAGGTGCACAAAATGAGATGATTAACCATCTGCATCCTACAGCGCTTCAGTGTTTGTGTGTGCCTATGTGTGTGACAGAGGAGACCTTACGTATACCCTACTGCACTCACTTCAACTGTGTGAAAAAAGATGATAATGATGCATTGAGTTGCTATGACAACCTGTAGGCTGATGGCGCTTGTTTGATAGATTGCTGCTTTCAGAGCCTGTTGTTCAAAGGACCACCAACTGTGGGGTATGCGCTGTAATGAAAAAGGTTAGGCTCTCTTTCACAGACCTCCACTCTGACTCACAAACAACTTGTGAACAAGCCGTGCAACGGCGACCTTCACCAATATGTGCAGTTGTAAGCTGACAACAGGAAGTATGTGCTGCCACGCAGAGTATGCAAAGAGTGTTTGGCCATAGCTGTGGTCAGTGGAAGGGGCTTGTGGCAACACCGCAACGACGTTCTGCAACAGTGCAGCAGAGGCCAACTTCCCCTTTCTGCACCTATAATCATGCTTTCTCTACGACCCTCACACACACTGCGACAGACTCTGCAAGGTGATGGCTGGTATTTCCGGCAATGCAAAACCTGTAAAGAGAACCGCTGAAACTTTTCTTTGAAAACCTGCACATTTTGAAACTTGCAAAAGCGGATTTATTCCACTGTCTGAAAAGGTCATGTTGTGCTAACTTCTACTGAACTCTAGCCTTTCTACTGTATTTCAAAATGGTTTTGGGTTAGAAAGTAACATAATATTGCAGCATTTAATCCAGAAAGCAGATTTTATATGAATAAATGATTCCCGACTGGTTGCCTGTCACATGTGTGGGATCACCCAGCGTTTTAATAAAAGATCATGTTTTCTGGATCAGTCTGCAGTAAGAACATTGATTAGAAAGGTGTTTTAAGTTTGTCATTTTTTTTCTCTATAACAACTACACAACTAACAACTGAAGGTTCCAGTTTTATGGTTTTTGCTACCTGTTCAAGAAACCAACACGACCAACCCAACCTAGTGGTACTAAAGGGTATTCTGTCTGTTTAGGTAACGCTTGCTGCTGAAGCAAACACAATTTAGTAAATTCTTTAAACTTCCAGTTGCTGGATAAAGTCAAATTCTATTACATCACCAATATTAGCAAATAAATATTTAAAAAATCATTTACATGATTTTGTTCTCTAGATAGGAAGCTAATGCTACTGTTTAGCTAACCACCACAGTTTTTCTCATATTCTCACACATTTGCCAACTGAAGAATACATGCTTTGATATTATACATATCAGCATTATATTATTTCCTGTTAGCATAGCTAGTGTTAAGCTAGAATGTAGCTAATGCATCAGTTTACTCAGTTTGCTCGACTCTGTATATAAGTCTGCATAAATGTAGACATTTGTTTCAATGAGTGTATGCAGAACAGTGTGTTATTGCTTCACATCTAACTAATTTTTTTAAAACTAATTAGCAAATTAGAAAGGTAATCGGTCAAACTAAATTAATCTTTTGGGTAAATGTTTTTCAATATATGTTTTTAATAAAAGTTTGGTAAAGAAAAAAAAGTCAAATCATTATTTGGGCAAAACCCACTCTTTATACCAAGAAAGAAACCTTGGTGAACATGAAGTTCAGTGCATTAGTAAATACAGACTGTTGTATCATGTAATAAAACTTTTGCAGGCATTTTTCTTAAATAATTGAAAAGTACCAGTCGACATCAAACTTTACAATAGAATTTCAAAAGAAATTCAGGAAGGAGTCCTCAAGCTTTTGATTGACAGTGTACATCTGCGTTCTCTCTCTCGCTTTCTCTCTCTCACCCACCCAAAGACCTTTCGTTAACAGTCCAGTACAGTTATGTTACACCACGTGGTTGTCATGGAGACCACTTCCAGGAGATAATTGATCGCACTTCTGTTACCTTCCTGCCGACACTGAAAAGGAGCGAAATGTGGAACATGACGAGAAACTTGCAGCAATTGCTAATATAAAGCAGGTGGGAGAGAAAAGCATGCAATTCACTCTCTGCTTCTTCGGCTTCATCCATTCTCCAAAAAGGATGTTTTAAAAGGTTTTTTGTGGGGTTGTAGTTGCAGCCATTTGAAGGTGAAATGTCTTGCCTGTTGGCCCACTGAAAAACCTTTTATCGCTTTAGTCTTTTCAGTCTGAAGTACCATACCAAATAAAATGATAATAAAGAGATTTAAACTTTTGTACAGCTGTAGCAATGGCATAGTGAAGGTTACCTCACATTCAAAACATCACAACTTTGAATCTTTTCAAGACACAGCAAAGAAAAAAGATTAAAGGTCAAAGGCCTGCGGGTAGATATCCTCCTTCTTTTTTGCTCTCCATCACTGGAAAAGCATGCTCATGAGTTCTTGACAAACAGAAACAAAACGCTTTGCAGATGAGAACACTATATTGCCTTCATGACTGGAACTGTTTCTTCATAATTCTTCCACCTTCTTTTCATTTTGCTTGACACAAAACTGGATAAGCTGAAGAACCTCAAGGCTCTGTCCAAAATGGATAAGCTAAAGAACCTCAAGGCTCTGTCCAAAATGGAAAAGCTGAAGAACACCGAAGCTCTGTATACAATGGATAAGCTAAAGAACCTTGAAACTCTGCCCAAAATGGATAAGCTGAAAAACTTCAAAGCTCTGGGCAAAAATGAATAAGCTGAAGAACCTCAAAGCGACGTAATCACAATTAAACTCAAAAATGTGAGAAATGGGTATAGGAGCTGAACTGACCTGCACTGCCTGTGCTGGGCGGCCTGTGCGGGCCACCAGTGGACACCACGTTTCTGTGAAGAGAGCCCTGGGGAGGGGACAGCATGGAGCCGTCAGTCAGCGAGGTGACAGCAGCTGGCAGACCCTGGCCACTCAGAGAGCCCCCTGGGTTGTAGGACATGGGATTGGGGTTCGTCACTGGCACCGCCACGTGCATGGAGAAATTCTGCTGGGGCAAAGCCGTAGGCTGCAAAGCGCACGCACGCACGCACACACACACACACACACACACACACACACACACACACACACACACACACACACACACACAC
>JBBPCZ010000019.1:1142134-1167958 GCA_037974445.1 Brycinus macrolepidotus | reverse complement strand
CCACTTTCTGCCGTGACAATGCAAATTTCCCACTTGTGGGACTAATAAAGGTTTATCTTATCTTATCTTATCTTAAATCAGTTCACAGAAACTGTGAGAGAATTAAGTTTCTCACTTACAATTTGGAACTCTCCTGCTTCTCTGACATCATGAATTGCACAACACGTTATGGACAACTACCAACGAAATGAGATTTTCAATATTTAAAATGAAGCAGGACTGGATGAGACCACTTTTCAGTGACAAAGTGATCTTTGCAAATAATAGAAAACAAAATCAAGCATGTTGATCACTTTTAAAAGTACCTTATGGCTGAAGGTCAGCTGGGCTGACTTCTGTCTTGGCTTAGTATTTTACTTTTTCCAATCGGACAGTCTCTAATGTTGACCCTGATCAGTTTTTTCAGTGTACCACCGTGTGTATGAGTGCGTGTTACTGCATATATCTTTGCTGTCTTAAGAACGTCATTAAGAAACATTCACATATTACAAAGGGTCGCTAGTTACTCCAAACAAGAAATTATTAAAAAACAACAATGTTACGGGCTTGAGTTTTCACCTGCAGTATGAGACTGTGAGTCATATGACCATGTGTTTTACTTGTGTGTGAATGTGTGTGTGTGTGTGTGTGTGTGTGTGTGTGAGAGAGAGAGAGAGAGAGAGAGTGTGGGGAGGAAGGTGGGAAGAAAGCATAATTTGTGTACTAATACACCTAACAGGCAGTGTTAGGTGTAGATGATGCTAAATAAAAGCGGCATTGTTTGCAAAAGTCACACATGGGTTGGTGGTTATACTTACCTCGAGCCCACAGCGTAAAATCAGGTCACATACCATAGGGCTCTAGAAACCGCCGGGCAGAGCTTTGGTAACCCTCATCCATATCCTCATGTGAATGAGGCTGCCTTGCTGTCATTAGTGATTCCAGCCAAATTAGGTCAGCTAATGACATACTTTTGAGTTCTGCTACACTAAACTGCCAAAGTAACCTTGCTCTGTGAAAAAGGCAAGCAATACACTACATGTACTACATGTTTAAAATCCATATGGGTCTTTTTTTAATTCAGTAATCTTCAATGGTGTGTATGTGTCTCACTTCAGGCCCTTATTTTCTTAATAACAGAACATCAGTTTCATTATAGTACAAAAAATGACTAGTGACTAATAAACTTGCACTATCCCTTAAACTGCAATTAACTAGAAACTAATAATGATTAGAAGCTAAACTAATACATTTCAAAATATTAAGCCAGAGAAGTCACTGGAGCTCAAAATTCTTATGTGACCTTGAAGCGATAACGATAATGTTTACAGTGTTGTGAAACTTTGCGTTTGAGCACATGGTCCACTTGCATGGTTAGAAAGAGTCAAGCTCTCCTGCCTGTGAGTCAGTGTGAGAACCACTCAGCTGTTTTCCACGGCCTTGTAAAGGGCGGAGTACTCTCTCCCTCACTCTGTCTCTTTCTCTCTCCAAACCTGAATTAACCCTCTCTTGGCTCCTGTTATTGTGTAAGCCTGTGCCAACACCTGGGGAACAGAGGTTATGGTAGGAAGATTTGTGGTGTGTGTGTGTGTGTGCGTGCATGTGTGTGTGTGTGTGTGTACGCATGCATCATGGTTTGAGCAAAAGAAAGGGAGTGTAAGAGGGAAAAAAGGAGGGAGAGAAAGTGCGATGCAGCAGGCCTGCATATTTACATGCATCCAAATGCATAAATATGCATGAATGTGAATAAATGTTTGCAAATCTGTCCTTCTTTTCAATTACAGAAGAGCTCCCAAACATTATTTACATGTAACCTTTGCACTCCGACATTTAAGAATCTGTTACACATAAAAGCTCTTTGAAGTCTAGTCTATGGTGGGCTGCCAAATTTTTTTCCCCTTCTCCTTTTATAAGTCTGAATCACATCATATGTATTACCAAATCATAAGCAATGTCAATTGATTGAAAATCTTCCGCTGGCAGCCCACAATCACCAGTGAGATCAGCTCAGTCTGCCGTACACAAATAATCCAGCACTACAAGCAAAGGAATTTTAATTGAAAGCACAGGTATGACACTGTGCGTGCCAGTTCATCTATACTGTATACTGTTCAGAAGAAAAAAAAAACAAAACTGTGCTTAATTTAAGCCTGAGCCAGTAGAAATAATCTTTCATGTCAACGTTGGAACCGTTGCAGCAGCCATTTGAGATTACCTCACCTGAGAGTAATTCACTGTTGAAACCTGCATACAGACAATATGCCAGAACAATAAGCTGGAGTGGAATGGTATCAGAGAGACTGTGTTTAAGTCCAACGAAAGAAAAAACACAATGTTGCTGTCATTAAAATTCTTCATCTACTTTTTTTTCTTACATCTGAAAATGCCAGCTGCCCTTCACTTTACTTAAACAGTTCATGTCAAATGAATGTTCAGAAATGTTAAAAAGATTTTTAAGTTATATAAACAGATGTTACGTTAAGAATGTTTTTCCATTCTCCTATAAAGTTACAATGTAGGAGATCAGATTTTCCTCCAACAGTAACGATAAGTATCACAGAGAGAGAGAAAGTGAGAGAGAGAGGGAGAGAAAGAGAGAGAGAGAGAGAGAGAGAGAGAGAGACAGAGACAGAAGGAGCAAGAGATACATTCTCCCTCTTATTGAATTACATTCAATCATGTTTGGCCGTGTTGGTGATGCTTCCCTCCCTCCCTCTGGAGCGTAATCAATTGCTGGAGAGGCGGCCTCCATTAGCCCTCTCTCTTGCTGTCTAGGGACTGGTGCTGATGGTAACCAGGAGAAGAGAGGGATGTAGAAAAAGATGGAGGGAAGGAGGGAGGTTGGTTAAGTTCAAGTAGAATGGCGTACACAGCAAGGTCCTTCATCGTTTCCATTTTTGTTTCCATTATACCTTCGTACTCTGCATCAAAGCATTTATTAGGAGGCCTCTGCTTGAGAGAGCAGAGAAAGTTCAAGTACAGTATAAGGCGAAGCTCCTCATCGATTCCATTATGCCCAAAATCTCGGCCTCGAAACGTGCAGAAACACAGCAAAACACTCTAATTGGAAATCGCTTCCCTGCAAAGCATTTTGTCAGCCCTGTAGCTCTCTTTCGCCCGGACGGATTCATATGAGCACAAATTGCAGCTATAAGTTACATATTTTCCCTGTAATATCGCATTACAGCTCAGTCACTGAACTCTAAGGCATGCCGCATTACAAGGAAAAACGATAGCGATATTTTGCCGGCTCTGCATGGTGCTCTTTTACGGTTCGTATTATGATATTGCTTTTCTTGTTTGATGAAGGACCATTGAGAACTTCCTCAGCAATCGAGATCGGATGCGTATTGTGGCGATCTGTGACGGAGGAGAAAACGTCTCAGACATTGGCCTGTAAAGTATAATATCCATAAAATCGAAAGGTAACACTTGGAGAAGGCCTGCACATGCTAAGGTGTACACGATAACAAACGGCTCAGAAAACTTTCGATGTCCACATCTGTGACTGAGAACTCTCTGGACCAACCAAAAGCTGTTATATCTTTAAGCAATGAGTTTTGGGGTGAAGATAAGGCTCCTTTTTAGGCTATACCTCAAAAAAACCAACCATGACCTTATACAAGAGTGACTACACTCAGCAAACAGGGACTAAAATAAATATCTTCACGAGTACATTTTAAGTATCTTTAGTCAGAATCTATCATATTCTTAACTTAAAATGATCATATCATATTTCATTTTTTTTTTTAGAACTTGACATCTGGTTTTTATTTTTGTATTTTTCGAAAAGGTTAGCCTATAAAAAGATACAAATATGCCCCCTTTCCCTGGAAAAGTGAGTGTAATATACCTTTAAAACATACCTTTAGGTTTACAGTTATACCTTGAGGACTATTCAGTACCACTGAGGGTACAATTACATTGCGTGTACTTTGGGGGACAATATTGCTCCTGTATAGTACCTAACAGTGCACCTCATTTCACTTAAAAGAAGCCCAAACTGACTTCCTTGGTAAAACTTTCTCCGCAAGGCAGCACAGAAAAAGACATGAAGCAGAGGCAAGAAGCCGTGTGTTTATCTCTCAAACCGAAGGGCTAAAATGACACAGTGAAAATGAGTCATTCATTTGAACCCACGCGCGCTCGTGCTGCTTCTCCCTCTAGTTTCATTTGTGAATGGGCGCGAGGGCTATTTGCACAGAGTCAGCAGGGCTCGCACTCAAGCACTTGAGATTGCAGGCTGCCTCATTAGTCTTATTCGAGATTAATGTTTACCGAGGACACGCCTCGCTGCGGCTTTGTCAGATGCTTTTTTGTTCAGACCTCTCGAAAGAGACCTGGTTGTAAAATAAAAAATATCAGACTCGCGAGAGAAAAAAGGAGAGAGAGAAAGAGACAGAGATGAGGCTGAGGAAGAGAGGTAGAGAGAGAATATCACTGACGTCAATGAGGCACGACATGTACTGAAAACAAGACTCTCTTGGCAGTAACCAGGTAACAGGCACTGCACTCAAGAGGGCAGGGACGCACTGGATGAGCACGAGAGGGTACGATTCGCGCACCCGCATGAGCATCACAGAAGCACGCGGCGGCCTGTTTTAGCCATGCTCTATTAATCGATGCGTCATCTTGCTAATGGTTAAACAAAACAACACAAAATTCAGCAAACAAAAACAGGCCATTATTAAAAAGTTGTGACACAAAAAAAACAGTGATAAAAAAATGTTGAGGACTGATCCTCTGCTTCATTAGTGTTTCACTAGCTTCACGTCTTTCGCTCTCGTTCTCGCCACGGACCCCGAGTGTTTCTCGGATGCCTGGTGTGAATGAGAAGGATCTGAGCTGCTTTTGCTCGCCGTCTGTTCTCGGTTAGGAAGCAAACATGCAACAGTGTTTCCACAGCAACCTAGTCACACTTAACACATGAGGAAAAAAGGGGGAAAAAAAGCAATGACTTCAAACCATGCCTCAAATAAAACAAAAGGTACTTATAACCTAGGAGTGAACATATGCAGAAAAAAACATTGCTTTAGTAAAAGGAAAGTGAGAGCAGGAGGAAAAATGGGATGTTCCCATCGAGAATGTTGGTCCCGTCCTAGAGTGAAAACCCAGAGGAAAGGGAGTCCTTGTCCTATAAAAGAGGGCACTTTGAAACACAGCGGGACACTCGTTACAACACCATTAGTGTTCCGGAACTCAGCGTGGTCTATTAAGGCAGAGCTTTTTTAACCTGCTACACGTACTTCACCCCAGCATAAGAGGAAAGCTAGTGCCAATTCAGTTACACAGCAGAGGCTTTTTCCATCAGGCTTTTTAAAATGGAAACGATCATTTTCATCAGAGCTATATTATATTTGAGCTCTTCTAGCGGTCTGTGACCTTAAGGAACAACAAATAACACTTGTTGACAGACAAGCTAAAGGAAAATCAGATTCAACCACATACAATAATGTTCAAAAACTTGGAACTGCTTGCCATATAAATATATATTTTTTATTTTAGTTAATGTTTATTTATCCAGTGTAGATGGCAAATAAATGAGTGTGTGTTTCCAAGACTCAAGCCCGTTTCCCCATTATTGAACAGCCAGAAAGCTCTCCGGATAGCATCCACAGCAGAGCTGGCCAATCAAAGGCGTCTCTTAAGTCACGTGGACAGAACTGGGCATTGAGCACTTTCCTCTGAGCACATGCAGCTGCACTAAAACGATGTGTGAGGAGCAGCTTGAAAAGATGAACTGATTGGAGGAAGCATATGTTAGCTCTCGACCGCCCTAAGAAATAATTATTCATTGTATTTCTAGTCATTTCCCATGAAAGTATTCAGCTCAGGATCTGATCACCAGTCTGTAAATATGAGGCTTTCTAGATAATACCCCATTAATGTTTATATCTGATGTTTTAAATTTGCTTTGGTCCATATGTTCTCAGAGCTTGGATGAGCATAAATCTGATTAAATGTTTCCAATCAGTCAAACCATATGGCAAAAACTTGATTTTATCACTTCATTTACCATATTAAATCCAATCTGTTGATCACAGGGACAACAGTTTTTCTAAATTTGCTTGTTAATTAAAGTACAAAAGTCAAAAGAGAGTACTTTCAGATGTTCATCCAGGGTATGAGTGGATGAACTGTACATACTTTTGTAACTTTAAATCCATCAGAATAAGTTCTGTGCCATTTTGCGTATTTTAGTTATCTTTAGTTGTTGAACGTGGGTTCCTTTCTTGATAAAATTTTAATGCTGTAAAACTTTCTCAATAACGCTGCTTTGGATTCTTCTAAAACTGATTACCTCCTACAGATTACCTGAGGTCTATGTACCAAGTTGCACAGTGCTCTCATCATATTATTCTTATTATTATTTCACAATTTGGCAACGTTGGAACACAACAACAACAACAAAACTGAAGGTTTCCAGTTACCAAAACACTGATTCTACACTTTTAAGACTCTTTTAAAGCCTGCCAAACTACGATCCTCAGCACCCGCTCATATCTTTACTACTAACAACTCACATCCCTCTCAAGTGTCAGCAGAGTAAAGCTAGATCTTCCTGCCTTGGGAAAGACATGTTTACTTTGGCTTGTTTATATACTAGCATGGGCAGCACCCTCCACATTAATCAGGAGCAGCCAGAGGGTCTGTTCTATTATTACTGTACCCTACCAAGATAGTGCTGCTATTTCTGTTGCCAACGTATACATTTGGATGTACTTTGGATTATTTTTAGTTGGAGTTACTACACACATCCCTCCCCTCCCCCTTGTTGTACTCAGAATACCTTGTTTGTTTTGATCATACAGACTGACAGAACAGATTAATCGGGTCAGCGACCTTTGCTGGAATGCTCATCAATGGACCAGCATTAGTGCTGGGGTTTCAAGTTTGTCCAAATGACTGTAATGTTCTGGGAAAGAGGCAGTACTGACGCTGCAGCTGACGCGTTGTGCCGTGAGGTATAAACGGTATGCCAGCACCACACTGCATGTCAATCTGAATGAATGAAAGTTGTTTTTTTGCAAAGCAAAAACATAGATGGCATTCCCAGACATGTACAGCACTGCAATGCGTTACAGTAACCTGGCCTTTACTAATTAAACAGTCCAAATGCATTCCAGAAAGAAGGACACATTTATATTTAAGCCACAATAAACTGATCTTATATTAACAAAATGAACTAACATTTTTTTTTATAATAATCTCTACATAATCCCTCTGTGAGGCATCAGATGAATACAAAGACAGAAATATATTTAACATCTATTCCCTGCTATACTTTCCAAGAATTATGAAATTATGAGGAGATCAAATAAATTACACGCTTCTAAAACTCGAGCTGTTCGCTATATACAACTGCTTCTATTTGTGATTGAAACTTATTATTAAATGCCGCGACACCCGACTGCCCCATAAAAGAGGGCTGAGCCTTGTGTCAATACGGCTGACATTTGGTTTGGCTTAATCGCTTCCTTAATATGGAGACATTTCAATGTGAGAAAAGAGACAGTATGAAAAGAGGTGTGTGTGAAGGAAGGGGGTGGGAGGGGGGATGTTAAAGAACTGCACTGGTGGAGACATTAAGGGGTGAGCGCTGGGGAATTGAGGAGAGATGGAGACGAAGATCGCCGAAATGAAGCGAAATGTTACAGATCATGAGGGAAATTAGACAAGCTTTAATAACTGTTACATCCAAAAAAAAAAAAAAAACAGTACCAAAGTGATATCTGAATCAAACTGACAGCTGTTAAAAAGGGGGCTGCTAAGATTGCTCAAATTATCATGTCATGAACTTCTTTCCCCCAGCTTGATGAAGAACAAAGAACTTTGTGGAAAGCTTTGGCTTCAACTTCTAAAACTACAAACGATGACATCATTTTATATAGTTCTGCAGTTGTAACAGACACTATGAAAGTCTTAACTTTCTCATGCAGAGGCAGGTGGCTATTTCTACCCTTTACTATTTCTCCTTTAAAATGTGATTTCATGATTTCTCAGTGCTTAACACATTTCTTTCCATTTGAAAAGAACATGATCTAGCAATGCTGGGAATTCATTGATTTTTATCTTCTTCTTTTTTTTTCCCCCTTTTTTTTTGTTGGTCTCTGATATGATTAGGAACATAGGTACCTCAGTCAGCTTTTATTGCAAGTCTGATTAAATAAAGGAATAAGAAAGAATTCCAAACAGGAACTATTGCAGTACATCCATAGGGATAGAGAACACAGTAGCACAACAATAACACATGAATTCTACATGCTGGCACATTTTACCAAACTCAGCTAGGGTTGAACAATTTGGTAAAAATATCTAATCGACATCTTTCCAGTATTGCAAGTGCAATTTAAATGCCACTATCTTTCATACCTCCAAATCTTTTTTCATCAAGAAGACTAGGACATGCATTTTTTTTTAACTTGAACATAAGTGTGCCAGCCAGCCAGTTCACAAGCTCTGCAATTTTTAGATTTCATTATTATTACTAGTTTCCAAATAAACCTCATCATACAGCCATAATCACAATTATTCTGGGGGAAATTTTAATGAGTTTAAAGGGACATTGCCAAATTCTCAGAATAAATTGTCAGCGATGTGGTCTGTAAGATGGAGCTAAGGACTTTTTACTATTCATCTTAGCACAATAGAACGCTGTTATTTTGCCTTTGCATTAAGGCCATGGGAGCCCATGTCTCATCCTTACAGGGAGCGGCCCAGGCCTTGCCAAGCAGTGTAACTAACCATGCATACCCATGAGCCATCTCAAATGTCAAACAAGGCTTTAGCAGATCACACAGGGAGCCTGGCCTCTGGCCAGCCCCAAAATCAAACCACTAAGTTAAGCATTTGCCAATTAAAATGTAATCTTTTTCCCCCCTCCCTATTTTCGTGTTGTCATCTGTGAATATCAAACACAAATTAAGCCCCTGACCCCTTTTGGATTCATCCTGGCAGACTCAGGACCGCCGGAGTGGCAGCACTGTTAGTGGGTGTGCGTGAATGTGCATGTGCTTGTGTGTGCCCAGCAGAACCTCAAGGAAGGACTCGAATGCCCCTGCTTTCAGCTGGAGAATGGCCTCTCGCTGAAACTGTGCCAGGGACGACCTCGCAAAGTGACCTCATTTATGCGACGCTGTTGCATGATTCAATTAAAGGCACCTCATAAATATGCAATATGCCCAGCCTGGCCCTTCATAAATCCAAATGAAGCTAGCTTTCAGCTTGGGTTAGGTCCACATTACACAGCATGCAGCACACCATGTATTTTGGTTTTTCATTTTGTGATTAATTAAGTCAAAATAAATCTTCCTGTCCTCACAAATTAAAATGGCAAAGCATCTCTGAATGGTGATATTAAAAACTACACATCTAATCTCTATTGCATGTGTGGAATATGGTCGATTACCCTGGTCAATAAGACACATTTGCGTGTCAGTAAAATAGCATAAAAAAACCCACTGACTCAAAACATTCCTATAACAGATGCTAGCAGCATGGGAATCTTCAAAAGTGAATTTTTCGACAGTAAACACTGAGCACTGAGTGCAACAGTAAAAATTATTGCCTGTGGTATTACACCGTATGCTACAGATGCAGCAGATAAAAAGGCATTACATAAATGACTATTAAAGTTAGACCTTCACTTTTTAGGTCATAAATATGACACCCCAATAGGATCCTCTGTTTTAGTGCTATGCTAGCAGCATTTAAAATACATTTAATGTTTTAACTGAAGCTTTTATCAAACATATTAACATATATATTTACATTTCATGAATACTTTCTAGAGTGAAAGAATCCCACTGTTGAGGCTGCCACTCATAATCACAGTCAGTAACGTGTCAAGGCCTACAGTGAAATTTTCCCCTCACAAAATCGGTCCCATCTAGTGTAAATCAAACCTTGACTGGTTAATTCCTGTCACTTCCTAATTATATTAATGTTTAATCTGCCATGTTAGGCGTTCAATCCAGCAACTGAAGATGTAACCAATGAGAGAGCTCACATAGCTCTATCTACCTAGATACCATGAAGGGAAAAAAAAACAACAATTCGATAATTCTCTGTTGGACGTTTCTACAACATATCTCTACTGTTTCCAGTAAGAACTTAAGAATAAGAATAATATGAATAATACAAATAAGAATAATAAGAATAAGGATAATAAGAATAATAAAATAACAGTGGAAGTGTAATGCTTGCAGTTTAAATACACATATGATTGTGTTGTATAAAAATGAACTAAAATTACGGCCATGCATATAGTTCCTAGAAATCCAAGAATCTATTACCCTCATATATAGTTATAATATATTCCAGGTGTTCCAGCCACCTTTGGGGCAACAGATTTCCAATATATGCTTTTAACAAAAGTTTAGTACAGGAAACTATGGGCTCATTACTTACTATTGACATTTGCTGTAGTGTTGTACTAAAATGTTGAACAATCAAACTGGAATCAAACAGGCTGTAATGTGACTAACTGTGGTTAACCAAATTGGTAATTAGTTCACTAGAACCGAATGACTAATGAATAATGAAATATACCCTTACTGCACCCCAAATAGGGATATCCGATGCCAGTAAAACAAAGCCAGGGGTGCCGCACATGACTGGGCTGACACAAGACTTGGGAGGCTTAAGGACAGTATGGGGGGGTCTGTCGGGTGGTGACAGGGCCTCATAGTGCCAGCTCTGGCCTCCTAGAAACATGGTTCCATTATCTAGGCATGTCAGGATCACAGCTCCGTAGCACTCCAGGCCTGATCTGTCAGTGAAAGAGCCCAGACAGGGCTCCTCTGAGACACCCAGCCCCCTAATGTTTGGAAAATAAGCTTAGCGGCTAAGGCTGAACCAACAGCGATATATAAATAATACTCCTATTAAGATTGCCACCCCTACCTACTGAAAGAGAAATGGGTTTGTAATTGCCATGGCATTAACAGCCCGTTGTGCTTGGGGAGCACCCTAGAGCCGTCTTTCATTTAATAGTCGGGAAATGGAGACAAACAGCAATACAAAGACAATTTAAAAATTAGCAGCTTGCTCGGATGTAGTATTTTATCATCAACCAGACTGAATAAAAAAAAATAAATATTTTGCCTATTATCTTGATTCTGGAATCATCACACAACACACTCTTCATTTCTTAAAACAACAAAACAACAAATAAGTCCATGCTTTATTTACATAATGTGGTAGCTCACAAAGATCTAATTATGCATCAACAGCTGGGTGCTCAAGTTTATCTGCTGTGGCACCAAACCGCTGCAAACAAGAGTTCATTTTAAAATATCTCACCCACGGATTAAACGTAATCATGCATGGGACTCTGCTAGCATTTCCTTCCAGGATATGAACACCACCGTGATATCCTGTCAAAGAGATTCTGAAGGCTGCATCTTTTACGAAGCCCTTGAGTGATTCTATCATCGTCAATTTAGCCAAATCACACTTTAAAACTGTAGTTTAATGGATTTTGGCCCTTCTCCTTCTTAGCATGCTGTTGCTGTGCTTTTTCTTCTCTTCCTACCCTCTCTCCTCGCCGTCACCAGAAGACGGATAATTGATCAATCACGCTAATTGAACAGTCTGGCCAGCTAGCTCACAGAAGCAGATGTGCCAATTTGCATTCATTAAGACGGAGTGGGGGTCTTAATCACTGTGCCCACTGTGATTGACAGCGCAAACAATTCTGTTTCTATCCCTCTATAAACATCTACCACCTATCAAAAGTTTGGGGACAACTTGCTTCTTGTGAATTTTCTGCCACATCTTCAAGTAACAAAAATCTTCTTTGCTTCTGTCTTGCTATACTGTCTTGTTTTACTTTTTATCTTCATGTCGTATGTTGTGTGTGAGGACTGTAAGAAACATAATTTCGTTCAATCATATACTGTGTATGTGAATGGATGACAATGAAAGCCAACTTGACTTGAACTTGACTTGACTTCTTGCAAAAAAAATGTGCCATTTGGTAATCTACTGTCAATTTTTAAAATGCACCAGTACTACAAAGCATTTCACCACGATTTTCTGGAGCTGCAACTTTCCATATATAACTTGGATGTCCACAGACCAGTTTTAGCTGCTTTGGGAAACACTAACACCACACATATTCACCATTCAAGAAGCAGAAGATGTTTGTGAAAATTTGCTGAGAAGCAATTGCCTGGTCAGCTTGGGTGTTGCTATGCCAACCATAGAGACAACAAAGACAACAGGAGGAAAGAATCATGTTTGGTGTGCGAGAGTGGTTTTAATTTAATCTCTCTAGTAATCGCCCTATTTCTATAACGTGATTACTGTCTTTTTCTGTAACTGTAACTGAATACCATTACCATTTCTATATCCAGTTACATGTATACTGTTACGATACAGCTCCACTATTCAACCCATTACCCCCTTGTCCTCACCACAGCACCAGCATCACTAAAAGCTGCGTTTGTGCATAAAGCAATTTCTTCTTTTATGATGCAACAAAGCATTAAAAGCCCCCAGCACTTCCTGTAGTGTACTGCAATCTTTCGGAATGACTGTGTCATATGAACACTATAAAACACTATAGACCACTTTTGTTTTTAATAGTGTAAATAAACAAAAGCACAGGGCAGACTTCAAAATTGTTATTGCAAAGAAATGACAAATAAAAAAAACATGTAAATCTGTATTAAGTCTAAAACTCCATGCCTCCACTTTATCTTCATTGTTGATACGCACTGATGAGAGATTTATGAGTCTCTTAAATGACACACAGGGTAGGGAGTTCACACTGGCACCTCTCTCAGACCATAGGAGCAGAGATAACCTAACACTTGCGGTATTTCTGCAGAAACTAAGCAGGAGTGCCAGGGCCTCCTCATATGCAATGGTCAACTTAAAAAAAAAATCCCCCGAGGCTACATGACATCAGCTATAACCCCTACCCACACCCTCGTCTTCCCTCGAGACCAGGGTGATGAACGAGAGTCCCTTATCAGAAATATCTCCCCACCCCAGACATACAACTCAAGCCCATTTCCTTCCTCCTCCCAGCCTCCCCCAAACACTCATTCTTCGCTATCCCATGTTCGCAGCTTCACTCGCCAATCCCGTTCATTATTGCTGAGTTTTTATGGGCTTGCATGGCTTTATAATGAATATGTATAAAATGTAGCACTGCTGTTTGGAAAGACTTATATGCCAGCTCAAATGCTCGAGCGAAGGGACCAAGGGACCTTTTTCCCGTGCTTTGTGCAAAGACAATGGTTTGATTCACGTGGAACAAAACTGGAATCTCATGGAAGGGAAGAGAAAGGGAAGGCTGGCATTTCAAAATGGTCAAGATTTACATATCTTGCTCATTTTAGTTTTTCACCATCAGACGTGCTCAAAAGCACGTCCTTAAGGGACAGACAGCCGTTTTCTTTTCAACGCCTTCGAAAATTGAACAGGGAAAAAAGGATATGTTTCCTTGAACTCATCTTCCATTACTCTGTGAGGCAGGTCAGTTACAGTGAGGTATATTTTCACTTTTTAAATTCACTTGGCTACATACACAACTCTCCTTTTGAATATTTGCTCTGCAGAGGAAATAAAACATTTGTTTCTCTAAACCACATGTTACAATGCCGGCCTTGCATGACCTTCAAAAAACAGATGCCGCATTTGCTTCTGATTTGTTTACTACTCTCATCGACAGAAGACGCCGAACGCCAGCCAAAGTGATCCTAAATGTCAACCTGCGTCGCACAAACAGGCTAGCTCTGCAAGCTCTCTTTTGCAACTTAAAGGACTTGCAGCCGAAAATCAATCAATCATTCAAATTTAATGAAGCACATATTTTGCTATATGGACAAAGTAGGGTACAAAACACTCCATATATTCAAAGGAATAACTTTAAATGGGAGATGGCATTATGCAAGTATGCATGCCAGATCTGTCTTTTGCACTTAATCGTTCATCAAATCAAAGCAAGCAATTGCTATACAAAATAGCTCTCCATATATTCAATGGAATTCAGCTACTAATCTGTTCAAAGCACGATAATTTGGGAAATGGGAATGATCTACCAACACAGAGCAGTATCACTGTGGGGAGTGTCACAGAGAGACGATGGGTTGGTGTGGGGTGTGTTAGGGGATGTGCAGACGCCACATACATACTGTGAAGTTGATATCTGATTTCAAGGAGTCCTCCGCACACTGTGCCTCTGTGTTTGGAATAAGAGAGTAAGCTCCTAGAGCGACTTGGGGAAGATTTCATTACCTCCAGTCAGAGAGGAAGAAGAGTGAGGATCATTGAATTATTTTAATTACCTGCAGCAGCTTTTTCATTTGCAGCACAAATAAAATTGAATTTGAAAACACACAGGAAGAGGAACAGGAACTATAGGGGTCTTTCTACAGAGTGGGGAGACCGCAGACACCAGTCTATGATTCTGACTGTCTCTTATTAGCCTCTGTTTCTTCCGTGCATTTTCTTTCTAGCACACTGATGGTAAATATTACAGTTTGTAAATTCCTGCATCTAAGCTGTTCTGCTATGCTCATGTTATTGCTTTACTAGTAGTGCTAATTACGGTTATGAAAATAAATGAAAAAAATGTGCAAAAAGTCTCCAAAACCTACATGCTCAAGTTTCTTTAGTCTGGCTATTTTCTGCTAAAGTCTGCCAAAATAAACTCTAGCAGAAGTGTGTTATTAAAAAGGGATCTCTGAGCAAACATCTATCTCGGCACACTTTTTTCAGGCCCACTTTCTTACATGTTCCGCCGCCAACACGGAAGGTGAAGGCAAGGACAGAATGTGCTGGTGGAGACCTGATATAGCGGAACACCAGTAGTCCTTTAAGACCCCTGCGAGATCCCTGAATGGGAGCTGTAACCTCGGAGGAAACGCTCCATCAACCCCGCGCTGCTATTCAGTAAATAAAAGGGTTCGCTTCAGACCAAGGGCCTTTGAAAAGGGAGACGCAGATGGGATCGCGGCCACTTTTAATCAGACGGAGAAGTGGACAGGATCCACAAAGGGAGATTTCACGCAACGCTTCACCTGTCGCCTGGAGTGTTATTGAAGTTGAACTGCCGCGCGCCGGCCACACACATACACACACACAAGCATCCTGAAAAGCTCACACACATAGACGTGGACTTTCTCCACCCCTCCCTTGCCTGGCAATTGGAGTATAGGGCTCTGGTGCTAACTGCAAGAAGCCGGGCTTGAGATGAAGTCCATAGCCCCACACTTGGTTATCAAACTGTGCCCCAGGCGCACATCCATCTGTGGAAAGTGCGGCATCTGTTCTGCCCCACTACAAGGCCAAGCCTTTATCTACAGATGGTGGCGGCGAGGAGGAATGTGACCTTTGATTTGGCATCTCACGTGGAACAGTAAGCCTTCACCGCCCAATGGAAGCGCACAGTGAAAGAAAATGGGCAAATGAGAGCACAAACTGTTTTGGGTGGCGTTTAGGAGTTTAATGCAATTGTTTAATTTAGATAAGTGTAAGTCTAAGTGCCTCCATGTGAAGCACATTTCACCAGAAGAGAGGGAGGGAGGGAGGAAGCGAGGGAGGGAGGGAGGAATGGGGAGAATTCATCCATTAAATACTCATTCAGAGCCTTTCACGTCCATTAGGATGAGCCAAGCGCATAGCCAAATCGGATAGCGTGGCTACACAACGCTGGAACACTCAGGAGAGAAACAAGCCTGCAGTTTTGACACAGGCAGCCAGACATAGGCAGTATCTCTTCTTCCTCCTGTGTGTTGTATAATTCTTCAAAGCCCTTTATGAAAAATAAAAGAGCAATTCCAATGACCCTTTGACATGCCTTCAGGGTTCTGGGCTAACTGTCACCTGTTCATCATGATCACAAACAGTTCAACCACAAAAGCACATTGCCCAAACAACCATAACAACTGCAGCTAAGCTAGCACTAGCACAAACTAAGGAAACCATAGCATCATAGGAATGACTGCTAGCTAGCTACAGTCTTTTGCTAGAGTAATGTTGCTTAACCAGCATTAACAAGTTACATAATTAAAATGTATTTGGGGTTTTAAGCCATGAGGTCTGTACAAGGTTCATCTGCAGGTTCATCCACGGGTTCTGTGTAATCAGCAGAAAAACTTGCAGTGGGAATTCATTTTGGGGAAGCTAACATGCAGGTTAAGCAAACTGTGCCATTGTGCCACCCTGAGAATACACATTATAAAGTTATAACACTAAATAATGTCCACACAATCTATTTTGGCCTTAATTAAATTTAGATGACTTGTAGCATAACTAGCCAATGATACAATGTTGATACAGACAAAAATAGCAAAGTGAAACCAAGCTGTGCTGTCACATGCTTGCCTTGTCGACACCGTGACATCATGGGACATTCATTGTGTAATGCCATGAGCGATTTTGTTTAGCCTAAAATATACAAAATGTTTATGTCTATCTTCCAACTTTCAAACATTTTTTTTTGCAGCTGGAGGTGTTGCGCCGTGTCGCAGGGTTTGGTGAACATGCTCTACGTGATGCGGATTACAAAGGCTACATGCAGGCAGGGGCCATAAGTAGGCCGATGCAAGCGGGTATGAGGTGTGGCGGGCAAGCGCGGGCAAGAATGTACTAGATTTTGCACATGGGTACGGAAAGGAACAACACTACAGTTTGAAGTAGTCAAAGCGGACAGGTGTGGTATTAACGATCAAGCTCATGAAGACCTGAAAAGACAGAACCATAACTATGAGCATAAATGATCATAAGAACACATGATAAAGTATCAGATTGTAACATTTTTCTGAAGTCTGCCTGGTGCTGCTCTTTAACAGATTTAGTTAGTATAAAAATCGCTGCTATCTTATGGCCTGATCAATATACACCCATACTCTTACACAGCTAGGTGTATCACATCTTAATGGAGTCTTAAGGAGTTATGTGTACATATCACAGCCACAATCGAAACTATCACCCCTGCTGACGGAAGGCCTGGATTACTTGGCAGCAGCATGGTTTGGTGGTGTGTGTGCCCTGGGCTGGGAAAAGAGTGTGTGGGCTTTAGGTGGCTTACTTCTGCTCTGCTTCTTCACTTCTGAACCCCGGCCACAAAGGCAGCAAGGCTGAGGGGGATCTGGATGGCCATGCGCAGATGCAGGCCTGCTGAGCAGGGACAAGGGCCGCTTTGTTGGTCGCTTTCGTGTATTGGGCCAGGCTCCCCTGGAGCTGCCGTAGGGCTGACGTGGGAAAGAGCGGTCCTATGCCACCGTCTTGTGTGCTTTGCCTCACTGTTTGACACTTTGCTGTTTGTGTGTGCCTTAGATGCCACTCCATCAGTCACAGAGGACATCAACCTATAGCCCCAGTGTGGCTAAAATGCGTCACATTGCTCTTTTGGTTACCGGAAATGATAGTACGGTGAAAAATATTTACAAAATGGTTTTCTGCTGTAGTTTTACACCAGCAGTTTATCTCAGCAGATGGTTTATGTGAGATAAATTAACAACTCAATGCATTTTGAAAATAACCTTTCATTATCTGTTAGCTATACTGAACATCCAAAAGTTGTGTCAGCTACCTGAAGGTATACCCACTGCTGAAAACACATATTCTTTTGTGCACACACAGCTTAATCTCCACAGAATAGCTCTGATGATAAAATGGGATGCTCAAGAGAAGCCGCAGATGAGCCTAGGGTCACCATGCCCAATACCAAGCTGCCCCAGGATTGGGTTTTGGATATGTGCATTCTTTGGAGTGACAAAACAGCATCTAATACCTTTGGGATGACTTGGAGTGTCATTTTTGCTGCAGAACTAATCATCCAAGATCAGTATCTGACCTCATTAATGCTCTTGTGGCTGAATGCAAACAAATCCTCCCAGCAATGTTTCAATATCTAGTGTAAAGTCTTCCCAGAAAAGGAGAGATGGTTACTGCAGTAAAACATACGAACATATCACGCTTTGGAAGATTTGAAACTAGATTTTTCCTCTGCTGTATTAAAAGTGTTCTTAGCATGGTTTTGCAGCATCTTCCTCAAAAGGGAAAAGAAAAGGACAGTTAGAGAAAAGGCAAGACTGTGATGGTGTGGCAGTTACATAAGGAGAGAAGAGTGGGCCTATTCATTTTTAATGCAGGTGAGGGCCTGCACTATGCTGGGGAGGGCCTGGCCAGCAGAAGGCCCCTGATGGAAAGCCAAGGCCTTGCAGACAGCTTGCGTTCTTTTGCAGCTCTGCCGAGCAGGTAATTCACTAGCAGCAGCATCAGCATAAATAAAAGATAACACTGCTACAGCTGACTCCTTTTATGCCATTTTAGCCCTTCTCTCTTTAAGTGAGACGCTTTTAGTTAGGATCACAGACCTTCCTACGTCACGTTATTGAGCTATTAAGTTCTCGTTGTCAAATACAGGCCCAAGAACAAAGAGTGTTTGAGGCGACCTGGGCCAAAGGAATCAAGAATACGTTATGGCTGTGCGGGAAAGCTGGGCTGAGGCTGAAAGTGTTTAATAAAAATGTCTCAGCCAGAGCTGAGAAAAGAACAAATTTGTGTCTGACTCGGCGATCGGTTTACAAAACAAACAAGCCCCTTTTTATTGTTATTATCATTACTGCATCGGCATGTTTGCTTTTCATTTAGTCCGAAGGTGTGGACGTTACCTACAGAGGAGGGCTTTTCGGACGCAGCAAGAAACCTCAACTGCGTAAAAGGGAAAATCTGGAATCCACACTCGGCCCTGTTCTCCACTCGCCAATGGTCTTGGCCTACAAAACTGGAATGTTGCTTTGACAAATGAGGACAGTGCACGCTTGGCAAATCTACCCCTCTGTAATAAGCACTACTGTAGAATGCTTATGGTTTGCATTCTGCAATCTGAGGACCAGCTGGGTCGGCTTGTCGTGAGTAAACACTCTTGCATGAAACACCTACACTATACAAATTAGGAAATAAATAAATAAATTAGAAATAAAGGGATGAAAAGGAATTAGAGGAACTAAAGCCTCCATACTGCATGCTTGGCAACAGGGGAGCTGCTTCGTGACCTGTGCTCTTTGTCAGTTGCCCAACTGAAGCTGAGCACAACTTTATCAGGTCCTGCAGACGTCCTGGAGCCCTATCACAATGAGGATGAGACGGAAACGGTTACCCACCGGTCAGACGTCACATGGCCTCTTCACGTCTGCATGTAGCCCATTTTGGAAACCTTATGGCTAATACCAACTGTGGCTCTAAGGTTACATTAAAACAATAAACGCATCTTTCAGCTCATAATTCATTGTACAACTCCTTTGAGAGAGTGGAGTCACCATTATTCCGTCACCATTTTTGATCTGACTGAAAAACTTGCTAGGAAATTAATATTCATGGTTCTGAGAAATTGTCAGGACAGTTCATACAGCATAATGTTCATAGTTATACAACTAGTCTGGACAGCACATACTTTCCCTGAGTGAATTAAGCTGATCACTGAACTGAGTCAGGTGAATTCCGTTCTTGTGAATGTAATAATTAATTTCCCTATAGCATACTGAGTGTACAGTGCTACTTCTCAAGATAATACAAAGGCTATAATAGCATATACTGAAATATTTTGCAGAGGTAAAAAATTATTTATCTGGGTTTGCAAGCAAACAATTTTCTATGTGAAGCAATTAGACATTAATGCGACAGCTACACTCTGAAATACATGCTCTCATAAAGAGTTGGAAGCGTTTTGTACTGTATCTGAAAATTGAATCAAATATTTAGTCAACCTGAGAACAGCAGATGAACCACATCCTCACACATGTTTCCATTTGGGCACCTCTGAAGTTGCTATTAGTCGCTCTAAAAAAAGCAGTGAAAAAACCCCACTCACCTCCACTATGTCAGAGTTGGTCCTGCTCTCATGGGGCTCGTTGTACTCTGTGTATTTGAGCAGGACTTTGTCCATGTCGGTGCTGGCGTACTGAAAGAGTTTGTTGGAGCTGTTGAAAATGATCAGAGCAATCTCACAGTCGCACAGGACGCTCAGCTCATAGGCCTTCTTCATCAAGCCAAACTTCCTCTTTGTGAAGGTCACCTGGTAGGCAAGAGTGGAAAACAATGCTTAGAAAGTTTTGAAACTTTGACTTAATTCTTTAAAATTATGAAAAACAAGATTTAGAATAAGTCAAGGTTCCAAGAGGTTAATATTCATAACTGAGTAATTATTAGCAGTTTGGAAAAGCAGATATGGTGTTTTCACCCTCCAACCTCCTCCACAGTTTCTTGCAAACTCTATGAAACCACATCATTTTGAGGTATACTGTGAGATATCGTGAACCTTACGATCAAAATTCAACATTATGGATAGCCAACAAAAGCCCTCGAGTTGTATTCAAGTTTGAGTCCTGGGTGTGATGTTTTCTGTTTTTGGCCAGGGGTTCCTGGGAGAGAAGGAATAACATATTTTTGAATGGAGAAAGGCTCCATATTGAAGAAAAAAAATCTAGAAGCAGGATCCATTCGCTCTGGAGTAATTGTTTACCGGCCTTCAATCCGTGAAACTGTTGTGGCTGTGTGTAAAAAAGGAAAGGCCTACTAAAAAATTGGGAATCAGCTATCAGAAATACTGGGAGAAATGGGATAAAATTCTAAGACGAGTTAAAGGAGAATCAAAAGTTACATCAAACTGATTAAAACTGGAGTGTGAGGATGGAAGTCCATCAGTTTGGTTTGCCATCTCTATTAGCCAGCGATAGTGCAGCAGCCATTCTCAGGTTAGACAGGTCAGCTGCTGGAGCACAGCAGGGGCTCCTCGGCCTGTGCAATCAGTGTCATTAGTGAAACAGCAACTCCATTGCTTCTGAGCTGCTCTCCCTCATCACTCTGTCCTATAACTGCTGCTGCTGTAACACGAGCCTTCTGGTGCACTACAGCAACTCGTGCATCACTCATGTAGTAACCTAAGCCATACAGAGATGACCTATTGTCATGCTTCAGGCTCTGCTGGGAAGGACCATTTTGCCTGCTTATACCTATAGTACATACAGCAAAAACGATAATGCATAGTGCATAGTGCAGAGTAGGCATGCACAGTATATTGATTGTTAAACATTATCAAAATATTGGCCTTTGCAATACTAATTGCCCACAACATAGAATGTGCCCTCTAACCATTTACACACTCATTTCCTGTAACCGTAATCCACACTCCCCTCTAACTAATCACAATATTCATTACTGTGTATTGTGAGCACTTTCACCACCTGCTAAGTATCACAAACACAATATTCAGCAATATAACTGGAATTCTAGTCTTTTTAACGTGTAGTCCAATTCAGATGTCTTCTGTCATCCACATAATGCTGTGTGAGGGAATGGATCTTGGTTCCCTGGCACCCTCCTGTTTACCATGTAATGTATGCAAAGGCCAGAACTGTGTACATGATTTGTAAATGACAGGATGGAAGCATGCAGAAGCGTAGTAATGTGCTCTTACATGGAGCAGGATGGCACTGCACATGGCAAAACATACAAAGATGCCAAAGCTGTAGCTCAGAGAAGCAGTGCCTTGAGCTAAAAGGAGTCGAAGGGTGTGTGTGTGTGTGTGTGTGTGTGTGTGTGTGTGTGTGTGTGTGTGTGTGTGTGTGTGCGCGTGAGCGTATGTGTGCATGTGTGTGCTCACTTCCGCCAATTTCACTGACCTACTAAGCAGAGCTGAGCAGATGAGCTGGCTTTGTTCAACTTTAATTGGTCACAGCTTGCGGCAAGCCTCATTTCGAATGGTATAATGCAATATAATCCAATGAGCTATACAGTGTCTCTGAAAGCACACAGCCCCTGGGTCAGCGCCAGTGGAGTGGGAGTAATGTCACATGTCCCACATTACAGGTGATTACAGCACCCAATTATGTCCTCCAACACAACACAAATCATCTCTCATTTCTCTTCATTTAATTTATGGGAATTTATAGCAATTCATTATCCAAAGTATACAAAAACGGTACCAGAGAACAATCAAAGTCACACACTTTTTGGATATTACAGTTGCACTATGGATACTGTGTTAGCAACTAGACAACATCACAGGTTTTGATGGTTTGGCTCTGTATTAGATCCGACCCGGAAGAGGAAGTATGAGGTTAAAACGTCTGAGGTTAAACATCTACATTGGACTAAATGTACAGAAATCACAACTTTTTTTATAGAGCGTTCCACCAGTTCAGGGGACCATTATATACAGTTCACATAACATAGGGACATGGCACGTGGAGGTGCTAAAGGCGCTGCAACAGGTTTCAGGACTGTTTAACTGCAACTGTAATATATCAACTAAAAAATAATAACTGGACTTTAAAGTAGTGTTTAAACAGACCTATGTGGGCTTGTTTGAGGTAGAGTTTGTATTTTTACTACGTTTAATCCATATATTTCCATTACAGTGAGCTGAATCTGTGGGTTGTTTAGGGGGTGTGTTGCAACAGCCCAAGCAGGTTGAGGTGCAAAAAGGGATAGTGTATTCAGAGTTGCTGGCTGAAGTCTGAGTAACCTCTTAAAGAACTTCAAATACTCACTTTCATAACTACACAGCTTACATATTGGATAAAAGTTTTATAAGCCTGCAGCTTAAAGAACCCATCCTTACTTTTTCATTCAAAATCCAGTGTGCTGGAGTACAGAGCCAAACTGCGTCACGGTCTAAATACCTATGGATTGCATTGTATACAACAGCCAAACAATGCTTATTGAAATGTTCAACAGATAGAGCTGTTCCGCTCAAACAGAATAGCTACAGGTAGATTTGTCCTTTCTGTAGGACCCAGGAGAGGAGAAATGATAAAGGCACCAGTTCTGGCTAAGGCAATGGATTGTAGAGTGGTGGTGAGGTGGGTTGTGTACCTGAGTGGTCCTGAGAGAGCAGTAAGCTGAGCATGGCGAGACAGCAGCATGCACTGTTTGCCTCTTTATCCCCACACCCAGTGAGACCAGCTCCCTCCCAGCTGTCATTAGTCTTGCTCTCTCCATGCCTGCTCTCACTGCAAATGCACACAGCCTTGGCAATGACAAACTGATCCGCACAGCGCAGCACACACCATGGCACACTCCAAATTATCCAGCAGCTCATGTAATCAAACCAGACAGAAGGGGCTATTGCCAAAGTGAGGGCTGTAAAAGTGTTCTGAGGTTTAACAATAGTGTGTCCTGTAATCAAAATATTTTAGACCAAACTGACTTCAAATTCTGGCTCAAAATTCTTAACACAGTTGTAGCCTGACCAAATTCTCTGAATCCGACCACAACTCAACAAAATTCTGTCTGAACCCGACCACAGTTTGACAAAATTCTGTCTGAACCCGACCACAGTTTGACAAAATTCTGTCTGAACTCGACCATAGTCTGACAAAATTCTGTCTGAACTGTAGCCCAGCATTCTGTGCCAACCTGACACAGTTTTGTCAGAACCAGAATTTAGTCTGTTGCAACTCTATTCTAATACACTATTTAACTCACATTCATTTTAAACAATTGACTCTCATATGCCAAATTAAAAATGGTTTCAAAAAGCCGAACAAAAGAACAGGACGAATAAAGTAGAAAGAAGAAAAAAAAAAAACAGGTGAAGGCCCACATCCATCAAAGCTGGGAGACAGGAAGATTCTAATTCTAAATGACAAATCTAAACATAACCTGAGTCTGACAAATTTTTAAGATGTGATGTCTGAATTGTCAGGTCCCACTGGGTTCTGATAAATGTGTTGAGATGTAATGCGAGGGCTGGGCTTGAGAGCTGGAGATGGACATTTCAGCAGCTAAGCAGGAAACGTCCTGCTATTCTGTGACATTGTTCTGCCTGACTGCTGCTCAGTATGCACAAGGCTGCTGACCCAGGTTAGCTCTTCATTTCACCTGCAGAGCAGGACAGCGTGGAGCACACACCCACATACTGACAAAGAAATGTCCTGATGTTGCAGACCACAGGACACTGGCTGACAGTGGAGAAAGTCAACCCGCACTCCCAATTTGCGGTTCAATTGAATCACTTTTTTGATTGAGAATGCGAGATAGAGCGCAACATTCTCGTGCCGGCCCAGGCAGAGGCTACACCGTGTTGAAAAAATGTACCAAAACAAGTTTCATGACCTCAGTTATATAAAAAGCAGTAGAAACGTGGGCAAGGGGTCAGACTCCAGACAACACCCCCATACTCATGGCTGACTTCAGAGACATTGGAAAGCCACTGAGCAAACTGAGATTACTTAGAATGATGCTGTTGTTTTCCACTTGTTCACCAAGACTAAACATACAGTTTTGAGGGAGTAGTGATTGATTTCCAAACTTCTTTTTTCCAAAAGTAAATCATGAATTTATGAGAGAGAGGTCTATGACATGCAGAACAGATTCCACTGTATGCATTTCAAGAGTTACACCATAAATTCCTTTATAACAATATAAAAGACATATAGGTTAGACTATTGATGTTTTGGAAGTACAAACGTTTTGGGTCAATACAAAAAGGTATCTTTAGAAGAGCTTTATCTATAAGAGATATTGAGCACTCAAGAAATAAGAGGAAGTAAAGCTATGAGTCATGTACTGTATGCCAAACTTTTTTGTTCTCTCCTAACTTCTTGCACACGCTGATAAGGTCACTGTGATGACCTGCGATGCCAGAAATACAGTAATTATATTAGCGTTTCTCATCTAATTGTATGTCAGGAATGAGAACGTTGACCTTTTCATAACTCTATATTTTTTCTCTGAGCTCCATGTGAGCAACTTGTGGTGTTAACTTGTTAGCTTGGTCTGTCTGTGTTTGCTCTGTTTTCTTGTGTACTCTCTTCTCTGATGTTGGTCTAGATAGATGCTGAAGCTGGTAATGGTTGTGGAGAGATTTCAGATGGAGAGCAGGAAGCTGTGTAGAACAGGTCTGCGGCAAAAAAAGTAATCATTGCAGGGCATGAACTAGAGCGTCAGGGAGTTAAAAATAAACCCTCCTCATTCCCACAGAAGAGAAAATGGGAAAGATTGTGTGGGTGAGGTATGCTGGGTAACGTTTGTAAATGCTGATGGGCTTTCACAATTCCTTGCTGTGGATAATACTGTCATATGGATGTGAGCATTGTGTAAAATGTGTAGAGGACAAATGTATTCAATGCTTAGTGCATTTGTTTATCATAAGACATATGTGTGTGAGATGACTATGTGTGTGTGAGATACACAATCATGCTTTTTAGCATGCTTTTTCTTTGGGGCAGGATGTCTCATCACGATAAATTCAATCACAATCTGTAAGTGTGATGGGCAAATACGAGTTTGGAAAATGCCAGGAGAACACTACCTATCTGTTGACATAGTACCAACAGTAAGCTTTGGTGGCGGAGGGATAATTGGGCTGTTTTAAGGGTTTAGACTAGGCCCCTGATGAAGAGGAATGGTGATGCTACAGCATACAAAGATATTTTAGAAAACTGTAAGTCTCCAGCTTATAAGGTCCTTTTCTATTCCAGCCCATCTGTCCTCTTGCGCACAAAACAAGGTCCATAAAGACACAAAGACATGAACAAATGAACAAGTTCACTGTGGAGGAGCTCCAGCCTGCACAGAGCCCTGACCTCAACCCGAGTGAACACCTTTGGGATACATTACAGTGTCAGTTGTGAGCCAGGCCTTCTTATCAAACATCACTGGTCGACCTCACAAATTCTCTTTTGCCTGAAAGGGCACATTTTTGTGGAAGGCCTTTCCAGAAGAGTGGAGGCTGTTATAGCTGAAATGGGCCAGCAGCTTCACAATGATACCCATGGTTTTGGAGCTGGATGTCCAACAAGCTTTTGTGTGTGTGTGTGTGTGTGCGTGTGTGTGTGTGTGTGTGTGTGTGTGTGTGTGTGTGTGTGTGTGTGTGTG
>JBBPCZ010000019.1:1126398-1139580 GCA_037974445.1 Brycinus macrolepidotus | reverse complement strand
TGTGTGTGTGTGTGTGTGTGTGTGTGTGTGTGTGTGTGTGTGCGTGTGTGTGTGTGTGTATGCGTGTGTATATTTCACCTCCGAAAAATGACAAGGACTGGCCTGTCAGTCAGACACTCCATCACAAGCTGTCCTTAGGGAGCACAGCCAACATGAAAAACAAGCCACATGGGGCCGCAGTGGTCTGGGGCACTGGAGGTGATGCTTGTGTCTGATATCTAATGGGGAAAGATGGAAGGATGCTGGAAAAGAGAGGGTGGGTGAGGGAGAAAAGGGGGAATACATCATGAGAGCTACATGTCAGCTCCAATGATCTCCGTAACAAGCAGCAGGAGGCTTCTGTAGTCCACAGTTGTGTGTGCAGCTGGTAGAGTGACCCATGCCTTCTGTGGGCCTGCTAGACAGGCAGAGGTCCCTCTCTGCTGTCCGGCTGGATCATTTCTGGCAGGGTGCAGAGGAAACACCACTGGCTTCTGCAGTCGTGGATGCCCAGAGGGTACAACCAGCCAGCTGGGGCCATGGTGGAGTGACCTTGGAACAGAGTTCTGTAGGTCTTGTTTACTGCTCTCAAGGAGGCAGTAGTATAAAGTGTCTCTATGGCAGTGTGTCAGTGCTGACATGAAAAAAATGCAGAATGGCATTATTGCCATCAAACAAGATACCAAAGCCCAGAGACTCCATTTGCACTTTCTAATAAAAAAAAACCTCAAAAGGGTCATACCATGCCCACTCACCCAAAATTCACAATTTCTCCCAGTTCATGTCATAGATCTTTTTAAGATTTATATAAAACTTCTGTTAAATTCATGGGACCTTGCAAAATCCCATAGCTTTACTGCAAATACCAACAATCAACAATTGTTGATTCTTTATACCCGTATTACAAGCCTCACTAATAGCTTCACTGGACTGTGTTGTAATGTATTGCAACATACATTCATGTAAACAATTGTTCCTCAATGGTTTTCAGTAACCTAACCAATAAAATTTAGATTTTTTTTTTCACCCAAACATAGAAGCTTTCATTTTAAAAAAACAATATCTCCAGTAGTTTTCACTTTCTTGCAAACAATTTCTGATTATGTGTAGTATTAATATAGTTCTGTCACATCTAGAGGTTATCTGGTCTTGCAAAAAAAAAAAGTGCCACAGATCTTACAAAATGCTTTGGAGCTGAAAAACCCATTTTTTAAGGATAGTTTGACTGTATACTTTTCTAGAAAGGATTATATTAATTTCCCTCAGAGTTTTTTAATGGGAAAATGTTAATATTTTTTTAAAAATGCCACTTTTCTTACTTTTGCCACTGGCTGTAATCCCACCTGAAAAAAGTTTGGGCAAAATTATTGCAAAATCGACTGTAACGAATTCAGAAGTATATGAAAGAGTAACACCAAAATTTCATCATTAAGCAGTTTAATGTGATTTTTAGAAAAACATGACATGAACTGAAAGGTCCTAGCTGAGTTGGTATGGACTGACCCACACACATTAAATAATAACAAAAAGAAAATAAAACTGTTCTTAAGGTTGAAATTAGTTTTAATTTCGATATTTCACCATTTTACGACTACATTACTTTTTATTAGCTTGCTTTTGGGGGTAGGGAGCAGGGGAACAATTAGTCAGTTTAGTCAAAAGAATCTGGTCTGGTCTGGTAGGTCACATGGAATTTTCACAGGCTTACTTGTTTGATACTCGAATACTGACTGGGTAAAAGGGTCTCTGAATCGCAGCGCATGAATGCTGACATCAAAGAAAAGTGTAGGATTCTGTTGCCACCAGAGGCAGCCCCGGGATTCAATGTTGTGTTTGCTAATGGAAAAAAAAACAAAGCCACAAGCATGTGGGGGCAAGACATTCATAACCACACATTGTATGATATAATTATGATGTGCATCATTCAGATGGTTTTATTCTGGCATTACAATGAATCATCAGGCACAGCACAGTCTCTCTGCTAGGGGGGAGAGGGTCAGGTTGGGGTGTTTTACAGTTTGAATCATCTCACTGTTGTTGACATCAGCCATAATTTACACAAAAAAGCCACCTACACTATTTCCCCTCACAAACTCACGACTGTAAGCTAACGTAATTACATTAAAAACGATAGTTCACTTTAAAAAAATCCACACTTCCTTCGATTACACTTCAGTGTTTGAGAACCTGTAACCTTGGCAGACCTCACCGATCCATTGGCCTCAAAAGCTAGCTCTTTTTCATCAAGCCTCCATTCCATTTTTTTTTTACTCCCCCTTTACTCTCTGTCCTCTGTTCACTATCAAGCATGTTTTCACCCATTAAAGAATAATAGTGTTAGCTCAAAAGCTTTTAGGAGCTCAGACGGGGAGAGAAGGGAGGGGATTGGACGGATGCACTATTCTCTTTCCCTGGTGACAAAAAAAGAGGTAGATAGAAGGGCAGAGAGAGAAAGAGAGAGAGAGAGAGTATGTGTCATGAGCATGTGACGTGGAAGCCGAAGTAAGACAAGGGCGGGTGGTGCTCCACCCAACAGCGAAAATCATCAAACTTTTAATGACTTGAGCAATTACCCCCAGTGAGCCTGCTTAATGGCGTACAGAGGACGTCGTTAAGCATGAGGATCACACACGCACAGTGCGCCAATGTGAAAGAAACAGCCTAATGTGTAAAAACAAACTGAAAAGGGACCCTGTACTATCCCTTCCACCTCCGCTCTTAATCACACTCTCTCTCCACTTAACCAGGGGAAAGTTCTGTTGCATGCTTTTGCAAAACTGTCCCCTGGGGTCCTTACTTACAATAGCACTCATAATATTATGCTCTACCATCCACCAGGCAAAGAGCTGCCACTACACAATCTAAGCTGGAGAGCTGTTTTCTCCAGGAGAGGCATCTCTCATTAGAGGCTTTTGAGTAGACTAGAGTAATTAATGCTCATTTTACTGGGGGAGCTAATTTAACGGTGCACTTCTGCTTTTGCCCATCCATTCCGTGCTGTCCAAGCAAGACAGGTGTATGTCATCGTTAAGACTAATAATTGCAGGCTTGGAGGACTTGGGAACCAAATCAGAGCTTGAACTGAGCGGACGATTGGATGGGCAGGTAGCAGAGGATGAAGAAGGGAAAAGGGGGTTGTTATGGGATAATTCTGCCCTTCCATGCTATTATGGCAGGTGTCCGCCCCCTACACAGCTTTGCAATTAGCTTGTCAAACCTGGCCTGTTCAGCAAAGCTTGCTGATTCCTCTCTTCTTCTTCTCTTTCTCAGTTTCTGTTCGTCTTCTTCCACCAGGACACACTTGGGGCGGCTGGTATAACGTTCCAGAAGGATGGTGGCATTCATGACAGGGCCTCTGCCTCTTCCATTTTTAATTCGCAGCACAAGCGCAAGGCAGCAAGGGAGCCAAGACAGGAGGAACAATCTCTACTGGCATCATCACGAAACCTGCTCTCACTGACAGGCAAAATTCAATGGCTTAATCAGCAGCCAGCCGAGGGTTTCACAACCTTTAATAACCATTACATATTTATCTGTTGACTATGACTCAGAGAACTGACCAATCAAACCATCATTCCGCCGTGGTTTAATCTTACTTTTTGTCACAGCACCACCCATCATTCAAAGTTTTTTTCCCGTAATCATTGACAGACAACAAGTCATCACGTACCATAGCTCAAGAAAAAGTGTTCCAACGCCAACTTTTTGAAAGTGGAAAACCCGCCTGAGTGCGAATTCATTTTGCATTTTTCATTTGTCTGTAGGGGTTGTATAGACAAACTGAATGACTAGTCCACTAGTTAAACTAAATCATGCAACCCCTACTATACATGTACAGGCACAAAATCCAACGGTGAGTGGGTTACACCTTAAAATTATATTATATTTGTTTTCCCAGACGAAAGGTACATAACAACTTACTTAAAACCAGGCACTGTCCCTACCACATGCACCCCATGTAGCAACACACAAGGTATCTGAACAGGGTTCTTCCCAAGAGTAAAACACAGTGATAAATGTAACCCTGAACCTCCAGGCTACAACACTGTTATGAAATATTTCACCAAAATGGCACACTTAAATGTCCTGTTTTTCTGCTTTCTACTCAAGCGAATCCATTTGTTTTGATGGATACTGCAATTACAGACCTCCCAACCCCTGCTAGCCTCCTCCATAGAAGCTCTGATAGGTCAACAAGCTTTCCAGAGCACTTCCCATAGTGATGCAAGAAGCAGCGCGCAGCATTGCCGGCGTATTTAATTAGCCTACTTAAGGTGCTTTTTCGACTCTGTGCCATGAACGCAAGCCGCTGGCAGCACAGCTGCACAGATAAGGACTCAAACTGATCTTCGCAATAGGCCTGGTATGCTAATGGCCAGCTCGTCGGGCTGAGGAAGGCACCCCAGAGAGAAGCAGAGAAGAAGTTCATAGTCCATGGAGGAATACATGCATACAGTACACACACACAAACACACACACACACCCTAATGAGAGAGTTTGAGCCACAATCTCCAGTGAGAAGCCTATGCTGACCAGGTCAAACACCACTAACGCAATGCCTGATGCAGACGGTGACATTTGAAATTTGACGGACATGATAACTGTTAATTACCAGCCATTGTCTTTTGAGCTATTCTGTGGTTACAGCTGCAGCTAAGGGCTGGAGCCCTCCTGAAACAACACGTCGGCCAGTGATGACTACTGAAGTGGTGAATTTCAAACAGCCACTCCTTATCTCTTCAGTGCACTCCAGCCCATATTTTCAATTCAATTAGACCTGAAAATCTTCACTCCAGCATAAATGAATACATTTCATTAATTCAGCAGCAGCTGGTAGCAAAGTGATTTTACGCTAACTTGTTTTGTTTTTTTTACATTTTCTTGTCTTTTCCTTTTTTTTTTTTTGCTGATGTTGTAGGTGTATGCCAGGGCAGAGAGCACAGATGCTGATACTCCTAGCAGCCGTCTTTCTGTCTGCTTGCCTCCATGTTTGGATCCCACCCAGGGCCGGGTGTTATGCTGATAATTGGCCTGTCCTGTAAATTCTGAGTTTCTCACTCGGATGAACTGCTACCTCCACACTTGCTTTCAGAGAGAAAGGGGTTGAGCTGGAGAGCGGGTTGGGGGGGGGGGTACTGGCTGTTATGTTATCACCCTCAGGAGAGCGAGCAAAACCTCAATTAGCTTTCCGCCAGCACGGCAAGAAAGTTCTTTCGCCGGCAAGACAGTGCAAATGATATTTTGAGATGGTGTGAATGGGATGCATCCAGGCAGTTTTTGACGGGGTATTTTTTTTGTTCCCTTTTTTGTTTCATTATCGCACCGTTAAAATGGGAGCCCCACCAAAAACCTTTTCAGAAGAAGATGCCTGAATCGTATAAAGACTTCAGAACGGACATTCAATTACTTTAATATGCTACATCAGCCTAACCTAAGAATTAGCAGACAGTGTACTGTCCTGATAGTGGAAAAGCAATGAGAAGTAGATGGCACAGACAGCAGGCATGGTGAATGGGAGAGGTGTGTGTGTGTGTGTGTGTGTGTGTGTATGTGTGTGTGTGTGGGAGACAGCGGCTGAAGCAGTCCAGACTGAGCTGGGTTGTGCTGTTTATATTTAGCGTGAGTAGACGAGGGTGAATTCCAGCCTGTCTCTGTGGCTGGCCAGAGCGTTGGCACTTTTTTGTGTGTGTGAGGGGAAAAAGAGAGGGAGAGAGACAAGAGACAGACAGAAGGAGAGAGAGACAGAGAGAATGGCGCTGTGTGTCCTGCTGACCCTCCCTGCTAATGAGAGGGTGCTGCAGTGCAGTGGCTGTTCCTAATTACTAGCAACCAGCTGCAACCACAGGGAGTGCAAGGGGCCCCCTCTGGGCCCCGGCCTGAGTCCTCCAGTGAGGAGAGGGAAAGAGAGAGAGACAGGCCACAGTCAGCCCTCTTCACCTCTCTCACCCCCTTCTAGTCTCTGCACCCACACACTGCCTGGCTAACGCCGGCTTTTGCTGCCTCATCAACTTCCTCAGCACTGAAATTGTAGGGTGGTGTGTGGGAGCCGTGTCTGTAAATACAAATGCAAACGTGTCCCGGTCCCTTTTTTTAACGACAAGGACTTTGTGGGTCTGGCTGGCTGGCCGACTGGCTGGGTGCACTCGAGCGAAGGTAGATGAGAGTTGGAGCAGATACTGTCCAGAGGTCCTTTAAATAACCAATAACCACATGATCTGTCTGATAAATTTCAGTGAAGGTCTATATGTGGAATTTGGTGGGTGGCAAAGGAATTGTTGCTAAACAAGTTTAGTAATGCTGTAATACTGCGATAAATAAAATAATTTATTTAATGAAAAATGCTTTTCACAAACATTTGGAATTTTATGCCTCTTTAAAGTTTCTGCTCTTTTACTATTAACTTTCTGAACTTCCAGACTCAGAAGAAGTCAATTAGCCTGTAAAATGCAGATTTAAGACTCATTTAAGAGCCCACATAAATGATAAGATATGAAACAATCATATAATGTCAACTTTAACTGTAAATTAATGTATGAGGCTACATTATAAAAATCAGTACTGGCACTAAGGACATGGGACAGCATTCTTGGCCTGGCTTTAGGAAGAGAGGAACAAAAAAGAGAGATGAGACTGACCTGCCGGTTCCTCTCGTCCATAATCCGCGTGATCTGGATCTTCTTTCGCCCCATCTTGCCGTCCTCTTCGGTCTCTCTGACACCCCGAGAATATCAGAAAAACACCTGCGCTTGTCTTCCTCCACTCCACTAGCACATTGTACACTACCTTCCTCTTCTTCTCTTCTTCCTCTCACGCTCTCCCGACCTCTCTTTCTCTTGATGCGTCCGCACCACTATCTGCAAGGGGAGATATGCAGAGATGGAGAGAGAAAGCAAGAAGAAGAGCAGGAGTTAGTGACATTCGAACTCATAGGAAGTGCTACGAGGCAGATGAAAGCAGGCGCTCTGTGCTCTATTGGCTGCCACTCGGAGAGAGGATATGAGAGGAAGGCCTGTGATGATTTCTTATCTCTCCACCTGCACCTCAGAGAACAGCTGGGACTCAACCCACTGCCGCTGTTACGCAGCACAATACAACACAACACACTGTGCTCAGCAGTGTGCTGTTACACTGTACATGCAACACTCCAGCAAGATGGCAAAGCCAGCTTCAAAATATAGTCTTCTGTAATTCATAAAATGATAAAATTGCTAAAATGTTAATCAAGCACATTTAACACAACAATAGCTAACCAGTGCTGTATGTAATAAACATATAAAACAAAGCTATTGTGACTGTCAAAACCTCATATGTCTTAAACATAACTTTTATATATATATATATATATATATATCCCCCATCAAGGTTATGTCTTAGTACCTTTACTTAGGGAACATCATTGTATCATATTCCATATTTCATTTTGTACTTTTTTAAGTGGCATTGACTTTATACAGTCTATCCTGACTCCAGGTCTTTTATTTTTCTCTTTAAAAACGTTGAGAAGAGGTACACATAAATTACTTTCTCCTGGCAAAGTGAATGTAGTGTCTCTTTAAAAGCCATTTCAGATACACAACTGGACTTTAAAAACCATGTTGCTCCTTAGAAAATGTACCTTTTTCTGTAAGTAAAACACAAACCTGACAGACCTGTGGGCACCTTATTTACATGTCTGAGTTATTTCAAAACAGAGCTATGTAAAATTATGTTTTAAGTTTTAAAAAACAAGTAATAGAGGATATACAACTCATGTTTAGCGGTTTTGGTGAATGGGCAATGGGCAAAACAAAACCAAAAAAAAACAACCGAAACGAAGGCAAAGGGCGTTGCTGCTTGACGGGCTGACATTTGATTGAGTGGGAAGTGAGATGCTATAATCAATATGACACCAGAAAGCAGATCAGATTGTCTGTCTGGTTTCACAATGCGTATTACCCCAAGAGTCTGCCTTCAGTTTTCTCATGCTGTGTTTGGATGTGGTTTTCTTTACTTAGTTCCCTTCATCAGGCCCATGTTTGTCTGTCACTGTCGTGCTATAGGAGACAAACAAACGCACACACGCACATGCATGTGTGCCTCCAGAGACGGCCTCATTGTCCCTCTCCGTAACCCTGGCTGCTGCCAGCTTCTTGCACTTAAGATGATTAAGAGTGCACCCAGTCTCAGGCTGACACGAGCCTTAAATCCTCTGGGCCCTGAGATGAGGCAATAGGCGGTGGAAGTCGAGCCGGGGCCCCTTTTTGCCTTTGCCCCGGGGAGCGCTCCGTCTGCCCCCTCGCTCCAGCCCAACCTGCTCACAAAGAGGCGCGCCACGGCCCTGTCCCAAACCTCCGCAGAGGCATTCATCATCCCCCTGTTCCGGCACGAGAGAAGAGGACAGACGCGCGCGCCCAAATAGAAAATGCCTATGTAAACACATCTCTCATCAGAGAGAGTCACTGTCGAACACTCTCCTCCAGAGATTGAGAAGCAGCAAGAAAAGGCAAAACTCCCTCCTTCTCTTCCTCTACTTCTTTTTTCGTGGCCATATAGCAACAGAATGTGATGACCAGGAGGTTTGGGAGGGGAGCAGCGGGTGCCCAGGGTCAGTAATTAGCGGGTTAAAAGAGAACAGGGATGTTTAGGTGTTTCCAGTGCCGCAGAAAAGTTTTTGCGGGAGGTCACGTCCCCGGCAGCTAGAGGCAGGAAACTATTGCCATGCCGAATGAGAAAATTTCCCTACAGTGAACCTGAATGAGATGCAGTGTGCAGGACACTGTTCTTTTTCAGTGCACCGTGTCCCACACCGCACTCACACGGGGCTGTTGCGGCCTAATGCTTTGCACGCTCTTCTGACACAAAATCTGTTTGATTTTAGATATATTCAAATTCTATACAGAAACAAGTGGGGTATCACATTAGGTGCAATGTACTGTCAGATCATTTTAAGCCAGGTTACAATAAAGTCAACCCTAAAATGCATACCTTGATCCACAAGTACACACCAACAATTAGCACGATTAGAACAACCTTCACAGAACACAGAAATACTTCTTTATTCTCAGCTTTCCAGATTAAGATGAGGAATCAACATTTGTGTTTTTGACATAATGTTCTTATTTGCAGCTGAAACTGTGGTGTCTTCTTCTCTTTGTTATCTATCCATGTATCTATCTATGTATCTCTCTACTTAATATCATGAAAATCAAGAGATATGTAACCTTTCAGAGAGGCAGAATTATTCAAAGAAAAAAAAAATCCTATTATTCTGGAGACCACTGAATCAAAGTTGATACACAGCTGTGCGCTGGTAAAACTGACCCAACTTGGTGATTTTTGCCTGAGCTTACAGAGGCTAGACAAAACATGTCCTCCTGACACATTCTAATCATAAAAGAGCCGCAGGACAACCAAGTCATAAATGTTTCAGTTAGATTTAATCGCCCCCCTTTCCCTTTTTCAGTCATAGTCAAATTGAAATGAAAACATCTGGATTAAATGTATTGTGTAAGAGCTTACATACCCTTTGAGTGGAAATGTTTCACGTGGTTGGAGTGCTCTCTCTGACTCTGTGTGTGTGTGTGTGTGTGAGAGAGTCTATTTGTCTGTCTGTTTGTGTTTGTGTATACTGATGGTGTTCTGATTATCCAAACACAGTGCAACTGAATTACACTGCGGCTTCCAGCTTGCAGCTCTCAACTGTACTTGGAAGGTGCCACAGCATTTTGCAAAGAAGGAGGGGCACATAATACATTGTGTTATGACATTTCTTTCACGTCAGTGGAGGAAGAAATCAATCATCAAGTGAAAATCAAATTTACATATTATACTTGTAACAAATACTGTAAAAAAAAATAATTTAAATAAAGGTGGCAAGCTTTTTTTAGCTTTGCTGTGTAACACAATGCTCACAGATCAGTTTAAAACCACCTGAAATAATGAATTTGCATGCAGGTTTCCAAAACATGTGTTTCACTTTAAAGCAAAAAAAGGGCTCTGGTTGTCATTGTTATGTCAAGAGCACAATGACCCAAGCGAAAATAAAGCCATCACATCACACTCAAGGTGCTCAAAGTGTCACACAGGCAACACTTATTATCTCACTGGGTGTGCTTTAAAGACCAGTGGCAAACTGGGTCAAAGCTGAATTTGATTGGAATATCCAAAGGTCAAGGTGAAAGTGTTGATTTGCAACATCTCCCCAATTTAGTCACTGCCTATTCCCGCTGACTAGCTAGATCTCCCTCATCACATGATGCTACCAGCACTGAAGGCAAACACATCCATCCTCTGAAACATGTGAAGCACCACCATCTTTTTGAACTACTGCTAACACAACGTCATTAGGCAGTTCAAAATGCTGGGAGGAGAACGCTAACTGCTAATTCTGTGACATCCACTAACAGATTCAATGCACCGAGTGACGGGGAAGTAGGAGGGCATTCCTACCCAACCTAAGAGAGTAAAGCTCTCTTAAAACTTCCGGTCACAGGTGGCTGTTGTACCACTTGGGATTGAACGTGCAGCCTCCCGCTCCAACGCTTTAGACTGATTTTCATCAGGAGTTTTATTCATAGATAACAGTAGGTCCTAACCAGGGGATGGAAAAGGTAAAGGTTGGCCTAATGGGCTTTAAAAGAACTCTAGCTCTTTTGTGTTCAGCTCAGAGTCTCTATGCTTTGCCTTTGGATGACAGGAGCACCTTGGCACGCATGGATCAGGCAGGGAATGCGGAGGAGGAAGGCTGCCATTTGGCCCTGCGCTCATGCCGCCTGCTTTCACTCAGGTTGTCTAAGAGCTTCTGCTCTAGAGAACGGACCATGCAGTGCTTTAAAGGAGGGCAGATGGAAGCAGCACCTCGCCAGTGTCTCACGGCACCTTCTGTCTCGCTCCGCTGTTCAGCACGATTCACTGGAGCTCTACTTCATACACCCACTCCCCATAAGACCTCACAGTCAAGGGCATTCACTTGCAACAGGCTCCATAACTAGGGCTGCAACTACAATAATCAATTAATCTGTCAACTATTATTTGATTAATTGTGTATTTATGATTTCTTTAGTTTCCTCTCACTTTGCCCCATCAGAGCACTGCAGTCATTCAGATTTTTTTCACTTTTTGTGCAGTAAAACAACAGTTGCTGTATCACCACCCTATGCTTTCTGTAGAATACTGCAATCTGTCGTAACAACTGGGGTGTTTTGTTTCAACATTACAGAGCGTTACAGAGTCCTCTTGTTTCTAAGTAAACAATGTGTTGACTTTTTCCATAATCAAAGTCACCAGCGAGCTACTGACGATGACCCATTGGGAATTTTTTCCTTTTTGCGCTAAAGAATCTCTGCTACCTGCGCAAAAATCTACATTAATCCTATACACACACACAGCATTATAATACATTAAAAAATTCAAAGGGCCACTTAATGTAACTTACCAACTAAGCAACATTTGTGTAGTTATATGACAATTTACCAACATGGTTGGTTTAAATATATGAGGCCGCTCTCTGCAAGCACTGACAAATTATCGAATTGTTTTCTGGGAGTGATTTATTCCATTATCACTGGCCCAAAGCGCTGTCCACTGCATGAGATGTATGAACACGCAGAGTAAGACAGCAGCTTCTTTAGCATATCATCGCTTGGTAAGTTCAACTAATGTCTGTACATGCGAGTTGAGTCACACATTCAGTCAGACACGCAGATGGAACTGCTTAGACAATCAACACCTCATCAGGGGGAAACAAGGGGCCCGTGGTGTTTGTTTGCTTATTTATTTATTTATTTGTCATCTGTCTGCTAGTGCGGCATTCTCGCACCTGTCACAAAAAGCCACGCTTACACCACATGCATCAATTAAACAGATCAGAACAGTGAGATTGACGCATGTGCTGCAGCTCTTCTGGGACATGATGGATAGGGTGTGTGAGCGGATCACAGGTAAATGAAGAAAAAGGCTTAGATAATTGGGAAAATAATGGAGCTGTTTCTGGATCAGTTTAGCTTTGATTGACTACAAGAAAAATCTGAAACTAGATTTCCTCTTTTTTTGATGTTCTGGAACAGCCTGCCATTTTAATTTTGATCTGTGATTACAGTGTGACGTTTGAAGCAGAAGTTCAGCCATTAACATGAATCAAAAATCAAATTTACAGCATTTTACATAGCTAAACCACAAAATCACATTAACCTGGGGGTAACTAATAACTTAAGATGGACTACAATTGACCACAAAACTATGCATTTTATCAGTGTTAATATTGTTATTTGTTTATTTAGATGCAAAAAAAAGGCTATGGTGTGTGATTACTTTTTACTATCACTAACAATAAATGGACCACTATTCACTTGTACAGTGCTAACTGAACCATCGTTTTTGTTTCGTTTCAAAAGTACATGCATAGTACAGTCACACAAGCTTTTTCTGCCTTCACTAATCTGGCTCACCAAGCCTGCCAAAACTGATCCAGAAACAGCCTCCCTGGTAAGAGGTGCTCAGTATGTAGGTGCTCCTCTCTGTTCTGTGGTCATTTACAAAGCTGCTTTGGCAGTCTAAGACCCTGCTGGATGGCTCAAGCACGTGGCTGCTGGGAGCTGAGCCAATGCTGTCACACTGGAGCCACCCCCACCCACAAGCAAAGATACAGTAAAACCTTACCAGCGCTCATCTTCTCCTCTACAATCTGCTGTCCCTCCTCAGTGCTCCCGCATCTCCTCTTTCCTATGCTCTATTTACCACGCAAATGAGTAGCAGGAGAAATTCACACAAGCACAGGAACGTACAAAGTAGAAACTCACACAAGCATAAAAATGTTTGTCCAGTGTGATTTGAATCAAGTGAGGCATTAGGCAATTAATTATGTCACTCTCGATGGACACAGTTTGTTCCTACCGCTTGGTGTGCACCTGTTCTGTGACGTGTCCTATTTAAACCAGTCCAGTGTTTCTCAAAGGTGCTTGCCAAACATTTGCAGCAGCACTGATCGATAAGCTGGGAACATGCCTCTGTGGGAGCGGATGCCCGCGTTTGAGATGAAAATCAATGGAAGTACATGGTGCATGGAACATGCACAGCCTGACCGGGCCACTTTTATACTTGTGCTGCACTGACCCTGGCCAGGCTGTACATTGCCCATATTTGCTCTGTTCTCTCACACACACGCACACACACACACACACACACACACACACACACACACACACACACACACACACACACACACAC
>JBBPCZ010000019.1:1107832-1124910 GCA_037974445.1 Brycinus macrolepidotus | reverse complement strand
CACACACACACACACACACACACACACACACACACACACACACACACACACACACACACACACACACACACTCATTCTGTAAACACACTTACGCTAGGAGTGGATCATTACGAACTCAAATACATCATAATATTTTCAGATCCCTTTGTGCTTCACCATTTTGGAGCTAATCATGGTGTCCACATTCTGGTACACTCACAAACTGAAACTCATTTTTATACTAGTTTATTTCACATTCAGAGCTCACACACACATACAAACACACAACACAGTGGGTGACTGTGAGAAATGCCACAAAGTTTCCTGTCTTGAAAGCGTGGGGGGAATTCAAGGGTTTTCAGAATGAGTCTTTGAAGTTTCTCAAAACTGTATTATGTAGTCAGAACTTAGGTGTTATACCTGTTTACCTACTTCAGCAAAGGTAACCGAGCAAGTGAGGAAACAACACTTCTCACGGAGGTCTTTACACTCTCATGTCTTATAAACAATTGAACTCTCTCATTCCTGACACTTCTTTAAAGTGGTGTGTTTTGTATCTGAGATGTGAGGATAAGAAGTCAATTTAAATCAGTCATCGTGAGCACTGTGTGTGTGTTTGTTCAAGTGTCTATGCGTATGTGAAAGAGAGAGAGTCGGCCTTGTCTTAGTTCAGTAGACACCCCCCCCCCCTTCTTTCTCCTGTGGGACATGGCTCTAGCAGAGTGGGAGAGCTCGTGCTTGGGTCAGGCCTTTCACACTCAATAAAACACACTCAACTCACACTGTAATTACCCCCCACCCACCACCACCACCACACATACACACACACACACACACACACACACACACACACACACACACACACACAAACCCCTCTTGCGGCTGCCAAAACCTTTACACATAACCCAAGCACCTCACTGTAGTACAAACCTGTCATTTTGCAGAGGGCTGTCCTAATCCCTTACTACATTAAAGCTTCCTCTCTCCATCTGACCTTACTGTCCTGTATTAAAAGAGTTTTGCCCATATTTGCTCTTTTCATCGGCCTGTTTCAACACACTGGCATTTCAGAGCATAAATTTCCTTGTCAAGTATGTGCCGACACATTGAATTATTCTGATTTTGGGCCCAAACTCTGTTTTAATGACACAATGTCGGTGTCATATTAAAAAATGACCTACTTGTACCCTATCTGTTCACCTTTTATTTTTTACACCATATAAAAATGCCAATCACCTTTCGAATTGTGTGAACATTTCACAACAAATGGACTAACAGAAATGACTTGGAACAGTTTTGTTACATTAATTCATATTAAAGTTAAGAACGTATTTTTTATGTTACCTTCTCAGAGGTACAAGGCTTTGTCAGGGTTGTGACAACATAGTATAGACAACAGGAGATAGTTTTGTCTGGGAAGTGACAGTTGGGGCAATAGCGGAACTCACCCTTTGGACCTGCAAGGGAACCAAAAGGTTTTTGTTCCTGTTGAAATAGTAATTAGTCCCATAAATAAAAGCAAATTGGCAAAAACATATTTTGAGGCCTAATTTTTAATCACCCATAAACATACTGGAAGTTTTCTCCTGCATATCCTGCACTCCCTTGTTGTGTATATCAATAATTTAGCGTAAATCACCAGTAATTGTAGGCAATCAGACAATCATAAAAAGGCTACATGTATTTGTTATGCATATTTGATGCAATTATCTCTGCATCTAATATATTTTCAACAGGTTAGAGGTGGGCCGACAGAGACTGCATTTCCACAGGGCCCAGAAATCTGTACAACGTCCCTGAACTTTGTTGTCATAAAAAGCAAAACAAACCCTTTTTTTCCCTTTCCGCACTTCAAAGCTTGCTTTTTCCTCACAAGCGAAAGTGAATGAAAGCGGCGGAATGAAAAAACGGCCGAACGTCCTGCCCAGTCCCTCGCTTCTCCTACTTGAAGGCGGCTGCCAGAATGTCGGGCACGCACAGCCGTGACAGCAGCGCCACTTCCTGTGGGCGGCCCATCCCGAAGGCCCGTGGGCAGCGCAGAGCGCACTCCTACATCCTGCTCCCCACTTCCTGTTTTTCAGACCCCTACAGATGACCACTAACAGGCAGTCAGACATGAGAGAGAGAAGAAAAAGCAAAAAAGGCAGCACGCCTATGGGACAAGCATCCGCTCTGATCCTTCCCCTTGTTATCTTTCCTGCCTGTAAAGTCAGAGACTAAACAACAACACAAGCCCATCTCCAGTGGATTCTAGAGCCGTGTTTCGCTGTGTTTACAACCAGGGTTGTTTTCACAGGCTACTATCAGACCCCTCCGCACGCTCGCACTCACTTTCTGCTGTTTGACAAAAATGGAAAAAAGGGAGGTCTCTCCTTATTTTGGCCTCGGCTGATAAGAGGCTAGAACATGCCCGGCTTACATAACCGAGAATTGACAAGCGATAACAGCAAGTGATATCAAAGAGGGAGTTGTAGAATCAGTCAACTGCAGAGAAAACAACACAGCAGAGAGTGTGTGTGCCTGTGCAATGCCAAAGTGCTTGCGAACTACAAATTTCCAGGTTAAACCAAACATAACCACTTTCCACAGTGTGCAAGTAGAAGAAACAGCGCAGCTTTAAAGATTAGCAGTAAAAGGTCCACAGACAGATAAATTCAATACAGAAACTTTATCAATCCTAAAGGAAACTGCAGTCACAGCAGCAAAAAGAGAACAACCTCACAAGCTACATATGTGTATTAGGAAGAGTTACAGAATTTACAGATGTTAAACGACATTTAACATATACATTTAACAATGCTATGGGTTTACAAAAGTCTGCTTAAACTGTCATATCTCTGAAATAGTCATTTAGGATACTTGGGACACGAAGAGGCAAAAAAACATTCTTAACTTTGACATACATTAAAGAGATTTCGTAAAATGATGTTGGGCAATTTGTCATGAAATGTTCACACAATGTAAAGGACAAACCGTCATTAATCAGATTTTTTTTCCGATGTGCAAGTCATGATTATATGCATGTACTGTACATGTCAAGATAAGATAATGGGCATAATAACATTATGTTTAATGACAGAAATACTACGACAGCAGACTCGTATTAACCAATGAACTGCTCCACAGCTCAGTATTCAGCAGTTCCAGATAAAATTCCTGTGTGAAACGAAGTGATGAGAGAACACAGGGGAGAAAGAGGAGTTGGTGAAGCTTTGTTGCAGGGGTCTTTTGGGCCACTGTGTACCTGCAGACAGTGAGGCTGGCTAGGATAAGCATGGCTCTTATCTCCCTCTCCACAGCAGGCCCAAAGCAAAGCCAGCAGTAGCGCTGGTGTTAATGTCTACTGATGCTAATCTAACACTCGCCTGATCCTACAGGAGCCCCTTTCCTCTCTCTCTTTCTGTCTCTCTCTCTCTGTCTCTCTCATTCTAGCCTTCGTTAGCTCTCTTGCTCTCCTCCCTCCACTCTTCATTCTCTCACCTGTTTCCAAGGCAACTAATGAGATATAATTAATAAGATCTACCAAAGGGGAGGGGTGTGCAGAAAGGAGTGAGAAGGAGGCTTTGAGCAGTGAGAGTGCAGCCAGAGCGATTCAAAACTATGCTTACGCTGTGTGCACAGGATGGTAACTTCCTTTAATGACATATACGTACATCACATTACAATTGACAAATCAGCAAATGAACCAACTTGCCGAGAGTAAAAGCAACGTTAGCACTGTGATTTTGTAGGAAAAATTCCTTTCTGATGATCTTAAGATTTTCCACAAAATCAGATTTCTACCTTTGATCCTCTTCATAATGGATCCTACTTAAAAAGGTCTGGCGTTTATTATTTCAAGACCAAGGTGTAAATTCTCACACATCTTGAACTTCCTTGGGAAAAAAATAACAGCTTCTGTTTATCAGGGCCAAAAGGGACAATCCAGAAATATGTGTCATCAAACAATGAAACCCTCAAGAAGCCTATATTTAGCAGCGGGAAACCAAGAGATTTTGCAAAAGAACTAATTTTAAAGAAATCGGTGGTCATGCTTCTTACGTATGCAATGCTGCCCCCGCACCTCGGTTTTCTTTTACACTGATTGGTGAGGGATTTCATGTTTTGCACGGGTGGAGGGGTGGGAAAGGGGAAGGATGTGGCGCGATCCGAAATAACTGGGTTTCATTTCTCCAAAACAGACAGAAATAGGAGCTGACAGCATATCTCCTCACAAGAGGATGTGTCTATTGAGAAGCAAATCCGAGATCTGTCTCGAAGTCGTGGTTCCACACGGCAGTGTTTCTGTCCTTACCTGACTCAAACTCAGAGGTGTGTCTGAGGGCCAGAGGTTTTGTTTATTTTTTATAGTCTGTAACCCGTAGCACTACACTGACAGCTACGCCCAGCCTCACACACACATGGCAAAGCATAATTCCCATGCCAGACTAACGACTTAAACTTAAGGATTTCTGAGGTGAAGTATCGTGGTGGATTGCCAACTTCACAGAGCTGAATTTGTTTTCTCGCCAGGGCAATCTCTTTAATCATCTCTTTATCAAGCGTTCAATCTCTCATACAGGCCCGCCAAGAGTGTAGATTTGCGTAGCCTGTTTTGTGCGTAGAAGGTATGCATGTACACAAGTTTCACAAAGCATATTGTCACTGTTGTAACAAAACCTTTTAACTGACAACTCCACAGTAAAGAACTTTAATATACTAAATTTTATTCCAAGTAATTTTGGACTACTTCTATTGGCCCACTTGTCGATAAACGTTCACACAAAAGGCAGCTGGAATTTTCAAATGGTACTAAAATGTACAAATGTAGTTAAAAGTCTTGATATGATAGTGAGTGTTTGTGTGTGTGTGCGTGTGAGAGAGAGAGAGAGACAGTGCATGTGAGTATGTGTGAGTGAGAGAGAGAGAGAGAGAGAGAAAAAGACATACAAACGTGTTGTTTGGCCCCAGTACAGCCAGTACTGGCCACTAAAACAGCTGAGAAGGTAAGTAGCAAGTAGTTAATCTCTGGCAGCGAGTGCAAACTCTCTCCAACTCTCCACTGACCACACTGTAATCCCAAGCCACATCAATGCGGGTTTAATCACCTAACCTGCTAGCATAAAGCTAACCTCACGCAGAGAGGAGACACAGGGCGGAAGAGAAAGCCACTTGTCACCTCCAGAATACCATCACCACATTCAGAACTCCCAGATGGAGGAGCTCCTGACACTCTTCAAAAGCCTGATAGCTTATGGTTACGAAGCATATAGCATTAGTAGAAGAGAAATGCTCTTTGAGAAACTGAAAAACAAATGCAATTGTCAATTAGATCATAACTAAAGGTAAAAACCTAATGTCTCAAACTTTATAGTACTTTACAGAAGAAAAAAAATGTTAACTTTAATTAGCATTAACACAACAAGAAATCTGGACTATTTCTATTGTTCCATTGGTTTTGCAATTGTTTGTACATGCCCTAGGCGTTAACAACATCACACTATTATACATCACATATTTTATTGTTAAACTTTGTCACTTACAGGATAAAAATGGATGAGGTACATAGAGAGTAAACGCATGCATTAAGGCTTGAAGTGATATTAGTGACTTAAAGAAGAGCAGTATATTGAGACTCATAAACACAAAGAGGGGAATTCCACAAAACATCCGCCTAATTAAATTGCTGAGAAGTAAAAAGAGTAATTCAAAGTGGATTAATGCGAAATGCTGTAGAGAACTTAAGTTTCTTTAAAATGGAAATAAGAACCAGAGATCATAATATCTACAGTAGTAAGTATCTAAGTATTTATTTACTAGCTAAACTGTCCAGTGAAATCATCTACACATATTCTAAATTCTTACGTGTGATGCCAATACTGCCCTGAATGTACCCCTCCACCCTGAATGGATTTTACCAAACATATATTACGCCAAAAGATTATGGCAAATCTATTGTAAAACAATAAAGAGCCAAATTTCATGTAATATCGTTCTGTGAAGAAGCTATTAGACACATTAAACCCTTCAGACACCTGGTTCTTAACATGCACAAATGGGGCACAGTTCTGACCGGTAAATTTCTCTATAAAGGAGCATTTCACGTCAAGCCACTCTGAATGAGTTTGTTTACGTCTTAACTATTGAATAATGCAGACACTTTGAAACATTTATGGAATTTCCCTTTAATATTGCAGAAACAGATATTAGACACACCAAATAGAACAGACTGAAAGGGAGCAAGACTGCTCCACAATAGTCAACGCTACAATCAATCACGGACCCCAGCAAGGGCGAGAGCCAGGGAGGGAGGACTCCGCAAGGTGACTTTGACTAGACTAGACGCCTCCGGGACCGCGTTGAAAAAGCCACGGAGGAAAAGTCAGCGTGGCTTCTGCGCTCGAAAACTCCCTATGCCTCAATCATTCATTATGTCCCTGAGTCCTGCCACTGAGACTTCCATATCTATAAGAATTTACTCCAACACTGCAAAACACTACCTGAGTGCTAACTAACAAGCTCTTCACCTAAAAAGGAAGGAAACTAATTAGTGAAATCATCTGCAGTAGTAGGAGTACCTCTGGACAGTCCTACGTGGATCTGGTTCAGTATTCGTGTGTTACGTCATTCTATTTGGTGTCAGCTTAAACTCTGGAAGGCAGAGAAAGAGTGAAGAGCTGCAGAAGGCTTTCTGAAAGGGGCTGTGGACATCAGGACATCAGGATATTTGCCATCTGGATCTCGTCTGCACAGTTGGCACTGTCTGTTTAAACGCTTTATGCACGCTCCACTATTGGGTATGGTAAATGCTACAGCCATTCTCAACCTCTAGACTGAGATTTGTCTGAGCTGGTAGAACAGAACTGATATTAGACCGTTAAAACATAGTCCAAGATATGGATCATGTGCATCTGTGTATGTGTGAGTGCGCATGTATGCCTCTGTATGGCGATAAAAAAGGGCATGAGATTAAAAAAAAAAAAAAAAACTTGCTATGGAACAAGAGATGTGCCACCATTGCTCCACCGCCCCACGGTTGTGTGTGGTAGAAGCGTTGTAACATAATTACTGCTGGGACGCTCCTATTCCCAGTGATCCATTTGCGTCAGTCAGGTTTCCAAGCCGAGCCGATGAATGGATTCTCAGTTTCTCAAGGATAAAGCGATGACCCTCACCGAGCAGATCCATTTCATGCAGGGAGGCCATACTCCTGGTGGATTTTTTTTTTCTAATGCTAATTGTAGAGCATCTAGGATTTTTCTGGGGTCTGCAATCAGAGACAAAACTATTTGGCATCACTTTAATGCATAAACGCATGTCTGTTTGGAAAGGCAAAACATTTAGGGAGTGAGCTATGAGACGCAAGGCTTAACTTAAGACTACCACCCTGCACAACTGTAACAGTTCAAATGAATTTCAAACCACAAAAAATGCAGTTACTATACAGATGCTTTTAACTTAGTTTCAAATAAGCCAGCATGATTTTGTACATTTTGTTATAAACCAAACTGAAGCTTGAAATAAGACACATTTATCTGAGGAACAGTGCAATTCTGGCTTCAAAACACCAAAGTCTGATTGTCTGTTCAAATCAAATGTAAGGCCAAGCTTTCACCAGCTCTCAACTCCATCACAGTGCCTCGTAGTTAAGAAAGAACTGTGAGCCGAGTTCTGAAATTATTTCGTCTCCAAAATTCATCATGACAGTATGCCAATGTAATGACCGGAGGTCTTGACGCTGAAGATGGTGTCGTATTTTGAGGATCCCCTTCAAGGAACACTTAAAAGATATTTCTTCAAACTTTGTGAAACTTCCGTCCTGTTCGTATTTTTCCTAAACAGATAATAAGTGGTGAACACTATTGGTTGAGATGAAGAAATAGGCAGAATGTTTGGCACTCAACCTCGGATATTTCAAAGCGTTCTGTCGCCTTTTATGAATCTGTCAATAAATGAATCATCCCTGCTTGAGGAAAATCACTGAAACAATATACTTTAAATGAAGACCTTCTTTTCTTCTCAGTCTCTCACACACAAAACACAACCTCAAACACATACAATCCTGCACTCACACAACACTTCTTTTTCACCAAAGTTTGCATGAAAGCATTCTTCTGGACGTGCCATGTGAAGTGATGGCATGTGTCCCTGGCTCGTTTGGCAAGGCTATCCATTAGCATAGAGAGGAGAACGAGGGAAAGACAGAGGACGCGAGAGGCAGAGAGACAGAAACAGCGAGAGAGAGTCGTCACTAGAGATAACTAATCCCACTGAAGATTTGAGAAGTGCCAGCCTCCACCTAAGCCCCCGCCCCCCCCCCTTGCCCCCAAAGGCAGCCTGCGAGCTGTGTTAAGTGGCATGGCAGTCTTTTGATGTTGCCCAGATCCCAACTCAGAAATGGTAAACAGTGCAGATGAATCGACATCTTCCTCCTGAGGGAACGGAGCACATGAGAATATTAGAGATGCCACGCGTTAATGTGCTTCAGCACCACACACACGCACACAAACACACACAGAGAAATCACAGAATACAAAGATGACACAGCCATGCACATGAGGTACTAGAAATCTCTACTAGAATCATGCCCCATGTCTGCCTGAGAAGACATACTGTACTGGAAAAAACACCCAGTGTGGTTACATCAGAGAACAGAGCTATTTCCCTACGTTCAGACACACAGCAAAGGCTTTATTTTTGTAACTCGGCAGCAGTTTTGCCCTCCCTCTTATTGGTGGGTACTTCTGCTTTTTATGGGAAAACTTTCAAATGGCTTAGAATAAATATTTGATACTATGCTCTTCCCTTTATGACATTTCTATCCTCTTCATAGTGGCTATGTTCCACAATGCTACATTATATAAAAGGTTTATGCAACCCAGGCAGCGTGGAAGCCTGTGACTCACAAACTAGGAAAGGTTGTGAACTGATGAGATTTTTTTATAGAAAAATTGATGCACAATAATCTCTCACCAGATGCATACAAATGGTGTATCAGATAAAAGATTGATATCCAATGACAAAAATACAACAGCTGAGTACCAGTCTGAGGCCTGGTGATTTTGCTGATCAGTGTCAGTGCTCCATCATGTTTGTTGAACCACAGATTTGGACCTATGTAACCTACAGATGGCCTTCTGGAATGTGGCAGCATCAACGTTGTGTTCTGCTTGGGTATAAGACACAAAGCTATTGGAACAATGGAATAATTCGTACAGTAACTCAAGACTGGTGTAATCCCTACCTAACAGGACTGATGCTATTATAAAAATGAGAGGATGTGTGACCAAAAGAAGTGACACAAGTGACTAAGTGCATGTGACTTTATCAATTCTGATAATAATATTAATAATAATAATAATAAGGGCCTCTGGAGCAGAGGATTTTTCACCTTTTGGATTTGACTAAACAACTTGACAGCAGTTCAAGCCACAACCACCCCGCCAAGTCTCGTTGGGGCAGCTAAACAAAAACAAAAATTGCCCTGTACCCTTCAATTTTCTCAGGCCACAACCACAAAAAAAGAAAACAACTGGCAAATCTAACCAACCCATTTGGTTCATTATAGCCTAAAAGGCTAAAATGGTACAATTCATTCAGGGTTCACTTGGTTTTGAATTTTGTGTTAAGTTTTTGGATGGTTGAAGCCACAGGCAATTTTGCACTGCCAGTTGAAAAACTAGAAACGATACAGAAAGGAGGATAAGTGTCATCGCAGCATCCAGAGAGGATTTGAAGAGAGCTCTGCTGTGTCTCGTCTTTTTTTCTGCTTTCATTCAGTGCCGCAGTTGAGTAACAATTTTCATTTTAAAATATAGATGTGTTCTTACATAAACATCTGTTTCTGTTTATGCAATGTGGCCTTCAATAGAGGCTCTTCCTTAGAAAACGCACTGCTCTAAACCTGTACGCACTGAAACCTTGAAAAAGGATCTACACACCCCTACTTTAGAATTATCTTCCAGTTACATATCCATGTTTCTGTGCAGAAAGTGTAGAATTTAGTGCACGGTCTCCTTGGGCCCAGCAAATATGGACGGCAGCTGGCGGGAGCAAAAACAGATTGAATACAATGAACACAATGACCTTGAATACAAAGAACACATTTACTAAAAGCATGTCACTGCAATTGTGCGAGCAACTGAAGAACTCATCCAGATATGAATTACTGGACATTTACAAAACCTCACAGTGTATGACACACCTGACAGAGAAAACAGATATAGAGATACAGAGAGCTGACATGTTGTGAGGTTGACAAGCTTTACAGAGTACTGGCAAAAATCCTTCAATGATAAAATACAGAGTGCAACTTTTTATTAAAATACATAAATCATTTACAGATTTATTAAAATACTTCAATGACTATTGCGATACAATGTTTAACTCTATATTTCCAAATTAAAATGCTAAACTGCCAAGCTTGACTACACAGTTGTAGCAAATCAAAACTAGACAGGTTTGAAACAACAGTGATGAATTTGCCCTAATGCTAGCTTGATTACACAAAAAAACTCCACTAGCATTCAATCTAGCTCTGTTTATCAATCTAGTCTCACAGGGCCAAGCGTGATCTCGTTTGAGACAGAATGTATGCTTATTATGGCGGAAACAAACAGAGGTTGAAATTTCTAAACCAGTCCAAACTTATTTACCAGGTTCAACTCACCTGTTAATTGCCAGCCTTATTCAGTGTGTTTGAGGAGAGGAACTACCAAACATTGCTGGAGACCAGCCCAGCTGGGCATCCCTAGACTACAGTTAATGGGCAGGTTTAAGAAAGGACCCTTGTTAGTGACATCTTATTAGTTATCCCCAGACATGTATTCTCACTTCAAAAGAGTGTATATATCAAGAAATTACAATAAAATTTATATTTAGAACTCAAAAGTGTAGAACCAATGTTGTCAGAGAGCTTGAAGAATGGAAACAGATAATTACAGTGAATAATTTGTTCATTCTTGACAATCCATCCCACTACCACATATTGCAGATATTGTGGGGCTTTTTAAATCAATATTGTAAAAGTTAATGTTTACAAAATATTAATATCATGAAAAGTAAATGACCAACCAAAACAGAGCTGTGTGCTTCAATTTCTCATTATGTTGAACAAGATTTTCCCAGTGCTCTGTAAAGCTTGCAACAGTTGCCATGAAAGTATGCCTCTGTGCATGGAGAGGTCAATTGTCCCTGATAGCCTGTAGCTGGTCTACTCTCCCCCACCCCAACACTCTCCTTGTGGGCAAGGCCAGAGTTGTAGAGGCAGCTGTAGCACTGTCAAGAGCTCAGCAAAGAGCCAGGGAAGGACAGCACGACAGATAAGGGCCCAGAGAGTGAGAGGCCCTGGCCAAGTACGGCAACAAGAACAGCTGAGATACCAGCAGCCCCCAGTTTACTGTTTCACCTGGATCAGCAGAGCATGTCATAGAGGGTGCGAACGCAGGAGAAAGAAGATGTAATAGGGGGTGGTTGATGAATAGATGAACCTCCACACTTGCGTAAAGAGGCATAGAATGGTGGCTAGGAGTGACTTGAAAAACTGTTTTACCTACCTCTAAATTTCATGAGATGGAACATTCAATCAATTATGATCAGTGATTAATAAACTGCAAGGGCTTGTATGTGGGCCTACAGGTCAACTACTCTCATAACTATTTAACTAAGATCCTTGTTTCGTAGTAGATACACATTTATTCACAGTAGTTCCTAAATAAAAAAATCAGGGTCTAAATAAAAGAGACTGCAATTTAAGGGTTAATCTTCATTTTTCAAAAACGTCAGTTGCCACCTCCAGAGTCTGCATTTGCACACTGACCCATTTTTCTGTAATCGGAAGCATTTGAATGTGCTGTAAAATGTATTCATCAAGAGCACTTCTCATTGTTGAAGTTTTCGCACTGTGATTTCGTAATTGCGGCCCTTTTTTTCCCGGAGGGAGTGGCGTCATGTTTTCCCTGGCTCAAAAACACCAGTGCCTGTTTGAGGCCATAGGGAGGCTGATGTCATGCCAGTAAAGCTGATACCTCCCTGTACTGCCTTTCATTTCTTGTCCTTACATGGCAGAGGTCAGCTGCGCCGTATTGGCCCCGAACCTACTCGCCTCATCCATCCGCCTGTATCTCACTGAGCTCCTGACCACCGGTGTAGGGTCGCGGAAACCTATTGACGGATGGCCACGGCTGACCCTTTCGCATACTGATCTGTGTTCGATGAGAGTAAAGTCAATGCTCAGGCTACAGCACACAGAAACCTAATAGCACTGGGTGGCCTTTAATGAAAGGAAACAAACCGCTCCTTTTTACAGGCCAGAATCCATAAAGAACTTCTTACCATTAAGCAAAAACAGCAGAACAGCTAGATTAGAGCTGGAGCAGTCATACATAATCACTGTCATTTTTAAAAGTTGACTTGTCATTCACTAAATGCCGTCAACAAAAAAAAGATAACACAGATCACCTGATATAACACTGCAAATGTAAGAATGTTCCCTTTCACAGCAACAGTAAAAAAGTTAACATCTAATGCTAAAACCAGGCCTCAGGTATGATGTAGCAGGCAAGTAATTATGGCTAACAGTACATCTAGAAAAAGCAAAGACAGTCTGAAGTTATGGCTAAGCACAAGGCAAAAATAAGCTAACATAATAGCAAGGCAAAGGCTTAAGGCTAGGCTAAGGCTAATGGCTAATCTAAATGTAAAAAAGGGAAACAGAGAGCAAATACAAAGAAAAATAACTAAATACAGAAGGAGCGAGAGCACATTGGCACTGCACAGAGAGTCGAGTATAAATAACTTACAACACTAGATGAGGAAAATAAGGCACAGTGGGTTCACTGCCGAAGACATCGCGGATCCAGAGGCAGGTAGAGACACTGAATGCGTTACAGATCAGGTCAGTTTGCAGTTAGTTAAACAGGGCTTCCCTGCCGAAGCAGACGGTTCTCAAAACAAATAGTCTGGTTTAGAAGGCTCTATGTCAGCACAGTTTTATGCGGCTTGTAGTGGAACTGGTTTCACCTCATCTGGTATTTCCTTACAAATGTAGTTCTTTGGGCTTGTGTTCAGCAAAAAGAGTTTTCTGAACTTTCCTACTTGACATGCAATGTTTCTTCTGCCGCTTTAGGCACTTACCTTGCCTAGTTGAACAATGGCTATGTTAGTTTACTAATCTATGCAGTGTACTGTAGTGTTCAAATGACTGCAAACCCACAGACTCCTGTTCAGGTCCACATTTTACGTGTGCATCCCACTATCAGTGCAGTGTAGACAGTGGAAAAATTTTTTAACATGCTCCAGGAGGCCTGGACAAATCACTAGGGTCATATATTACAGGAATTACATCTTCGCAAATTGAGGGGATTAGGGTCATTTAAAACTCCCTGGCAGTCAAACGTGACATAGTGTCTGTGCCAAGCCCATATCAGCAGCTTTCTCAGCCAGATCAGACATGTGTTTGGGGTTAGGGAGGGACAACTCCATCCAAAAGGCCGTCATTTAGCATACTACACTCTGAACAGACACACAGCTAATTTCTCCAGTCTTGCGTAAACAGAAATTGTCTGCCTTCTAAGCACAAGCTCTTGGGCATTAATTGATTTTCTTACATTGTTTCCCCAGAGAGGCCAAAACTGGAGCAAAAGCAAATTAAAACAGTGTTGTTACAGCATTTAGGTAACGGAAGGGAGCTCAAGTGACAAAGCGAACCCAGAAAATCAGCATAGTTGACTCAGCTTGGTTCGTCTCTGACTAGGAGGTCAAGCAGACCACATCTTAGGTCACTTCCCTTCCTCAGCCATAGAGGACATTGGGAACAGCCACATCCCTCTTGTGGGTCCGGAACACAGAAGTTACTGCCTGGGAGAAAAACACGGATGCAGACCCCTCTTCCTGCTCCCTGCGGGACGCAGCAGCTGCTGGAGGCCCCACACTTACTGCTGCAGAGGCTCCAAACTGAGACTAAAGCCACAACGATGCACCGGCTACCTTGTGTAGCATTTAACTATAACAAACATAGTTTATCCTACAGTGTTTATTCTACAGTGTCAATCAATCGACACCACGTTGGTGTTCATAAGTATAAGAGTAAACAGTAAAGTTTACAGTAAAAGGAACTTGTGTGTCTGTTTGGAATATAATATGCCTCTGTGCTCACTCTGCTGGAACTGGTGATTCTACTTATTGCCATTTCAGTTAAATGCATGTGTCACTTCAGCATTAACATTTGATCAAGGAAACATCTCTGAGCCCGAGGAGACCAAGGCAGCCTTCTTAAGCCTGTGATGCAATCAGACTCCAATGACGCAGTGTTATTTGCTCCTCAGATTCAGCAACAGGTTTGGTGTTCAAGAGCAGCATGCCTTTCTGGAATGTGATGTTAAACAAAGCAGGCTCGCCCAGAACCAGTTGATGGCTTTACTTTTGTTCCTGAAGTGCCAAACATGCTTTCAGCTCTGGGTGACGTCAGCCTGCAGTTGTGGAATGTCTGAAAATTCAGTGACGTGGTCAGGGTGAGAGCTGATAAAATCTAACCCGATTTTATATGCCAGCAGAAGTGGTAAGATAAGGACGGTTGTCATAGTACTAATAGCTGTGAGAATATCTAAAATCTAGTTACCATATTTCATAATCACAATGCAATCAGCAAACACTAACCACAAGAACAACACACCGGCTTGGACGCACAGTTCTAATAAAAAAATTAATTGCTATGGAAACTTGTGGAGGTTTATTAAACTTTAAAAGGTTTCACCGTGCTTATGCATCTCACTTACAGAAATGTTTTTTTTCAAGAACTATAAGGTTTCTTGCTGTGGCATCTCTCCTAAGAACCCTTTTTGGCACCTACATTTTATATAAAAGTATATAGGCGTAATCTGTGTTTATCTGTCAAATAAAAAAGCATACAAAAAAATTATTTATATATATATATGTATATGTGTGTGTGTGTGTGCGCGTGTGTGCGTGTGTGTGTGTGTGTGTGTATAAATCCAATCTGATGCAAAAGTGTGAAAATAAGCTTTAAAAATCCCCACCCGCTACACAATGACCATGGAATACAATCCCAAGAGAATGGGTGTTGGAGTAAGCTGTTTCATTCAAAACAACTGCTAATCCGACTGTGCCGCAATCTTTAAAAAACATGTCACTCACAGAGAGCATGCATGACAGCATTCAGGTAGGATATCCTGAACATGCAATTCAACATGCAGTGCAGCACACAGCTGCGGTTTTAAGCTTCAGCAGCGATACCCACAGCGCAAAGGTAATGAGAGATGGGGTGAGGGAGCTGAACACAGGTGCACACCGCATCACTCAGAGCCATCAGCCCCCCATCTATGTCAAAACTTCTCCTGGGAGCACCACAGAAGACTCACTTCCTGCCAGGCAGATATTGCAATTGATTGCATGATATGACCTTACAGCAGTCGGGGTCTTTTCATCGTTTCACAGGTTTGTAAAAGTTCTTAGATAACATATGAAGAGTTTCATTCCAAAAAAAATAAAACGTATTGAAAAGAAAACATGCATACACACATTTTTTGCAGGAATTGTGAATCAGTATTTTAACTAGAACTTAAACCTTTAAATTAAAATCCTTTAGCAGAAAATAGTAGTTATCAATTTACCTCTTAGCATGTAGCTTGTATGATGGCTTTACTAGCTTAAGTCTAATTTGTCTCTTTTTGAAATGAAAAATACAGTTGTCTGTGTTCTTTACTAACAATAGCCATGATATGCTCAGAAAAGTAGATTGCGATTCATCCTTACCACAAAAAAGATAAAATATCAGTTAGCCCATGCCAACTGTTGGAAAATATTGCATCACTGTATTAGTAGTATATTAGAGTTTCTAAACCAAAAAGAGACCATATGTCTTATTGTGGAGTTAACTGGGTCAATGTTTAGTCCTCAGTTTGGCCTTAACTGGTTAACAGTCTGAAACTCTGTTAACATTAAGCTCTAGGAATATTCAAACACCCACTCACTGATTACTCATTCAGCAAATGCTGAGTGTAAAATTCCGTAGTGAATAATAAACAAAAATATACACATACACAAAAAAAATAAAGACAATTGTGAACTTATGATGTACACAGAGAGTAGCACATGGTGGGACAACTGCATGTTGAGGCTTCTGTCAAAACCTTTGCACACTTCATTTCTATTGTGAGCAGTTTTATTCCACAATGACAAAGTTTTATATTTACAACTCAAGCAAAGCTTACTGTAATAAAAGGACAGAGACATGTGTCTAAAGATAGCATCAGTCCCTTGAGACTCACTATGAAAAAAGCTTGAGAAGATATGAGACAAAGATGGCTGCTGCCTCTCAGCTCCAGCTCCCAGATCAACATCATAAATCCGAATTTGGCGGATGGTGGGGGGGATTCACCTCACAGGAAAGAATCGCAGCCCTACGGGTACTTCTCCGAGTAAGAATATCAAACCTGGTCCCTATCAAAGTTTTCACAGGATTACACAGCAAAGGGATGAAACAGCACTTTTTGTTCCAATTAAACTGGGTACAGTAGTGATAACACAAAGCAGATCAAAGACAGAAACATCGTGATAACAGCTTATGTTAAACATGAAACTCCACTGACAGTGTTTACAGCAAAAAAGGCCTCAACAGCATAGAGTGGACCAAAGCACAGCACAACACAAAAATGGTGTAATAGATCTGTACATTTCTGACCCATCAAATTTGATTCAATGATTATTATTAATGAAATGATTCAATACATCAAGAAGTCTTCAATATCAGTTCATTTGGTACAATACAGAATTCATTTTATAGTCAAAATACTCAATATACAAATTAGTACAATGCTAGCTGTACAAATATACAAGTTTTCTGGTGGATGAAAGAATTGGGTGTTGAGAATTTTGTTTTGGCCCCAAAATGGAACATGCTTTACTGATTATGATTATAACATTATTAAAGCAATAGGCCATAAGAGGATGTGTGTTATGGTGTTATAAGACATGGCCTCAAGAGGCTTGTTGTTTTTAAAAATGACAACATAAAATATGATAAAGTAATAATAATCGTGATTATCAATGCTCATGCCAAGAAATCCTGTTTATTTTACAGCTGCCAAGCAACTGGACTGTGA
>JBBPCZ010000019.1:1081981-1107732 GCA_037974445.1 Brycinus macrolepidotus | reverse complement strand
TAATAATAATCGTGATTATCAATGCTCATGCCAAGAAATCCTGTTTATTTTACAGCTGCCAAGCAACTGGACTGTGAAAGAACACTCTTACAATTCATCATTGTACACTGTAATTATCTAATGAATTTTTCAACTTTTTGTCAAAATGAATGAACATATAATACAGCAGCATTTGTGGCTTTTTCTTTATAAGTATTTTTGCTCATCACTGAATTTCCATAAGGACTTTCCATGCAATTTCCTTTCTTATTACGACCAGGCTAACAGCGTTGTATGCCTCTTGTCTCACAACGGGGCTGAATCTTAAATTACTCCCTACTACTTAAGAATTAAAATACTGGCTCCTGTGCCTAGTTCAGGTTCAGAAAATAAGTTGTCAGTAGAGGTGGACGATATATTGAATATATTTTGAAGTCACCAGCACGAGACTCACTTCAGTGTTTCGATTCTCTCACACTCTTTAATTGTTCTCTCCCTTTCACTGCGTCCTAAGCTGCATACTACCACACTATTTATTATGCAAAAGTAGTACACGACCACTAGAAATACATTCAGTATAGTCACTAATATAGTCGTACAGTCATTCGGTAAAATAATAGTACATCAAGTATAGAAGTGTGTGATAAACCAAAGAGGAAAAAAACTTACATACATCATACACCCCCCATACGTCACACACCCCACAGTCCGTCACACACTCTGCTGTCTGTCCAAACCACTGGTTTTGTTTTTCAGAAGGACCAGCATATGGTTAATAAGATGTTGCTTGTCGAACGTCGAGAGTTAAGCAACATTTTGAGACAAAGCACAAAAACTTTAGCATTACAAAGATCATGCCATTCACAGGACAGTGGTCTTAAGTGACTTGGTGCATGAACATACTGAGTCTAAAACAATGACTTCAAACATGCCTCAAACCAATTTTAGGACTAGACTTTCAGGATTAGACATTTTATAATGCTGATTTTTAAATATTACAATCAGTTATGAAAACGACTATGATATTTCAAAACCGATGCAGTATGGGTTTCTTTGAATCGATGCACTGTTACAGATGTATGACATAATCAGCGGTGAGTCGACCAGTGTTGAACTAGGTCAATTAGCTCCACTGAGTTTTTGTTTTGTTTTGGTGGGGCAGTGACTTGGCCATGCTCTCAGTCGTGAGTGGGCAGCAGCCTGGCGGCGTGAGGAGGCAGAGAGGAGGAGGATCAGTGTGGGGTGGAAAGAGGATAAGCTGCAGATTTGGGCTGCCTCTCTGGCTCCAAGGCTAAACACACAACTCGTGCACACGCACAGACACACACAGATTCACTCTGGCACCAGGCTAGCAGAGTAGCCTGGCCCGGGCTGAGGACGCCTCTAGCCAGAGCGTCTGATGCGGGATAGCGCCTGCAGGAAGGGCAAAGAGGGGGCAGGGAGGAGTCCGTCGATCCCTAAGCCGTTCTGCTCTGCTCAGCAGCACATGTGCTGAGTGCGCCGTATAAGGTGGCTTACAACCACAGGTCAGAGCCAAGGGCAGGGCAGTTGAAAGGCCAGTACGGCCCAGATCTTTAGGCTAAGCAGTGGCAGCACACCAGACACGCTCCACTAATTCAGCAGAGGGCGTAAACATCAGTTGTAACCACATACACCGTTACAAGGGGAGTCTACTGCTATTGTTCATTCTTTTCAGCGCCAACGTCAGGAACCTGTAATGTTACGCAGGGCAAGTTAGGATAGTTTGGAGGTGTGGAGGGGATCAAGCACGTCACGGAGACGAGAACTGCAAGCGCAGCCGCTAGAAATTAGGTTTATGTCTGGGATACGTCAAAGATATCAGTTTAAAATTGCATATTAAATGTAATGAAATGGTTTTATGATTCACAAAACTTGGTTAAGATCATAAACACATGATCTACGGACTGCAGACGTGGGTTCTTTAAATCAGTGGAAAATTCGTTCTCTTTCCCATAATAAAATTCTCATTTTCCTGAACCCTCACAATATGAGCAACCTATTTAATTGGAAATTTGATACAGTGGGTCTGTGGCATTGTACAACTTACAAGGGTTTTTATTAAACCTACCAAACCTCCAGCATTTATTAACCGTTAAATAAAATGAAATGTTTTTAGCACGCAGTAGGTTCACGTTTTGTAAATATTCAGGTTTGATACGTATGAACAAAGCACAGCGGATTCCAGACTCAGTTTAAGCCTCTGTGTTAGGTCGACAACATAAAATCTGCTAATTTATTCCAAGATCATGTTTAATCTGTGTCTGGAAAAGTGGCCTCTAGTTTTACAAGTGTCTGGGTTGGGTTGATTAACCCAGCATTCCCTACTTGTTCAAACATGCAGATGACCATCAGATGACCATCAATGCATGACCATCCAAAAGACCTTTCCAGGTAATGAAAAATGAAGCAACAAAAATACATTCAGCTGACATGTGTCTAGCCAGATAATTCGCTGCTGAAAGCCCCTCTCACATGTTCTTGTTTAATTTTAACTTTGCACCTCCCTAGTCCCCCCCTCAAGCCCTCCAGAAAATGTAAGAACACTGGATATAAGTATTTAAATATGATTTGATAAATATTCACTTTGAAACCTTATCTGCACATCAGAAAGTGAGCAGTATTTATAAAGCGCATGTGGTGTGGAGACCTGTGCCAAAGTTGCTCGCTAATCCCCAGGCCAATGGGTTTGGAAGTCATCATCGCTACATATTAAGGGCCTACCTAATAAAGTTAAAACTGTGGAGCCTAAGAACCTGATAGATGGTTTTACTTGGCAAGTGTCGGGAAAACCTATTTACGAGTTGTAACAGGCCCAGGTTTGTGTGAAGGAAGGAGAGGGGAGAAGAAAAAAAAAAAAGTGACGAGGAGCTAATATTTTGCTACACGTCTTAAGCGGTGATCTTTCTGTTTGCCTAGCGTGTTTCTTGTATCCTTGGGTAACCTATTTAGCATCAAACGTGCGGCGAGGTGGCGCGGCAGTGAGACAGGAGGCAGCCAGAGGTTTCTGGTTTTGGAGCCGCTCCTCTGGGCTGATTGCTGGGTGACCCCGCTGGGACACCGTACATTCCACTTGGTTAGCGAGCCGATCCAAAACCCACAGATAATAGAGAGGGAAGTCAGCAGTGGCTAAATCACCACGAATTTATGCGTGCAGGAGCCATGCATATTCAGAGGTCCGTTGCCCTTTTCAGCAATGGAAGTGGCTTCATTTATGCCGTTTTCTTATTCAGTAAAAGATCCTCAGAGATGTTTCCTGGAGGAAGAAGAAACAAACGTCCGCATTGCCCACACAAGCAAAACTATGGCTAAAACATTATCTGCTGGGTTCAAGATTCTGCATCCTGCCTCCAGGTCTCACGGGAGAACGCTGGAATCTCCAGCTCAAAGATGGTGCTTCAGTAAACAATGAATCACGTCGGCCCTGAGCATGCGCAAGCATGAGGGAGAGCTGTTGGAACAAAACGAAAAGCTAGCGAAAGTTTCACAGACGTGGGGCAGAAGTATGGCACATTCCTTACAGCTGATCTGGGAAATATTTGGAGCACAATTGCCAAAGTGCCTTCACACTTTACTCTGAGAAAGGATAGGCCCTCTACAGGGGTGGACAAGTGAGTAATGACAATAATGTGTGCAGTAGAGGCACTAACTGCTGGGGGATAATGGCTTCACGTTATTCATTAAGGTGTCGTCAGATCAACCCGCAATGTGAAGCCACGCTTATAAATAAAACTCTAAGACAGGCTTCTTAAATGCCCAATTACTGTTTATTTGCTGAATAAAAAAAATAAAAAAAAAAAAAAAACAGCATAAAATGTGGCTTGTGCAAAAGTTATGGGATATATTATATTCTCTGTTTTTTTTTCCAAGATGTTAAACTAATAGCAAATAAATAGAAACTGTGTGCTAAATTTTGCAAAACAATGTTATATTCGGGTTTGTTCCCTGTAGAGGACGGGTATTCATTTTTACTTAGAAAATGAACAAAAATGTTAATATTTTAAGATTAATAACTGAACAATATGTCCAGGGTTCACTGGGTTCAAGGTTGTTCTAGTAAGACTGTAATTTACAGCAAGCATTTGGGTGCCAGTTGACAGTCGGAAAATAAGAGAATATGTTTAATTATGTGCTATGTTTATAAAATAAGCACTTTAAAGCACTGGATCAAAGTTGGACTAGTCATTAATGTTCTGTAAAAGTTCCTCAAATAAGTGCACATAGTCATCCACAGCGACTTTTTATGAACTTCATTTTACACATGTAGGCATATGGACTTCTCTGTCCATCTCCATGTTCACTAAAGAGGCTCACCTTGTGATTGAACAATGCATCCTTTGCCAGTTGCAGCTGACGCAAATTAGACACTCGAGAGCTGGGTGTTGCATTCACAATGCAGCCGACATGAAGACTATGACATTGTTGCAAAGCTAAAATATGTGTTGTGTGTGTGTATGTACGTGAACAGGGCAACTGTTTAGCAGTCAGCTATTAAAGCTCATCACTATATCAGAAGACAAGGCCAAAGATTCACACTGTGCCCTATATTTACTCAGCCTACTTCACAGCCACAGTCAAAGGAGCATCATTCACTTATCATCATATCATGTTTGGCTTTACTGTATCTGAGGCACGCAGCGAGCAGCAGCGGACTTAGAAGAAGTGGTGGAAAACTTGTGGCACAGTGCGGAGTGGAAACTGCCACGCATCGCTGCTTTTCAGAAACAAACAGAATGAAAACACAAGAAAAGAGGGCTCACCCAACGATCAAAGCGCTGATAACCTTTCGTTCTGGTCTCAGAGTATCCAGCTCGACTCTTGCTCTTACTCTTCCTTCCTTTCTCAGTTCGTCACTCTTTGCTTCCTGCTGCTTTCTCCTCCTTGGGAAAGAAATTTTCCTGGGAGGTGGGAGGGTAGGGGGGAGCGGTGTGGGGGGGGGGGGAGAGAAAGAGAGGAAAGTGTTGCGCTCAGTGATTCAGAAGCAACGGTGTAAACGCCAGCCTTCTCCTTCTGACAGCCAGCGTTAATTGCAGATCAGACTCGCCCACACACTCCAGCCTCACTCCAGCCTCACTCCCTCACACTCTCTCTCTCTCTCTGTCTCTCTCTATCTCTCTCACGCACTCTCTCTTGAAAGGAGCTGAGAGCAGACTGTTAGATGGGGGAGTGCTGTGAAGAGCACGGCAGGAGACGCTGAAACACACACTCGCACGCACACACACACCCAGCCTGTGCCACACCAATCACCACCTCTGGAGTTTCATCTATAACTTTATTCCACACTCAGCGCCCTTGCACACCAACGATCATACGCACTAAACAGAACATGAAAAGTGATGTCAGCATGTTGCAAAGTGAGCACAGTTTACATATTTAAAGAACCACATTCGACATTTTTTTAATATTTTGTCCCTGAGCTGCACTTGGGTTTGTGTACCAAAAACAGTCACGATTCATTTTTACACAATCATTTTTCACCCTCTTTATGCCATACAATCGCACAGGCTGTTCTGTTAGTTTGCCTTGGAGACTGATATATGTAAATAAACTCTGCTCTGATTGGCTGACCTGTATCACGCATTATCCAAAAATCAGTCCTGAAACACCACTTAACTCTACAGAACTTCAGAATGGACGGGAGGCGGAAAAAGGAAATATCTGTAAAATATTATGGTTTATGTGACATCACAAAAACAAAGAATATCAAACTGGCTGTTTTTGCTGCTTAGTTTCCTTTAAAGCTTTAAAGTGCATTGTTGCTTTAAAGCTTTTAAGAGAATTACAGTGGGTGATACTAATAAAATGCAATATCACAATATTTACCAAATATATCCTGTTTTCAGATGATATTTAAACTTGCAATAATGAAGTTGAAGAACCCACATTTACTCAGGACAGCTACTCTATGCTAAAAGAATGCTTACAAATCTGATATGTTTTGATCGGACTTTTTTATTTTGTTTTGTTTTGCTTAAGTACTGTTCAGTATTGTAAACAACTGAACACAATTCTCACATTTAAGCAAACACCTTTTTATTTTTTATGTATTTCGAACTTTTAAAAAAACACAGCAAATGGTATTCAGTGCGGTTAACCACGTTTTAGTGAAGTATCAATGCCGCTAAAACTAAAAATCAATACTGTTGTGTATATTGGCATAAACGCTATATCACCCAAAACCAACCAGCAGTTATCTCCAGTATAAGCTTCTCTAGATGACACATACACGATTATGGAAGAATTATGTGGTTACTAAGTTTCCATTCTATGTTGCAGAGTTGTGGGGGTGTATATCACACACAGAGACCAGTAGTTACTGTGAGACGGTTCTACATACACTGAACTCCTCCGCGCGCCTCATCAGCACGCTAAGTACATAAGCCTCAGAGAGGTCACATGATAATGGACACATGCACTGGAGCCCTGAGTTATTCCTTTAAGCTAAGACAACGTATTAGCTAATGATGAAGGATCGGAGAGAAGTTCTGCCAACAACATCAGCAGCGGTGAACAGACTATCGGGCATGTAATGTAAATGCAATCGATGTGAGGTGAAAAAAGAAAAAAAATCCACTCGAGCCCAGACCAGAAATAGACACTCAATAAAAATGCACAAAGAGGTCTTTATATACGTGCCAAGATGCCTACCACCCCCCTAAAAAGGGTGCTATTTCCATTAACCACCAAGCTAGGAATATCTTATAAGGTGAGCAAGGACGGAAACTTCTGTGAACTGTCTTCTTTATCTCTACATCTTGGTCTTACACAGGACACTGACAGAAAGGAAGACGAATGTGCTCTCAGCCTTTTCTAGCAAGGACTTTTTCACGCATTAAAATAAGCCTACTAAACTGCAAGCAGGCCTAATGCTATCACTTTGACCTACGTGCAAAAGTTTGAGAGGGCTCTGTTGGTGAGAGCAGAAAGTATGAATGAGAAAAAGAAGGTTTTTCGCATCATGATCTGGTGTGAAACATGTGAACGCATCACCACTGAGTCTCACCGAAATGGTTGGTGTTGCATTCGCAACCATGGCGAGTTTGAAAATTATTAATCTGCTACGTGCACAAGATGAGTGATGCGTGCTGGGCTTACGTATGAAATAAAAAAAAAAATGTTTTTTCTTCACTGTGCAATATGAGAATGAAAATCAGCACTGATAAATGAAACAAAAGAAAAAAAAGCATTTGTAATAATTACAATGACATCGAAATAATATTACTTATGAATCAGTCCGGTTTCATAACATTGATTTGGAATGGAACTGTGCCCTACGCCGACTACATCAAATATTCTGGTTATGAAATTACCATGTTTGATTTCTGCTTGATAACGCTCTTTCCTGCTTATTTACTTTAGTGTGTCATGGCTTGGGCGGCACTCCAATACATCCACTCCAGCTCTAATTTGGAGCAAGTACGCGTGCTCACAAGCTCTTATCTGCCGTTTAGCTCAGATCATTCTATAAAACAAAGCACAGCACCAATCTATTATCTCATTTTTCCAAAAAGCTTGGGAAAAAAACTGCGCGTCTGCTGTGGGACGATGCCCCAGCCGGCTCTGAAGCGTGACAGGCAAACTGCTCCTAAGGTCATTTTCATGACTGTGTACCATGGCCTGATTGCCTGCTTCATGTAATTACTGGCTTAGTCAGAGGTGTCCATTCTCTTCTATAGAGCAATAACCCAAGAGAAAATTCATTTAACCAGACAAAAAATACACCCTGGAAAATTATATTTTTACTGGTTACAAAGTACATATTATATAATTAACACACACTTGAAATTTTAGTGACAAGGTCAAAATAAAGGTCATTTGGAAAAAGTCCTAATGTGGAGCGGTTACACCCTTCAAAGGTAAATTATACGGTGTTTTGGAATGGCGTGTGCAATCTTCAAGACATAATCACTTACAATAAGTCTTCTGCCTGCGGGTGATTAAGCACATCTCAGACGAGGGCGTTCCGAACTGCAATCCTAGTTGCAATTTCACGTAACATTTTTTTAAACCACATGAATAGACATATATGAAACACTTACAACAAGGCATTTTTATTTTTTTGGGAGCTTGTGCAGGTCTTAGTCTGAACCTCAAAGCATGATCACCTATATAAAAAAGTCACATTTTGAAAATGTACTACAATATATTTTATTTATATGTTCTAATATACACTTAGTGTGTAGTATTATTATTATTACTATCAATATTATTATTATTATTATTATTATTATTATTATTATTATTATTTTAAATATATGTGTGTTGTCACTTTTGGAACACAGCCACAATCATAAAAACTCAAAAAAAAGTAACTTTACAGGAGAGGGGAAAAAAGGTCCCTACATTTCAATGTAAGTTAAGATGTTTTCCTAACTCATTCTGGACCATTTGTATTGGTCAGTTCATCAAATTTTGACAAAAATTTGTGTAAATGGCCGCTGTTACTTTCAAATTATGCCCAAAAAAGGCAATGCAAGGTTTCGTTCCCACAGTGGCAATATGCTTATTAATATGCATATTATATGAAACTTAAGTGCAAGCGTGGGGTGAGAGACATTACTTCAATAGTCAAATTTACACCATAAAATCACCCACGTCGTCTTAAAGCTTGGAGAGTCCAGAATGAACACAGTACAAGTTATTTCAACACTTCTGATTTTACTGAATACAAAACTGCTCGGTTCCTAACAACAGTTGTCACTTTACAAGAACAACAGCATTTCAGTCAGTATTCACAAAGGTCAGCAAGTCATTTTCAACTTGTAGGCACCTATTTAGTGCTGCCACACAAAACCGGGCCTGGTCCAGCTTCTGTATTCCTCCTCGCACTACTTAGTCACTGATGATAACACTTAGTCTATGAACCGTGCTTCCGAAATGAATTACATTGAGCAGGTCCTCTTCAGCGACGACCCTTGCAGATGTGTCAGGCTAACTCTGCTGCATGCGAGGTGGCCCTTGGGCTAATGCTTAAGATGGGCCGATGTTATGAACAACATTAAAACAAATGAGAAACGAATGTGGCATTGCAGTGTTATGGATGGCATCAATTAGCACTGCTCTCAAGAGACACCATGATTGTTCGCAAGCGTACAGCAAAAGGAGGCTTTCGCTGAAGCCTGCCAGTCGAACACTGATGTGACACTATGTGCCCAAGTCGTGCCGGACCACACAGACACTGAGCAGAACCGTCTAGGTGAGCAGCTGACCTGGGGCGTGCGTCCTCAAACCACTGTGTGTTTTATAGAGGATTATGAAATGTAACACTTTGAAGAAGGCACGTGTCTTTTCCAACGGTAAATACAGCATGTCATGACTAGTGTACATCTAACTTAGAGTAAAAATAAAAGAAGAAATAATTTACCCATATCCAAATCTAACAATAGCTGCCTGATGACAAATTCAAATCTAACAATATATCTACATCCACATCTATATCCAAATCTAACAATATATCTATATCCAAACCTATCTCCAAATCTAACTATATATATATATCTCCAAATCATCTATCACTGGCTCTCTGACTCACTTTACTTATATGTAACAGTACATAAAACAACACTCGCACAGTAAAGCATTTCCGTGCAGTCCTGCAGTTTCGTGACGAACTCCAACTTCTCTTCCCAAACGGAGAAAACACACTGAACTGAACACGAAAATCATCTTTATTATATAAAGTCTGAGGCACAAAGTAATGCTTTTAACACGCGTCTCTGCTTTCTCCCTGCGGTGTCCCCCTTCTGTCTCATTTACAAAGACGTGACGAGAGAAAAAGCAAGAAACTCAGACAGACGGAGACACAAACCGGAGTACGAGTGAATACGAGCCCAGCAGGCTGAGAAAAGCACACATTCAGCACAGGAAAGTTTACAGACGCACAGAGGATCAGTGCCATGCCTTTTCTTTTAGAGACATATGATTTAGATAAGAAATATTAAACGTTCTCCTCTACTGAAGTACAGTGCTGCCTGAACGGCACTCCGCGACTCCCTTTCTCTCTCGCCCTCGCTTCCACAGCAAGTCCCTCTCTCTGTTCCTCTCTTCCACAGCAAGTCCCTCTTTTTCTCTTTCTCGCTCTCTTCCACAGCAAGTCCCTCTCTTTCTATCCCTCTCTTCCACAGCAAGTCCCTCTCTTTCACAGCAAGTCCCTTTCTCTTTCTCTCCCTCTTCCACAGCAAGTCCCTCTCTTTCTCTCTCCCCCTCTCTTCCTCTCTTCCACAGCAAGTCCCTCTCTCTCTCTCTCTCCCGTACGCGACATTGTTGCTATTTTTTGCCACTCACCTTTTTTTCCTCCTCTCCTCCTCTCTGTATTTAGATACGCGAGTATCAGTGTGGGTCCTGTGGACTCGCTGTGTGACACCAGAGTATTTTCAGTCACATTGGCACACGGGCTTCTATTTTCGGGGGACTGACAAACTCAGAAGAAGCAGTCTCTTGTCAAAGAGAAGCTCCTCCCAGCTCTGACGAACAGCAGACGAAAGTCAGTCACCCTCCTCCTTTCCTCTCCTCTCCTCCTACTCGTGTCTCAATTAACAACAAATATGGAAACTTACGGACTGCGTGTTCGGCTCGTTTCGAGACAAAACAGGAGAATAAATATTAAAAAAAGAGGTTTTAAACTAAAAGAATGTTTGTTTTAAACTGCTTTAGCCCCGAGGAGCTAGCAGAGAAAGGTGTAAAAAGTTTGTTTTTGGACAGGAAAAGACAAGAAAACAGCTCTATAGCTGACTCCTGACATTACCCGTCTAACGAACCGGCTCAAAGTACGAAAAACAAAGATAAACACAAGTGTTTCTTCTGCATGTCACCGCGTGTCACCGTGTCTAGAAGCAGCCGTATAAGAAAGGGAACTTACACACGCAGAGGGAAGAGTGTGAGGCAGTGAAATAAGAATGTTTTTGTTCTGGACTGTGTTAAAGTCGAGCTCCTCCGTGTTTACTGTACTTGTAGGCAAGCGCGGCCTTAGATACGATTGACGTCATTTTTGTCAAACAACAGCAACAATAGGAGCGGCCCCGGGTGAGTGACAGCGCCCTTGACCAATAGGATTCCTCCGCGGTTTGACAGCGACCAATCACAAAGAGGAGCTGCGCCTACGTCTGCGTCGCATGTGGCCGAGTCACGTGTAGTTGCAGGATCTGAGGGAGAGGCGTGACTCTAGACAACACGAGTTGTTTTTACTGAGACTTAAAGGTGCAACGACCCTCACATACACTACATGGACAAAAGTATTGGGACGCCTGACCATTCCACCAAACAGGGACTTTAATGACATTACATTCAAATACATAGACTTTAATATGGACTTGGTCCCACTTTAACAGCTAGAACAGCTTCCACTCTTCTTAGAAGGCTTTCCACAATATTTTGGAGTGTTTCTGTGAGAATTTGTTCCCATTCATTCTGTAGAGCATTTATGAGGTCCGGCACTGATGTTGGACGAGAAGGCCTGGCAAGCAATCTCCGTTCCAGTTAATCCCAAAGGTGTTGGATGTGGGTTGAGGTCAGGGCTCTGTGCGGGCCAGTCAAGTTCTTCCACACCAAACTCATCCAGCCATGTCATTATGGAGCTTGCTTTGTGCGCTGGGGCACAGTCATGCTGGAATAGAAAAGGACCTTCCCAAACTGTGTCCATAAAGTTGGAAGCAAGGCATTGTCCAAAATGTCTTGGTATGCTAAAACATTAAGATTGCCCTTCACTGGAAGTAAGGGGCCACCTGAATTCAATAATTAGGAGGTATGTCCCAGTTCTTTTGTCCAAATACTGTAAACAGGTTATATTCACTTTAAGAGAAATCACCCTTTTTCTCATTCACTGCGTAAACACAAATGATTACAGTGCTGGGAATGTGCCTCTTTTGTGCTTATCAAATAGGTCTCCAGAGGTCACACTCCTTGCGCCTGAGGAACTGCAGCGCTTCTTAAAAAAATAAGTATGACTAAAGTGCATCTGATGTTGGCCTGATGATTGTATTCAGCGCTTTCTAGCACTTCTTGTAACTTTAAGTCCCGTACTGCACACTGAGTAAACAGAATTTTGCCTGATGTATACACTGCAAGGCCCAGTCTAATGAGATCACTGCAATGTGAACAGGTTATTGGGTACATTAATAAAGTTCCATTAAGTTTAGGTCATTTTAGTGTGTCTGTGTGTGTGTTTATTATAAGTAAACTGAGTTTAGACCACTGTTTCAATAAAACTGAAGCACTGGGGTTTACAGTGATGAGGTCTTAAAGATGTGATAAGTCATAACGTCTGTGTATGGTGAGCAAAAATATGTTCATTACCGCTGTCAAAATGCGTGCTAACTCTTTCCCAAGTGAATATAAAATACACATTTTCATTGAGATTTGCACTTTTTCTTTTAAACCAAACTAAAACAGACACATTTTAGCTTTTTTCATTTCGTAGTGTGTTTATCTTTAGAGAAATGATTACATGCTGATAATATGATGGCTCACACCTTGGATATGTGCATGTACTGGAACTGGCCTGCTGCATTCCTGAAAGCATATGACTTTATGTCTTAAACTCAAAACCCTGGATGGATAAAAGTTTCTGCACAAGTCGTTCATATATACAGTTAGAAACTGAGAATGAATCACCATAGAGTGATTCATTCAACCACAGAGTTGAATAACTATACTTTAAAAGTATTAGATGGGGGGAGCAGGTGTTGGACGTTATATTTTAGAAAGCCAACATTTTTAAAAAATGTACTGAAAATCTTTCTTATATTTTTCCTTTTACCACAAAAGTGTTTCTTGTGTTTTATTGACAAAAGGAAACTAAACTAATACCACCGCAGTGTGTCATAACATAGACCACATCCCAGTCCAACTTTCTGAGGGGAAAAATTTATTCACACCAAGCACAATGATAAAAGTAAACGCAACAGTTCAGCACAACTGAATTTCTATGCGCAACATACCTACACACAGCGTGCTCGAGGCTGCCCTTGATACTGATGTTACTAAACTTTCTGTGTTTGTAAATGACTGCAGTAAAGGGTTTGTTTGTTTATTTCCCTGTTTATTTGGGGGGTTTTTTCCCTCAGACTCTACCGCTCCTCCCTCTGTCATACTTCTAGACAATATGTGCAATAGTCTGATGCTACTTTGTCGTGCAATTTCTTATCAGGTTTAAATCATTATGTGTATCACCATGTGCATTATCATCTTATTATTATATGCAATAGTCTACCACATGCAATACTGTGCAATATCGTGTGTTAAAACATCATTATGTGCAATATCTTGTTGTGTGCAATAGCCTTACCATGTGCAGTGTCATGTGAAGTGTTCTAAATGGGTGCTAAATCATTTCATTATGTGCAATATCTTATTCTTATTATGTGCAATAGTCTTACCATGTGAATATCACTATATGTCAATATTACTTACATACTACTTACCTCTACTACATGCAATAACATACTTCTAACCACTGTTTGTGTTATTAGTAATTCACTTAACTGTAAGTTATTTATCTGTGGTATTAATCTCTAGCAGTTGCATATAAAGCATAGTGTATTTCATTTCATATTGAGGTTTTTCTGCAGATTTATATTGGACTTATTTAAACATTATATTTTATATTGTACTTGTTTCTGTGTCTCTGTGTGTCTTTGCAGTAATAACAGAAGCAATTTCCTCTGGGATCAATGAAGTTTTCTGATTCTGACTCTGACTCTGATTCAGTCATCCTGAAGCTGGCGCTGTCTGTAAGAGTAATGCCACCAATGGCTGACCACACTTAGCAAGCACTCATTGGCACCAGAGGCTTTACTGCCCACTCTAAACCCCCAGACCCCAGCCACCTGTGATCCTGAGATTAGTGTTAGCCCTGTGGGACATATTTTCTTATGCCCCTACTCCGCTCAATTTGAACTGCCAGCTCTCACTGAATGCTTGAGGTCTGCAAAACCCCTCTGCATGCAGCTATACTGTCATTACCTCTTTATTGAAAATTCAAACTGTTGTCGTGTTCATACACACAGGCATAAATGTCACTGAACATGTGTTACTGGAAAATTAGAGATGAGTTGCAGGTAATTCCTCATTAAACGGACAGGGATGTTGCACTGACCTCAAGTTGGTCCACATACATTCTGAAACTTCTACTTTGAAATTTGATCGTCATTTTGTTAGAAACTGCAGTACAGCAGTGAAGATGTACCTGTGCCCACCCAGGGTCAGTACTTTACACACACACAAAATGTACATATTATCGCATAAAAGCACATGAATCATTCATGCCACACGTCAATATTTGACTGTACCTCGGCACCTACCCCCACCCCATCCCACATCTCACCTGTATCTACCGAGTTACAGACGGCTTCACAGAACCTGCTGTTTAGGCCTCGTCCACGTGCCTCTCTCTCCACTTGAGTTGGGCCACTTCTTCCCTTTCCTACAAGGACACTTTCTTTAACCTCAACACTTGTCTTTCTCTTCTTTCATTCCTGTCTCCCTCTCTCTCTCTCTCTCTCTCTTTCTCCTGCTCTCCCCCTCTCCTTTTCCTTTTGCTTTCCTCAAAGCCAGACCAGCTGGCTTTGGAAGGCTTCCTTCTCGCCCCTGTGAGGCTTTCCTTCACACTCTCTGCCTCCTCTTGTCCCCCGGTCTTTCTGCCGGGAGGGAGCTGGGCGACAGCAGTTTGAAGGGTAGGGTCCCAGATGGACGCACACACTCTGGGCATGCGTGTGTGTGACAGGGCTTGGCTCAGGGGAGAGCCTGGACCAGCCGCAGCTGTCACTCATTCGCCCCATGAGTGTTGGCTGCATTTTTGTTTTATGTTTTGATTATTAATATACCTGATTTTGAAATTGGTCTGATAAGGGTCAAACATCATAGGACAAATGCTTGATTCAGTATTAATGTGCTAAGACAACACTAAATGACTTTATTTATCACCATTGACTTATTACATTGGTTCAGCCGCATTAATTACATCTTATTTATGTGCACAAAATATGTAAAATGTATATATCTAGCATACTTCGAATTACTACAATGAAACTAATCATCACTGTTGGAATAAAGCCTTGCATCTCCATTTCTGATATTTTTTTCATTTAAATCAACTGAAAATGAAAAATATTTGGAAAGCTGCCCTTCATGCTTTGTAAAAATTCCATAAAGGTCAAGCCAATAGAAATCTTGTTACATTAACTTACACTGGAAAAAATAAGTTTTATTTTTTTTTAGAGATACAAGGTTTTGTTCTGACAGCAACTTAATATGTGAGTTATAAGAGTAAGAGTGAGTGAGTTTTGGCCCACGCGGATGCCTTTAGGCATTAAACTAAACAAAAGTTAGAAAAGCAGAGCCAAAAATAACACTTTATATTTCGGACCATCAAGTCAAGTAATTTGGTATTGATGGGTCAATGAGATCCAGAAAACCACAGAAGTTTTATAGAATATGTTCTGATAGGAGACAGCTGACATTTTCAACATTGTGCCAGACCACAAATAGCTCCAGACTACAGGGCTACTACGCCACCAATTAAAAAGGGATTGTACAATGGGCCTTACACAACAAACTCCAAAAAGTCAGGGGAGGATTCACTGTGCCAGCTCGAAAAGAGCAGGGCACTTTTATTCCTCCATTTTTGACTGACTCGAGTCTCCAACAGTCACGCCCAAACTGAAGGTCACCATTTTGACTGCAAGTCCTTGCATCATGCATCATTATCTTTCTCCTAATTAGAGGAACTAGCCCCAAAAGCCCAAAATGTCTTTTGTAGGCCGCCATGGTCCCAGACTGTCTCAGCAGTGAGTGACTGTCTACTTTCAGTGACAGCAGAACTCATGTCGAGCCAGTTTGTGTGTTTTTCACTGTCAGTGAAAAAGAGTGATTGGCCTCTTCCATTAAAAAAAGTATGATCTGATTCCCATATGCTGTTCTCATCCACTAAACTCCATGGATAGATGAACTGAGAAACGAACCAACAGTGGAAAAAGCAGACAGTTCATGAACAACAGCAATCAACAATTTTTGAATTTATGAACTTATCATTTCACCACTCCTGGCATGCCAGAGTAACCACAGCAGACAGTCTAAAGGTGAGGAGATGAAACCGAGCGAAGAGTGGATCTGGCGCTAAAGCATGGTTCTCTGTGTCGATGCAGACATTGCCTGTGTGTTAGATAACTATGTAGGGACTCTAAAAATACTCTGTGTCTCGCAGTCTGGCTTAGCTCTCTCATTACTGCCTGTAATTAACACTGAGCGTGCCATGCCAGCTCCTTGCACAGCACACCACACAACTGTCACATGCTCCTGTGGATCAAAACTGCTAAAGTTTGCAGAGTGACTCTACTTTTTTCCGGCTTTCCGACATCAGGATTTACTGGCAACTGTGAGAGGTTTTACATTTCTGTTCTGATTTAAAACATCAGATCCTCAAAACGTTGGGCAACAGAAGTCCTTTACTTCTATTGTTAATATATTTTCTACTTCTATTGTAAATGTAATTTCATTAAAAAAAAAACTTTGTTCTAGTGTTTCATAAAAAAAAAAATGTTTTCCTAGTGTTGTCAACAGTTCAGTTACATATAATCTCCCAGCACGCAGTGTTTGGTAATGAGGAGAAATCCCATGAGAAAACAGTCCTCAGGCTTCCATGTTATGCTCTATTCCTAACGCATGTTCTGTTCTTCTATTGTATTTTTGTCTGTTAGAGTAGCTTCCAAAAATGGTAGGCACACTCTAATTATCTCACCATTTGGTGAAGCTACTGTATGGTGCTATTTATAAAAAAAAGGAGCCAGACATTCTGCATTAACTGTACCGGGTTCATTAAAAATTGAGCAAGGTCAGAAAATGAAGCTCCTCTTCTCGTTATTCATTTTGTCCCTAATTTCATGAATTATTTCATTAATCAAGCAAAATGTCTGTGGAATAATTCACCCCGACATGCTGTTGACAGGTAACATTAGCAGAATTCTGCTTGATAAACAGAAAACCTACATCAGAGTCATTTTTAGCACATTATAAAGCTTGCATTTCGAAACTTTAAGACTAAAACGAGGGGCATTTGTGCAGACTGATCTTTCTAAGGATATTTGAGCCGTTCTCCACCATAACCTATTTATAAAATTGATATGGAAGTTGGCTTCAATGCAGTTCTGCATCAGCTTAAATGTCACACTCTAATATTCTTTATACACATACTGAGACTTCAGAATCAAACAGTTCAACCTGACATTTTGGCCAAAAAAGAGTTATTGGCAAAAAATATGTACTCAGACAGTTCTTCTTTACTGCATGAGTCTGAAATCTAAGAGCTAAATTTAACTTTAACAGAGAAATCTGATCTAAACAAGTAGAGTCCTGACATTGGTGCCATAGTTCTCAGAACTAAACTTTTGTTGATGGTTCTTAAAGAACTGACTTTGTTAATGTTTCCATTTCTAATGTTCATTTATATTTCATTTCATTAATGATGAGTGAGATCAGATGCCAGAAGTGTGATTAGATATGCCGCTATCTATTACAGCCCGTTTCATCCTAAAAAGTATTAAGTCTGCCTTTATCATTATACAGAATATACAGTACTGTGCAAAAGTCAGAGACCACCTATTCTTTTTATTTATTTAGAGTCAAAAGGGGTATTAGGTGCAAGTAAAAAAAAAAAAGATTCTGGAGGGTCTTTGAACACAGGACTCAGGGTGACCCAAATACATGGGACAAACCACTGCATATTATAAACAATTTAAATGTTTGTTGGGTGGGCCTGGGCAAATGTCATGCTGACTGGAATTTAATAACTTGATGTGGCCTGTGCAAAAGGTTGTGCAAAGGAAATTGTGCACTAAAAATTCCATATTTACATTTATTCTCTGTAGAAGTACTTATTTATACTCAGATAATCAACAAAACATGTCATTTGACCAGCAGTGTTCAAACATTTGCCTACAACTATATTCTGTTGTATTCAAGCTCATTCTTCTGTCTAGTTCTGTATTCTGAGCTCTAAGATTAAGATAAGATTAAGACTAAGATCTGAATAAGATTTGGTTGTCACATTTAAATGGGATGTTTTAAATGGTGTGTAATAGTGACATTAGTATTTACCCTTCCTATCCCTTTCATGGTTTGGGTTGTAAGAAAAAGAAGAAATAATCACTTCAAAAAATCGAAAAATCTTATAATCTTATGCAAAAAAGCACTGGTGTTGATGCCCACTAATCAGGGTGAATAAGGATTTATATAAAAATGTAAAAAAAAATAATAAATACATACATTTTAAAAATTAGGTTGCTGTTTGTGTATGCAGGGCTTATAAAGAATGCTGTGCCCAGGGGTCTCCAAGACCATGATACCATCTTGGATTAAATTGTTTTTATTACAATTTACGATAATAAGATCAATGTAATTCACTTCACCTGTCAGTGGTCTTAATGTTGTGGCTAATCAGTGTTTTTCAGTACTAAATTTCCACTCTTTCCTTTAGTGTACCGTGCTGGCAACTTATCTCCATCCAACCTTCCTTTCAATCTTAAACCCACCTGGTTACAGCTGTGTCCCCCCAGCAAACACTGTTCCCAAAACTCTCACTGACATTAAGTAACCCTTCGAATAAAAATTAACATTCACACAAGGAACTACTCAAACACACCTCAGCTGCCTCACACATTTTTTTCTCACATGCATTTAAACTGGTTAAGGGATTTCTGAGGAGAACAGACAGAAGATAATCCACCTGCACAAAGAAGGGGAAAGTCAAGGAAAATTTTACAAAAAGTTCACAAAATGATTAAATGATAAAGACATGAGACTCCTAACAACCACGCAAGACCTGACAGACCACAAAAACTGTCCCATTACATAATAAATAAATAAATGAATAAATCCTTCTTCGTTGAGAGAAAGGGGAAAAATCAGGCTCAACTTATTAGTCAAAAATTTTGCCACAAATGGCTCTTTGACTGATCAAAAACTGACCAAAAACAAATTTTTAAAAGGAGTTTTGTGAGCATGAAGAACCTTTAAAATGAGTAATGAACCTTTCCTATTCTATTCCAGTTCAGGGGTTCTTCCCAGAAGTTTTACATTGTGTGAAAGTTCTTTCAACTTTAAAAAGGTTCTTCACACATTTCACATCAGTGACAACTCCAAGAGTGGTTTTTCTATGGCATGATGCAAAGAACTCATTCTGGCACCTTTCTTTTTAAGAGTGCTCTTAAAAAAATGGATTTGAATAAACCCATAGGTATTTCTGTCCACATTTATGCAATGAGGTCTTCCTCTCATACTTCAGTTTCTGGCCACAGGACATTACTGGCCGGATATTAATAGCTGGTGGTCTATTCTCAGCACAACAGTGATACAGATGTTTATTAAAGCTCCAGCAGCAATGCTGTGTATGATCCACTCTGCGTAAAACACATATGCGCACACACACACACACACACACACACGTCCATTTCAGTGTCACTGCTGTGCTGAGAATGATCTGCCATCCAAATGATACCTACTCACTCTTGATCCAGGGGGTGTCTTGACTTTTGATGAACAGGGTAAAGGGGGCTAACAAATGATGCTGCGAAACAGATGGTCAACAGTCCGTAATTGCAAACTACACCATTCACAACAAGGTTCTTACGCCTTCTTAAACATCAAATTCAAGGACTTTTCAAGAACTTTACAGGCTCAATTTCATCAAATTCAAGAACCCAACCCAGCATAGTTTCAGACACGGATCAAGGTTAATTACTGCTACAACACTTCCACTGTTTAACCTGCATGGTTTGGCTTCAATCACTCATGCACTTTCTCGAGGCAGGTGGCACATGAAACAAGGACACAAAGACAGCAGGAGACACACATGAAGCCTAACTACTAATGTTAAGACCAACTACTAATGTTAAGTTAAATAAATATATATAAAGAACTTCCATTTCTATTATTGCACAAAAAAGACTTTTCAAAAAAAAAATTCCCAAACTTTCCTTCATAAACTTTCAAGGATTTAGGCACCAAATGAAGTGACTCATCTATTTTCTACTTGTTTTTTGTTGTATTTAATGGTCATCCTGACTGTAAATTAAATAAATGAAAGGTGGCACCTGAGTTTTGCGCAGAACTGACATTTATGAAACATAAGTATGAACAAAATGTACACCTGCTCTAGTGGAGGGCTCTTGTGTAAATTAAAATATGCAGTGAATCACTGCTTCCCATCTGATTAAATGTGGCTGGGTGCAAATTTAACCTCGAACATGTCAAGTAAACTCACGTTGCAAACTGTATTTGAGATGCAGACTCTTGTAACTTCATGTTTATGGGCTTAATTTCTAGGTTTGCTGTATGTATATGCTATGTGAATAACAAGCTCTTGGATTTCTCCAGATTGCCATGGCAGTGGCTGCATAGTAGCAGTCTTGCACTTTGATGAAAATGCAGCAGCCAGGGTGATTACTGCTTTAGAGGTTGTGAGGATTTATTGGCAAAGGGTGATGGACGACACAGACCTTTCTCAATTAAGGACCAGCAGATTATTAAAAAGCAAGCATGAAGAATATGCCAGCTATCACAAATAAAGGTCAATGGGCTTGCAATTAACATGTTCATCCCACGCAGTCAGGGTTCAGGAGCTTTGTCCTGTGACTGTATGCATTAAAGCATTTGATTGCATCTGAGTGCTAGTGACTTATCGGACACTTTGTCTATGACAAGTATTTAAAGTGCCCTTATCGAGGAAAATCAAGTTTCACATACTTTTTTGAACTGAAAGATTTTGATGTAGCATGTAAACACTGAACTGAACATACCAATCACTCTCAACCTTATACAGTCTATAAAGGGAAACTAAGCTGCAAATAAAACAACATTGTGAATGTGTAGTTTTTGTAATGTCATAAAAACAGATGCATTTACATGTATACACCAAATCAGCATATAAGAACTTAGTGTCCCCTCCATTCATTTTAAGGTTATAGGGAGTGTTTCAGCCTGAACTGTTTTTGAATGAGGCAGAGTATAGAGTGGCCTTTCAGAACAGTGGTCACTTACACATATCAGTCACAAAGGCACAGTAACTAAAACAGCCTGTTTAATACAATCAGGGGATAAAGATTGAATGGAAAATGATCATCTTAAAATAAATTAGGACTGTATTTGGTACAAACCCACATACATCACAAGTGGACCTCATGAAAAAAAATAATAGAAGAAAAATGTAAGATATGGGCCCTTTAAGCCCACTGACAACTGAATTTGCAAATGTTTATATCCCTCTTTTACAAAAAAAATCTGCATACAGTGTTATAAATATTTATAAAGATTCAAATAAAAGAATACAATTGTACAAAGATGTTTTACATGAATAGTTTATAGTGCGCACAAAATCACAGGTCACACAATCCCCAAAGCTAAAACGAAGTTAACAGCGTCTATCTCCTTAAAGTCTTTTTAGCATTACCACTGTATTTTACTTATAGAAGTATTCACATAATAAATAAGACCCATTCTACTCAATAAACCTCTTGAAATGTTCATTAAAAAAAATAATAATAAGTAGGTTTCCAGTGTACTAACTTTTGACACCTATGAATATCCTGCCATATGCAACTTCTTCAACTGCTTATCAATCAGCAGCGGTTCTAGCTTGTATGGTGCCCAGGGTGAACACTTGCCTTGGCGCCCCGTCCTCAACCCTTTTCCGAACGCCCATGCCACCCCCGACAAGCTGCCACCCTGGGCAGCTGCCTATAGGCACCCTTACCTAAATCCGCCACTGTTTCCAATAAAGACTTTGCTGTTTAATACTGAACAACCCTATAACCCAACATAAGGAGCAATAAAGTCACTCATGTTGAAGAACCTCCCAACGTTTCATTATTTTAGGTTTACATACCTAAATTGCTTGCTAAAATCTGCGGAGAGTTTGAGTTTTTCAGACACCGTATCTTTTTCGAGTTGCACCAGCTAAAGTGCACCAAATAACGCACGTGGGAGAACTTTTGACTGATCAAAAAATTTCACACTAGTGCCAAAAAATTACCATTTTTAACTTTTACCAGCCTGTCATTGTATAAAAGATCTTCCCCTCCGACACACTTTTTGTTATACATGTATTAAAATGTACTAAAATAGATACTGAACGTGTATCACATCCTAGGCAATAAAAGTAAACCTCAGCTGAACTTCTTTATGACTGAATGGTTTGTCAGTTTGAATTAAGTTGCCGATGCCTGCCCAAAATTACTGCACTCAATAATGAGTTACTATTATTGTAATGTTCACCTGCCAGCTTTAGCAGCAGCACATGACGTGAGCATCGAGTGTTCGAACAGGCAGATTATGAGGACATCACAGCACTAATGAGTTGCTAGATGAAGAGAAAAGCATGCTCTCAAGGTGAGGCCCCTTTGTTTTGGTCCTTTGTAACACTGCGTTCCCACCAGCCAGAAACTGAGTTCATGTGTAAAGTGCGCATCCAAAAACAAATGGTGTATACACACAGGACAAAGCTACTAAAAACAGTTTGATTGTGAAAGAGATATGGCAATCGTGGATTTAATTCTCAATCAGATTCTGACTTCCAGGCTTTCATTGGTTAGTCAAAATGTTTCTGTGTAATAATAAGCTCACTTCTTTCATTATTACTCATTGTTTTTTCATTGGTCAGTTGTTACTGTTTTGCTACCAGAGGAGGACGGGTTCCCCTTTTAAGGCTTGCTTCCTCTTAAGTTTTCTTCCTCTTACGCTGAAGGTTTTTTCTTTGCTATGGTCACTGCTGGATTGCATGCTTGGGGCTTGGACCAAGGTTTCTGTAAAGCTGCTACATGATGCTATACATATAAACAGATCAATAAATAAATACATTTCCAACCGTGGATAAAAAGTGATATTTTGAAAAGCGAAAGCTTGCTGGCAGGTACGTCTGCTCCAGTCCTCCACAGTCAGAGAGACAGCTCAGTTTGTGGAAGGGTTTGTCAGGAACAAATAAATTCGCACAAGCTCTTCAGAGATGATTCATGCATCGTCGCCTATCCTGCAGCTACAGACTTCTGAGCGCACCTTTGGCACGTTCTGCATTTGAAAACAGTCTTGGCTCATAATTAGGCCTCGCCGAGTCTTCTTCAGCTGACATGCTATCACTGGAAGGATCCAGCAGGTGCTGTCATGTTGCATTCTGACTGTTGTGAGAGCAAATAAAAGACAAGTAGGAGCAAACCTGCATCCCTAGCCTGTCAAGGCCTAAAGAATGTGAAAGCAAGACCAGCGGATTATTGATGTCTCACTTTATTGATGTTGTTTTATTCGTTTACTTTTGTGTCCATTTGAAAAGCACCCATTAGCTACTGGCCAAACACGGGCAGCTACGATACCCAGCCTGAGAAGAATTGTGTTGAAGACTTTTCGCTGAGCGTTGCTGAGTGTGCTAGAACGGACACTCCACACCAGCCGTGGTTGTTCTACGAAATAAACAAAGCCCGTTTCACTGGGAGGAATCCTCATGCAGTTTGCTTTGGCTCTCACACCCTTTCCGTAATCAGTATGGTTTTTTCTACAAGCAGCCTTTAAAGACTGCCTTGGTATTGTTTGTCCAGATGCTGGGCCTAGAGACTTTAGTCGTATGCACCATACTGAAAATAATAATCCCCCCTGAGCATATTTTCCCAAAGCTGACACTTAACTAGGAACAACATGACCATGTCATATGAACATTAAGGAAACTAATTAATTAGCTGCTGGATTTTGCTTAATATTGAGAATAATCACATCTTTCCCTGTTACATTTTGTGAAGTAAATCTTCACCAGTATGCTTCATGTACCTTTGTATCTTCTTGTATGGCAGCATCTGTCACAGCAACACGATTGGTATTGAATGTGCAGCATTGGCTTCATGAAATATGATTTAAACAAATACATAAAGCTAGTTTATGTTTTCTGCTTGTTTTCTTGTTCTGGGATTATGGTAAGGAAAGCTTTTGTCCTCTTACACCCCTGCGGTGCTATTGAAGACACCCAGTCTGAAGCAGGCAATTTGACTCATACTATAGGCCAGTCGCTCTCTCTCTGCCAGCCTAATCCAGGCAAAAGACTTAGGTATTCATGTCTTACAAATGTGCTGGAGCAAAAAAGAAAAAAAAATCCTTAACTCCCTTTGCCAATGCGGTGGTGCAGGAGCGAGCACATTTTCAGCTGTAATAAGCCATTCAAATTACCCAGCCTAGTAAATGCTTTGTTTCTTGTGCTGAAACGACAGGAGCTGCCACCCCCCAGCACATGTGGATAAGTTTTATTCAAGTAGAGTCCTTTATTTCTGCTTTTTTTTCACCCTCTCTCTCTCATTCTCAGTAAACAGTGGCTCTCGGAGATGTGCAACTGTGTCTCGAGTGCAGGTAATAAATTTGTGTGTCGAGCCTGCGCGTCACAGATTAAGCATGTTTTGTTTCGGCGGGTGATTTATGAGGGCGACGCCGGAGCAGCGCACTTGGCAGTGAGTTTTGATGATGGCGCCACGGGAGCAGGAGGGGCAGAAGAGAGGAGGAGAGGAGGGAGGGGGCAGGTGTCAGATTTGTATTACAGAATGACTGATCCATAGCTGCTCGGAGGATGCCCGCCGTAACACACACCTCCACCATTAATCACACACAAGCTCCTCCACAAACCTTCTGGCCTTCCCCCTCCTCTTGCACAGCCTCATGTTGCCAGGAAACTGCAAGAAAGTGCCCCGTAAGACCCTTTACACCTGAACCTGCTCTCTATGGGCATCCCAGAATTTTTTTCCCTGCTCCCCCAAGCCTTAGAGATAGAGTGTAGTTAAAGCAATAGTTCATCTAAGATGGTGGCACACGTGCTATGTGAGGCCCTGCATCTCCACAGGTTTTGCAAATTAGCAGTCGTTTATTTACTTTTTCCGGTTCTTTTCTCTCTGTACTGTTGTGCAAGTCATATAGCTAGCAAGAACTTATGGGCATTGGATCTTTCGGTAATAACAAAATCGCATGGGATAACCTTTAACTACCATCAGAGAACCGCAGACTAGAGAACCAGCTCCACTGAAAAGAAGAGCCCTGCAGTTGCATTGAAACCGTAAACAAACGCAAGGGAAGTGGGAGGCATTCGGGCTAGGCTAACGCTAACCCCCTCAACAGCTATCCCTGCCTATCATTTTTCTCGCCAACATTGGGTCTCTGGCAAACAAACTTCATGAAATATGACTTTGGATCACCTCAAATAACCATTATAGATTACAGAAGAGTGAGTTCAACACAATGTCAGTGACGCCTCACTTCTTAATGAGCTCGAAAACTTTTACGCTCATTTATGCGCAGCTATCAAAGCCACCCCTACCCCAGGCAACCAGCCACTTAGACTCTCCACCTCTGCTGGAGAGTCTGAGCAGAATGAATGCACTGAACAGAGTGAATGTATGCAAGGCTGCTGGCCCTGATGGCATCCCCGGGCATGAGCTTAACCCTTGTAATGTGTTAGAAAGCTGCCCACGTCTTTAATGTTAGCGGGTCAAATTTGACCCGTGATTTAACTCAGCCCAAAATCCTCAAAAAAGAATAAATATCATCCAGTATTGTTTTTCACCTCATAGCTAACTTAGTATGTGTTCATATCAATGTAAACACTGTTTTAAATTGGGGTTTTTTTTGCCCCTATAGACCTTTCATCTTACTATATACCATTCGTTTTCAATAAAAAAAAATGTTTAAATTCAGTCATTATATTTCCTATAATGAAGACAATGGGTAAGTATATTATCTGAGTCTAGTAG
>JBBPCZ010000019.1:1042724-1081881 GCA_037974445.1 Brycinus macrolepidotus | reverse complement strand
ATGAAGCCTTGTTCCAATAAAAAAAAGCAAATGGTACTTTTTACATACCTAAACTTGAAAACGGGTCAAATTTGACCTGAACACAATATAAGGGTTAAATCATGTGCTGAACAACTGTCTGAAGTGTTCATCGACATCTTCAGTAGGTCACTAGCTGCTGTCTCCATGTACCCAGAGTCCACAATTTCCATGCCAGTGCCTAAACAATCCACTACAGGGAGTCACCCTGTGGCACTCATCACCAAGTGTTTCAAAAAACAAGCCTACCTTCCACATTAGATCCCCATCAGTTTGCCATATCCGGAGGATTTCACTCCACCCTGACTGACCTAGACAATAACAACGCCTATGTTAGGATGTTATTCATTGACTTTAGTTCAGCATTTAATACTGTCCTCCACCTTCAGTCTCATTACTAACTTAATGCCCTTGGTATCAACACTACCCTTAGCAACTGGACATGATTAGACTTCCTAACCACTAGACCCCAGTTTGTTAGGTTAAACAACCTCTCCTCCACCACTTTGATCTTGAACACCATATAATTGTGTGCTCAGCCCACTCCTCTACTCCCTCTTCACACATGAGTTCCGGTACATGGCTCCAATTCCATCATCAAGTTTGCAGATGACACCACGGTGATAGGCCCGATCAGTGACAACAACAAATCGGTCTACAGGGAGGAGGTTCAAAACCTGGCAGCAAGGTGTGCTGACAACAACCTCGCCCTCAACACCAAGAAGACCAAAGAGCTCATTGTGCATTAACAGAAGACCAAAGCAGCAGACACCCCCCCTTCTACATAAATTGTATTGAGGTGGAGGCACTGGTATCTAGCTTCAAACTTCTCAGCGATCACATCTCTGAGGATCTTGGACATTTAACACCTCCAATCAAGTCAAAAAGGTGCAGAAGTGCCTTTATTTTCTAAAGAAACTAAATAAAGCACACCTGTCTCCTCCGATCCTGGTGAGCTTCTTCCACTGCGCTGTTGAGAGCATCCTGACCAGCTGTGTTACAGTGTGGTATGGCAACTCCACTGCAGCCAGCAGGAAGGCCCTGCAACATGTACTGAAGACTGCCCACCATATTATCTGCGCCCCACTGCCAGCAATGTCTGACCTCTGTCTTTGCAGCATTACCAAGGACCCCTCACACCTCATTCATGGACTGTCTGCCTCACTTTCATCAGGGAGGCTCTACTGGAGCCTTAGGTCCTGCACCAGCACTCTCAGAAACAGTTTCTTTCATAATGCCATTACCATTTTGAACTCTCAAACCCAGTACTTGCCCATTCCTTCACTTCCCTTTCACAGCACAAGTCCATCCTATTTTCATACTTATGGACCTTTCACTGCTTTTTGCACATATTTAATGTCAATATCTCACTTCTACCTCTCATAACCCTGATCTTTATTATCAATATGCAACAAGCACAATTTATTATTATTTATTATCAATGTACAACAAGATTTTTATCTGTATATATTTATGCATACCCTTGCACTTTACCTGTGAATACCTTACTCTACATGTACTTTCTGGTTAGATGCTGAACCGCATTTTGTTGTACTTATAACAATAAAGTTGAATCTAACATAACCTAATCTAATCCAACAATCAAATATACACAATTTCTCAAATACCCCAAAATGTCATTTACCAGCCAACAAGTTTGATACTCTTTCAAAAATTGTTTTGACTTCTTTTGATTTTCTTCTTTGTTTTGTTTTATTTTTAGTTTCACACAGTTTAATTTTGTGCTAGGAAAAAGTACATCTGGTCTTCAAACTGTGAGTCACAATCGTGCTTCCACAATTCTCCAGGCACAAGACACAGTGCACTGATGCTGAGCTGATCTTAGTGAAAATTTCCACCACTGTGGAGACTGTTCAGTTCAATCATCCCTTAAAAGAGTTTAGTAACACTGAGTCAAATAACTGATCATCAGATTGATTCATCAGTCTACTCAGGGTTCAGAAGAGATCTGTTGGTTATACTTTAGGGTCCTTCCAACAAGCAGGTTTCGTACTGCAATGATTTTAGCATTCTAAAACTATTCTCCTGAAAATGTAAAATAATAAATTTATTCTGGCACTGCCTTTTCAAAACGTAACATGTACTGAATAGAAACTTCATTTCTAAATTCTGGATATGTTTTCTGAATGCATGTATTCTGTAACATCCCAACCCTGGTTGCAGTGTGGGGATGCGCGGGTTGTGAGGAAGCTGCATCGAATGTATATTTTGTTCCTATGACTGCAAATGAAATATTTTAGATCAAAAGAAGGAACCAGTACATTTCTGCTTTGGCACGCATACAGTGTTCTTATGTTATAAAGCTGGATTCTCATACGGGCTGCAAGTAGCAACCAAAGATTACATCAAACAGGGCAAACAAGTGCTGTCATTGTTTTATTACTTTTTTATCGCACAGTCTCAGTCTTTAATATTATAAGCCTCTACATGATTACATCATGTCTGCTAAAAGTGAACTGAAAACTTCTTAAAATATTGTTTTGACAAGTCTTTTTTTTCACTTCACAAAATATTTGGGAGCTTGCGAGACAAACACTACCTGTATGTCTCGATGCTCAACATTTCAGAACGCCTGCCCTTCAATGCCTTTCAGTGGATGTTTTTTTAAAGAACGATTTGTGTAAATGAGGTGTGTGATTGGGAATAATAATCTCACACTTTAAAGAACCTCCAGACAATGTAGTTTTTGACCCTAAAGATGGTTGTTGTGATGGCTAATATGGGCTTTGTTCATTTCACATAGTTTAAACAATAAATAGTAGTGGCTGTAAGTTTCTATATATTGTTAGCATTCTGAAAAAAGAGATGCCACAGGGGGTTCTTCACCATAGAAGAACCATGTCTGTTCCTGTAAAGAACCAAGTTTGAAAGGGCTCTAGAAAGAACCCTTAAATTCTCTAACCCTTTAATAACTTCTTCAGATACATATATCTCTTTTTCAAACTTGGTTCTTTGTGGAGCCAAACATGTTTCTTCCATGGTGTTGTTCTAGGAACCCTCTGTGGTATCTCTTTTTTAGGAATGGTAACAACATATAGAAACTTGCAGCCACTACCAATTATTGTTCAAACTACATGAAATGAATAAAGTCCACATTTGCCGAAGCAACAGCCATCGTTAGAGTCCAAAACTACAAACAAATCTATTCAAAATTACTGAACAACTCGCTGTGGTTTGAGGCAAGTGTGTCGTGAATTAGACCTGCAGCTTTCACAGTGTCAGTTGATTGATCTTCCCTTACTTGTTATCTATATTAGCCTCTTAGGCGGCCAAAGCATTGTTTTCTCTCCTTAAAAGTATGCAGGAAAGAAATAACCAAGAGAGGAACCCAGGAAGAAGTGTGTGTGTGTGTGTGTGGGGGGGGGGGGGGGGAGGGGGTCTACCCCTTAGAACTTTCCCTTAGGGTTTCCTCCGGCCTCACAGAAGATCACCGTTGTGATTGAAGATCTGCCAATATTTGTCCCTGCATGGAAATGGATGTGGGAGCAAATTAGGCCTGACGAGTTAATCAGCCGTGATTCACACCGATCAATGTAGACCTTCACAGTCATATTTTACTCAGCCCAGCGGCACAGGGAACTCTTTCACGGGCCGTACATCCGTGGCAAGAATGTTGCAAGGCTCTCTCGTGTCCATCCCTCCTTCACTGAGTGCTCTCCTCGTTTCACAGGATTAAAATAATTCACTCGTCCCTCAAACAAACAGCTGGCTCAGCACGAGCCAGCAGCAGTGCAAGACTCCAAATCCAATAAGCCTGACCAACTGCAGTCGCCCGGGGCTGGCATCCAGGGCTCATGTGGGGTGGTCCTTGCTTTTTCAGGCCGCCCAGTATTCTCACAGTTAAAGCTGCCCTCCTCCAGTGCAATTGTAGAAATGCCCTTGGAGGTGACATTGTGTGGACAGCAAAAGAAGGCACGCTACTGGTCGACTTTGACATGAGCTTGGCTTTTTCCTTAATGAATGGTATGCATCACCCTCAACAGAGAAGTTCAATTGTCCATTACATATTAGAAAAATAAATGTGAGTTAATGGTTATTAGTGACACAAAGTGGAAACTCTTGGCAGTCTGTGAGCTGGGACAAAAGCCAGCATCTTGTCTGAAATGGAGGGGTCAAAATATCACACAGCTTGAGAGGTGATAATGTTTACATGTGTTAGAATGTGGATTCAATAGCATGGATTGACATTCATGTACAATGTCCTACACATTGTAACATATCATGTTCCATCTCTGCACCACTCATAAACCCTTATGCCGTGGCACTGTTGCATAGTGATCTTTTTCGCTTCTTGTCAGGATTCTCCCTGGATAGCTGAACGACTGTCTGAGTTCTTCAGTAGCATGACATTTCAAAGAACGCTCTGAAGCCCTTTGTAACATTTTTCTTGAAACATACTATCACAGATACATTTCGAGTGTATTTTCCATTGCCAAGTCATATTTCTCTTTCTAAAATGTCAATGTTTTTAAAAAATGGAGTTTCAATTCTTTTATTTGATCCAGTTTATAGTGTTCTTGTATTCTCTGTCTGAAAATCATCTATTTAAAAGAACAGCTCAGCATTTTCCACTTACCTCAGATATGGATAATCAGTCAAGACACGTTTGGATTTCAAATTTTGTTTAGTTTAGCACTAGAGCTGTGAGGCTAACACCACTAACAAACACTTGAAGACAAAAAAAATAGTCACATAAATCTTTTCTGTAAATGCATCCCAAATCTTCTCTCAACCCTTTCAGACAATGTTCTGCTCTTCATTAAGGTGACACAGACTTACCAATGTGGTTTGGGACATAGTTTGACTATAACATGGACAATAAATGGGCTATAAAAATGAACAAAACCTCCTTCCTTCAATCAGCCACTTCAGACAAAACCAGGGAGACCGAGAAGAATGATCTTGGATCAGATCCCTCCATATTTATGACTGTCATTTCACAAAAATGATTCCAGATCAGTACACCAACTTCCACTGTCTTATTGTAAAAACTGTCTAAAGCCGCAAAGTTTTGCTCATTTTTATAGCTCACAGTAAGTCGTACTTTTTCATAAACCACATCCACAAATCTGTGCTACCTTAAAGAGCTGGATGTGGTTTAAGAGGTTTTGGGGACGTATTTACAGAGACGATTTGGGTGAATATTGACTTTTATTCTTTGTTAGTAACGCAAGCCTTGTAGCTCCTGTGCTAAGCTAACAAGCAAAACTTGGATTCCAAACATGTTTTGGTGGATCAACTACATACAGGGTAAGTGGTAAATTGTATACATTAGACTTTCACCAAATATTCCTTTAAATAACAAATATGACGGCAATAGGACAGTGTGTATTTTTTAATGGTAAAAGAAGTGTTTTTTATCAATAAGCAACTAGTCTACACTCAAGGATAGATATTATTTTGCAGGTTCTCACTACTTCCTTCCTGATCCCACGCAATCAATCTACCCTCGGCGCAGCCTCAACAATGTTTGATGACAATCCTGAAGTGGGAAAGAATGCTTCTGCTCCTTTATGAAGGGCCCAAATAGTCATAGTTCTGTTTAAAATAGTCTCAGAACCTTGAAAGTTCTGTGGTCACCCAAGGCCTGCTCCTATTGTGTCCGCTCACTTTTTTGTTCATCCTATCCACATGGGTGCAGCTAAAACAATGGGGGCAAGCTGTGCACTGACAGGCTGCGGAGAGAGCAGACCCAGGGCCACGGTCCATAAACAGAGGGATGTGGAGGGCTAGCATGATGACAGGCAAAGTTGAATGCAAGCAGGAAGGAAGTATCCCACAATGGCAGGAAGCTCATTATCTACACAGGTGAAAGCTCAGCCTGGCTCCAGCTCGAAACAACCCTTCAGCGGGCACTAAAGACGATTAAGACTACAGTGATCCACAACTATGAGCACGTGGGCATTTTGCGACCCACGACATTGATCTTGTTCACACTTAGTATTTACATCTGTCCGTGGTGATCAGACCAAAAATAGAACGTGAGAGGTGTAGCCATTTACGCCTGGCTTTTCCAAAGGTTTTGAATGCATCTCCAATGACCACACCTAACTCTAACTTTATCACACTAACTCTAGCTTTCAGTAATTTCAGCCATTGTATTTTACTAGTATTTGAAGAGATTTGTAATGAAAAAAGGAACTGGATTAAAAAAAAAAAAACAATCAATGTTAATTAAGCTGTAAATATTCGAGTATTTTTTTCAGCGTCCAGTGTCCAATTCAGTTAGTCCAATTTAAGCTCAGACAGTGATGAGTGTATTGAACTTTTTGCCACTATTATTTGGTACTGAGAAACAAAGGGGAGAGCAAAGAAAGAAAGATTAGGGCATTAGGTCAAGTATTGATGTTAACTGATCTGAATCTCAAACACCACTGTAACTCATCCCAAAGGCATTGGATGGAGCTCCAGCTCTCCGGAGAATATGGTCTCTCTGCTCTACAGCAGAATGCTGGGGGCTTTATATCCCCCTGGCCATGCTTGACATTGGAAATTGTGATCTTAGGATCATTTGTAACTGACCCAGAGCATCCTATTCGATTGGCATCACTTTTCAGTGGGAACTATACCAATTGTGTGTGCATCAGATTGCCTGTGCCTGAAATTAGTGTGCCAGGAGCTAAAGTCAGTAATTAGAATAATGTGCATACTTTGATGTATAGTGCTACATACACCTTCACATGCACTGTCCCTAAAAACCTAAAGGTTTAAGCTTCAGCACAGCTAGAGAACATTTCCTAAATTAACTAGTTAGGTATTATGGCCCTAATTGACACTAGTCAATAAAAGCAATGAAACAGGCCAGCTGCAGTTGATACTTTTTACTTTGCGTCTTAACAGTGTAGGCTTTAGCCATCAAGACTTATTCTGTGTTCAGTTATTATGTCTGAAATGTCTAATAAATATTCACAGCAGAACACTAGAACACTACAAACATTTACAATGTGATATTTGTTAAATGAACAGATTATAGGCTATAAAGAACACTACCAAGTAATGGTAATAAATCTCTTTGCCTGCTAGATGAGGAGTTGTCTTGAGTCCGTGGCAGTTTGAATGTAAAATAGCGTGGACGGAAGAACAACAATCTGTGCAAACAACGCTCAGCAACACAAAGACGTTCTTTCACAGCGGAGGGTCGTTTATGCGAAGTGCATAATTGCAGGCGCTGTTGAACATATATTGCGTTAAAATACAGTTCGCGGTTTGTTTGCCAAACCGTCCCAAGCAAACACATTTCATGTGTGCACAAGTAAATATTTGCAGCGCTATATCGAACTCGGAAGCTAAATTAGGCCTATCAGAGAGGGCAAATAGGGACTTAACTTCATCGCCGGCATCGTTCTGGCATACTGCTGTCCCAGCTAGGGACGGGCCCATTGCTGCACAGATTTAAGAGGGTATGTACAAATGCACGCAGGCGCACACAAACACACACAGAAGCAGAAGCTTTAACAAATTGCCCAATCTTTGACGACTGCTTAATTCATATGTGCAGCGCACATCACATTCCAGCTCTTTATACATCCCCCCGTACCCACCACCCCCTCCCCCTTCCCAATCTGACTCCAGGCATCCCTAAACAGATTTTGGATCAGTGTGAATGTGCTAGTGTAGATGAAAAGGACTTAAATTTCTGGTTTAAAGTATGGGAGGCAAGAACTGGGAACGCATCTAATGTTGTGCGCTCTCTCTCTGTAAGAGGAGAGGGATTGTGCACGCCGAAGGGAAACAGGATTGACACACAGACCAGCAAGAGACAGGGGCCGGGTCTCCACGGCCGCAAACACAATAACCTCTAGCTACAGGGAATGTCACGCCTTGATGTGATTCAATTTTACATTATAAAAGAATTGATATTGAGCTGAACATACTAGGTTATATTTACCACAAATGCAGCTTTGAATTCCATAACAAAGCTCCTTATTCCCCTCCATGAAATGTTTCCTTTAATGTTGCAAACTAAGGTTTATCAAAAAGTGTTTGATTCAAAAATATTAACTAAGTGACAGGACATCTAAAACGTGACCATGAAATGCAAGGGATTATACAGAAAGGAAAGAGGAAAACAATACTACCCTATTGTTAACACACGTTAAAAAACACAAACTTCTTTTGAAAGAATGGATACCAGGTATGCTCCTACCTAAATTCATATGCCTGTATACAAGAACTAGTAATCCACAACTAAATATTTTCTATTTCTACTGAAATGTACCTACAAATGCTCAAACTGTTAAGAAACTGCCTGAAGACATGTAGTTTATTGTCAGCGGCTTAAGCGTTAGGGGTAGGGTTAGGTTTTTGGTTAAGGTAAGAGTTAGATAAAGTTACATTTAGGGTTAGTTACAAGTTTTATCTGTTTCCTTTTTAAATATTTTCTGATAGTATTGTGGATTTCATCAGTACTGACCAAGAAAACTGACCATCTACTTTCATTACGATGGTCTGCCAGTTTAGCCTTAAAATTTACATGTGGTAACAAGCAGTTCATCTGGCTGCATTCGATTCAAAGAAATACTTTGAATAAAACCATGCAAAGCAAAACTTTAATGAATGAATATTTTACAACAGTTTAAACCTCAAAAACACTTTAAGTACTCCTGCGCTGGTCCACTTTTCACAGTGTACAAAGCACAATTAGTCCTGTGAAGCGGAGGGTGTGAAACACTGAACAAAAGTCTCTGCTCATAGTTTTTCATAGTTTTCTGTGACACAGCTTGGTCTTTTTTTGCTGCTCCGCACTCTCAACCCTCACAAAAACAAAATATCATGATAAACATTGTGTAATGTGAAAATGTCTCCTGAAAGAATTGTGATCACTGGTGCAGAGAAAGGGGGATGGAAAAGACATGTTCTCCCAAACATTTATTTTAATTACTGTTATACACAGTTAGTTCCGGCTGACAAAACAGTTTGGTTTAAAAGTGCCTCAAATAACAGCACATGCTTTTCACAACTGCAGCACCATTCCACTGAGCACTGGTTGCTAAGTAGCAACTTGCTTGATGCTGCGGCTAACCATAATTTTCTTCTTTAGCATGTACAAAAAGAGAGTGACACATTAGATAACTGTCATAAGATTACATTTCGCACTGCAGTCTGTTTAATCAGACTCTGAAGAAGAGTTTGGCAATAAGAGCAACTAAACAACCCCAAAATGAAGCCATAAATGAACAGAATATAAATCGACAAACGAGACGGGTTATGAAATGTTTTTTACAGACTGTCTGAGCAAAACCATATTCGAGTAAAAACTGAAAAACTAGATATTAAACTTAGATTATACTGAGTTATACTTAAACTAGATATTGTGACAATTTTGTGCCTCTATCCGCAACACAAAAGGCTGTAGTTTCCGAATTTCCGATCTTAAATGTAGGGGTTTTACTGTTTTATTTATTTTGTAGAACTGTTGTATAAAACCAACAGAACACTTGAGATACATTATGAGGAATAACATCATGGCTGTGCAACCAAATCACAGTCTTGATGTTAATCCTGATGATGCACTTCCTGTCACCCAAAGTCAGTTCATAAATGTATAAATCATTTCCTTTTCTCTTGTCACATTTATTATCAAAGCATTTTTCTTAAATATTCATAAGAGCATGAACATCAGATATAAAATGTTTGTATTTCAGTGAATGAAACCTTCCACTATAAAGCATAAGAAACTCGCACAAACAATGTATCAGAAAATACATGACATGACTGTACTATTATTGTTTTCATATTTTTACTGAATATTAGTTTACAAGCCATTAGATCCATGACAATATGGTAACTCTATTTGGAGGTGTATGTTTTCACCTAGTTTTAGTCTTGAATGGCTGTATGTAGGCTTTAGCACATCAGCACTGGCCAATCCTCACTCGTCAGACCAAATCTGCACCCCCGATTGTGATATTACATGACCCCTAGTCTCACCCAAACACAAAAGTGAATAAGGATTGTATGGATTGTTAAAATATCTCCAGGTGTGAATTTGAATCTGCACACACATTTGCACTTTGTGATACAACACACACAGTATCAGCGGCTTTAGATTTGTTCCATCATGCTGGGAATTCCCTCTCTTTATCTCAGCCCTTGACCTCACGCCTCTTATTGTGCTGAGAAGTGTGTGTAACAGGTCTGGCAGATTAGTGCTTGGTTGGTCTACATATGACTATTGTTCTGCTGGAACAGATTCTGCCTGGGCACATCTTATCATTGCGTGACAGTGACCTGTAACCTCACCCTGACACAGAGACTGTGCATGCAAGGGTGTGTATTTACAAGCGTGCGCATGCGTAGATGTGTGTTCTGAGTTCCAGCAGCAAGATAACACCAGTAAATATGCACTATTTGGAGTTTACAAGTGTTACGGCATGTCAAGCAGAGACTTTATACTGGCACCACTGAATTACTTCAATAAACTGAGTACTCCATGAATCTATGAGACTCCTATTCATGCTCATGGTACTGAATGCACTGAGCATCAGAATCAGTTGTCCACCTAGATTTGTAGCAACTACAGTCTATGTGTAGATATTTAGCCACTGACACTTTGAGGATTTTCTCCCAATTGCTGTAGTTTGCGTTACCTTACCAGCTGTAGCTTGTGTAAAAAGTTAGTGAAATTTTCCTCTATTTCCATTTCCTCCACGTTTTCATATTTTGTCACACTAATTGTTTGACGTAAAAGTGTAATTTAAGACCAGGAGAACATTAGGAAACACAAAGCACAGTTTTAATTTAATCATTTCATTTATTGAAGATTTGCATTAATTGTATCACTTATATGAAAAATAATTTACAGTACTTAAATTCCTTAAATACAGTGCAAAATTCCTCTACACTCGGGAGCTTTCAAGAATTTTCAGCCATAGGAGCGTGCAAAAGCTTTTGTGAAATGCTGAGTTAGCTTTACTCCAGACATAATGGGACCCCTTTCTTCACCCTTCATCTATCCACAAAAGCTTATTCCAAAAGGTTTGTGGGTCATCAGTGTGTTTTTGGCAAATGTGAAATTGTTCTTTTTGGTTAGAAGTGGTTTTTGCTCTGCAGCTTTCCCATGGATGCCTTTTTCTCACTTTCTTTCTGATGGTGGAATCAGAAATCTTTTGTGAGGCTAAGTGAGTCCTACAGTTTCTTAAGATGTTCGTTTGGGTTCTTTTGTGACCTCCTGGTTGAGTCATCCCTGAGCTCTTAGAGGAATTTTGATAGGCAAGTCACTGCTGGGAAGCTTCATCATTGTTCTACGTTTTCTCCAATGGATGACAATGACTCTCACAGTGGTTTGCTGGAGTCTCAGTACCCTTTAGAAATTGACATAATTAAATAACTTTCTTTCTCATCTTTCCTGGAATTTCTTTTGATTGCAACATTGTGTGCTGCTTGCTGAGACCTTTGACCTTCTCACACTGACAATGTCATAGACGACATCCTTTGATTAAATATCTCAGAGTAAACATCTTTGGTGAGATTGTATCCCTTTCCGAAGCTTTGTAATCCAGTCTCGAACTGAGCTGTCTTTTAGGGACTTTGCAAAATAAATCTTACACTGAATAGATAAAATAGATATCCATTTCTCATTGTTGTTAACACTTATTGTTTTTGTTAGAATGTTTTAGGAATTCCCTGGCAATCCCATGATGCCTTTGGGTGAGTCTGTTAACCAATCAGAGGCTGTGTTTCTGACTTAGTGTGTGTGTGTGTGTGTGCTCTGATCTTAAACACAACGTGCAATGGAATAACATGAGATCAACCCCATTCTTCTATATACAGGTCTATACTATTAGAGCAACACCCAAAATAATTGTGTAAATGTTAAAACAAGCGCTTAGTCCCCAGAGGGCCCATATTCTACATTATATGTGAATTTTATTTTTTTTTCTCCTTTTTTCTCCACTATTAACATTTGTATGGTTTCATATTCCACAAAACAGTCTGTTCTATTTAAGTGATGTTTAGATTTGACAGGACTGGCTGTAATCAAGCCTAGGCGTATCTTGGTCCAGGTGTAGTTGAATAATGCTTTTTTAAATTATGATATATAATTTATATGTAAATGTTTTAACTCTGTTGTTTTGTATTAAAAAATCTGAAACAAAGTGTGAGCGAAAAAAGTAAGAAATCAGGGAGCTACTACTTTTTCACTTCACCTTAGGTTTACAGTGATATTACGGTCATACGTAGCTGCATACGTTGAGGGCTTTGTACAGGTTCCTTCAGTAAAATGACAAAAGTGAAACAAAGTCTGCAACAAAAAACAGGTCCAAAATAGCACACACAGACAATTAATCATTTCAAAAAGTGAGGCTTGCAGTTCTGAAACTTGTGAGATGACAGTTTTTTGGTGAACTGACCTTTTAAGTGCTATGCTAGTGTGTGTATTTATGTGGATGCTGATTTGGGAGGGCCAGAGAGGTCATCAGTGCATACTTACAGTAATAGTGCCCCAAGCTACTTTTGTCCAGACTAAATCTTTTGCATCTGGTGCGGCTGATCCCCGCAGTCTGAGTTATTGCATCAGTCACTGTATCTTTTTTAAGTCTGCTATTGTACATGAGCATGACTGTTACCAGGGCCACTTCGCTGTTCTCAGACCAGCTGTGCGCCGACATTTCCACTCTTCCGAGCAACAACTGCTAGAGTTGCCTACAATATCCTGTATCTGGGCAGAGGAGAGAGCCGGCCACTGCCGCGGCTGCTTTTGGAGAGCTGCTGCTGATGTCTGTTGGTGGACAAATCACCGTCACCAGGGGAGCAGCTAAAGAGAAAAAAAAAAGAAAATCTGCAAGCCCACACAAGCCAACAGCTCACCTTTGGGAACTCACCACACTGAGCAATGACTGCACCGGGCTTCAGGCTGGACTCCAATTCTCTTCCCGGCCAGCAGATTCAAAGCAAGCAGGGTATGCAGCGGTTCAGCCCAAACGGCGGTGCGCACACTTCAAAGTGTAGAAAAAGTAAGGCACGGCTGAACTCGGATTTCGCAGCGCAACGCTCCCCAGTCTTTTATCTCCCTGGCACACAGATGATTAAAGATTCAATACAGCAAGGAGACTAATGACTCCACAGGGTGCGAGGCGAACTTGGGAGGCACGGGAAGAGAAAGAGGCCTCTAGAGGATTCAGGCTGCCGTGGAGGGGTGCGCTGTAAAATATACAAATTTATTCATCGGAAAAAGCTGCTTCGCCTCTGTGGCTGCAGGTGGCACACGGGGAGAGAAGGGGAAGGAAAAGCGAGGGAGAGAGAGCCTGAGAAAGAGACATCAGAAGCCCAGTTGTAGATGCTCTTCCATCTTTCTGAGTAAATTGAGTGTTTAAGATAGATTTAATGCACAAAACTGAATGTGCATAGGACCACCTGCGCATCAGCATGCACTGATCTGTACCACACCGACCCCAACCGGGTGCCTTTTGGCCTGCAGCAGACTGTCCAAATGCAGACAGAAAGCCGTCATGCACCATTTATGCTGTACTTGTTAATAACTTACAAAGAAGTATATGCAACTAAAACCGAGAGAAAACGAGAGCACACTACATCTGCCACATCCTTTTGTGAACCTGTTTTTTCCCGTATTTCTGCCAGCCCTGCAGTTTCTCCAGCACATTCGCTAGATAAATGGTCCTTGTCCTCTCCCTTGCGAGAGCCACCGGGTGACAGAGTGACAAATGGAGCCAGCTTGCCCTGCCCAGTGAGCAGAGATTATTGTCAGTCAATGTAAGGGGGATGGGATTAATGACCTGGACCCAGTGGCAAAGGCTAATCATGGGAGATTAGGAGAAGGAAACCCGGCAGGTATTCATGGCCAGAAATGGGCTCCATTTTCAAGTCCCCACGGATATTACCCAAGGAGCGTGGAGCTACCTAATTGAGCAGAATTTAGGACATGATGAAAATTCGAACCTTTGACCTTTTCAGTAGCTGTTGTTAATTAGAAAATTGAGCTTGTGAAATGACAAAATATATAGCGTGCCTATAGGCCCTACACAGTGGTTGAAGGTATTGTGCTGCTGCATTGCTCTCTCCTTCCTCAGGTGTCAGACAGGGCTTTATGCAATTTTTTTTTTTCATGTGTAAAATGGGAGGAAGTGGGCGGTAGTACTCCTGGCCACAAGAGAGTTGCACTGTAAGGAGGGATTAAAGTGCGCCATCTCTCATCTTGTGCACGCAGCTTGGGGATATCCCCTTGTGAATGACCCACTTACTCGCTATTTGTCCTCGCAAAGTCTGGCCGACTAGCAGCGTCAGTTCAGTAACATGCACTATTTTGATGTCTAAATCAGCCTTATTACTGTCAGCAGTCACCGGCATACAGTATGGATGTGATGACAGTTTGCACAAAGGACGCAAATGTGCAAGAGAAAGTGTAGCTTTATATGCAGAAAGTCTACTTCTATATGGAAAAAGAAAACTATAGGTCAGTGATTTGCATGTCTATAGAAATGTGAGTGTTTCATGTTGTATTTTCAAGACTGTAGTTTCATTCTGACAAGATAAGGTTACTTATACAGTACTGTACTGTACCTTTTATCTCTACAGTAAGGGTGTTTTCGCCTGAAGAAAACACTATACAAGATTAGCTCAAATACAAATCAAAAAACAAATACAGTAAAAAAAAGATTTTTTGTAATTGTTATATTAGTTATTGATATGTTGGTTAGAGGATTACAGTTAGAGGGACACGGATTTGTCTCAGTTCTCAGTGCACTCCAGCCATCGCATAGATTTGTTAAATTCCATCACAGCAGCACCTGATTTAATTTAATGAAGGACTGATTAAATAAACCAGATTCTGGATGGTAACTGTAAATACTGGATTCCTCAAGCAGAGATTTGAAAACACACTGGCACACACAAAACCACAATGTATTGTTTATTTTGGTTTAATCTAATCTCCTAATGTTTGCATTTTCAAATGAAGAAGCACTAACTGCACAACATTACACATAAACAAAACTGATACACATGGATAAGAGATCTCTGACTGGAATGTCTTCTTGATTTGCTTCTAGACATACCAAAAAAAAAAGTAGGTTTGTGTCTGAATAATTAGGCTACATATCCACAGCTTGTATGTACACTACATGCTACTGCACACCCTAGCTTTCCTAAAACTGCCAGCAACATTGCACCTGTAAGTCCAATGCATTTTAGTGATTTTTGTATCATATTATGTATGTGTGTGAACACTCACTTGAATTCTTATTATGATGTTTGGCATCACTTTTGGCCACCAAGTGCTTCCTCAAGCACCTCTAACCTTCATACAAAAAACATCATCTTTTACCACAGAATATGTCACCTACTGTGATCTACTGTAAAAATCAACCAACAGACGCAGAAAGTAGTTCTTATCATTATGGCTCTGAACAGGAATTACACCAGTCAGCCATTACATTAAAACCACCTGCGTAATATTGTGTAGGTTCCCCTCGTGCCACCAAAACAGCTGTGCTCTGTCAATTCATGGACTCCACAAGATCTCTGAGGGTGCTGTGGTATCTCTCATCAAGATGTTTGCAACAGATATTTTAAGTCCTGTAAGTTGCAAGGGGGCTGCCTTGCCTTCCTCAACATGGTGCATTCTGGTGCCATATCTTCCCCAGGTAACCAACACATTTGCCCATGGCTGTCCACATGTTGTAAGAAAGATTATGATAGAAAACATGATTCATTAGACCAGGCCACCCATCTTCCATTGCTCCATGGTCCAGTTCTGAGGCTCACAGGCCCATTGAAGGCTATTTTGATGGTAGACATGGGTCAGCATGGGTGCTCTGACCAGTCTGCAGAAAGCTGAAATGCACTGTGTGTTCTGACACCTTTCTGTCTTAACCAGCACTAACTTTTTGAGGAATTTGTGCTACAATAGCCCTTATGCGGAACTGGCCCAAACGGGTTAGTCTTCACTCCCAACACGCATTTATGAGCTTTGGGTGCCCATGTCGCCAGTTGCCCTCCCTTGGACCAGTTTTGGTAGGTACTAACCACTGCATACTGGGAACATCCCACAAGACCTGCTGTTTTGGAGACGCTCTGACCCAGTTGTTTAGCCAAAACATTTTGGCTCTTGTCACTCAGTTCCTTACGCTTGTCCATTTTTCCTGCTTTAACACATTAACTTCAAGAAATGACTGTTCACTTCCAGCCTAATATATCCCACCTTTTGACAGGTGCTATTGTGATGAGATAATCAATATTACTCACTTTACATTTCGGTGGTTTTAAAATTGCAGAGCTACTTTGGCACAACTATTGAAATAATAATATTATAATTCTTAAATAATTATTGCACCTCCCCATGCAAAGTTCCTAGGGCTGGCAGATAATTAGATGAAATAATAGCAATTGCTCACATTCATTTATTTAGTTAATCACAATCACATTTGTCTTATTTGCTCAAATTTTATGCATTAAAAAACAGTGCATTTAATACGTTTATATTTTGCTATGTTTTTGTACAAGCTTCATCAGACTATATTTATTACTTACTTTATTTCTTAGTGGCCACATGTTTCAACCAATGAGTGTATATATCATATACAGCATAGGTATAATATTGCCTGCTCCTCTGCAGTTGTAGAATCTCACATTTGTTCTTTTTCACACAGCTTGTGAATTTTTATTATAGTGGAGACAAGACAGTAGCTTTTCATTTTGATATGACTTTTGTTAGTTCACTGCTCATTGATTTATCCATAGGCCTTCCGCTAGCACTGTCCACCATTGCCCACAGCTATATCACTTGTTACATCACAGAAAATGCACTTATTAGGTGTTATTTCATGCTATTCAGTCATCCACAGGCCTCTTGACTTGGATGTTAGGCTACAAATAGCACCAGTGGTGCTTCATTGATAAACACATTCAGTATGGTAGTAGCTGGAAAAAAATAAGAAACCCATCAATGGAATGTGCCTTTACAAGATGTATTTGAATTTGAATGTGTGAAGTTTGCCTGTTCTCCTGTGGGTTTCTGCCAGAGACTTTGGTTTCCTCCCACAGTCCAAAGGAATTAACAAGTTATTAGAGTGTTAACTCTGGCAACACTAGAAATTGTTATGTTCTTTTTGTTATTACCTAGACTACCACTGAATGGTAGCTCTGTTTGTGGATAATATTAAATAAGTAAAAATTTATGAACACGCCTGTGAAAGAAGTCAAGTGAAGAAAATCCTGCATTGAACCCAGTCGTTTCACTCACTCACACACACACACACACACACACACACACACACCCCACTGTCTTGGACAGATTGATTTTGACACTACACTGAACTTGTGTCGTGGAATGAATATACTTATGTCAGTGGGCTGCTAACTACAGCTTTGATGTAGTGGTTTGAATTTCAGAACTTTTTTCTCAGCTAGGTGTCATCATGGATTTGACTGAACTGTGCAAGGCAGCATGTGTCCAATGTAAACAATTTTCACTGCCAGCAAGCAGGAACCTCAAACACTGGCCAAAATTCAAACCCTGGAATAGCCTGCATTGGCAAACAAAAGCCATTTATCATACATTTTGCACTTCATGGAACAGCGGGACCTCAGGAGAATAAGCAACTCCCACACTTGTCATATCTGTCATATGATCCTCTGGCTTCTTATCATCAGTTCCTGTATATGGTATCTACAGTAGATAGGCTTATTTAGAGCCAGGATGGTTCTGCATTTTAGTCATTTGTAAAACGGTAAGCATTTCATGCATTTCTTGTTTTTGTTAATATCGATCGGTTATCAGTATAATCTGTCAGCAGCAACTGTTTTATTAGAGGTAAAGAAAGCTGTCTTTCTGTACACACTTTCATGAGACGCTTACGAGGTTCTGTGTAATCTAGAACAATATTTTCTCAATAGGGTTTTCAATTTCTGAAAGATGTGTCAACATGGGGTTGGATTTACAAAGGCATTGTTCAAACCCATGTGATTTTCCCTCCAAGGGAGATGAGGATGTAAACTATGTAAACAATAGTGTGGGCTCGCGTTCAGCGCAGATCATGAGTGGTGGGGATTGGGGATTAGGAAGAAGAGCTCTGGGTAGGCAGCCAAAGGAGGATCAGAGTGATTTCATCAAGACGAGGACAAATGCACACTGGCTTTCCAGTATCAAACTTCTCTGTCTTTGTCATTAGCACAGCATTTTGTTTTGGGTGTGTGCATTTCAAGCTTAGTCAAAGTATGAAATAAACATCCTTAGTCTTTATTGTGGAGCAACCAATGGGGGATCTAGGATAAAAAACTGAAAAGACAATAAATATTATATGTGGATATGTTTCACTGTGATTGTACGCGTAATCAATGCATGTGTGTGTAAGGCCGAAATGAGAAAGAGAATAAGGAGCACAGGTCCAGATTTTACTTCAGGCAGCAGAAGGCATGCAGCACTTGGCAGCGCTTCTTCTCCCAGCAGCAGCTGGGGCTCCAGCTTTGTATCTTAAGGTGGTGCCTGGTTGCCCCTTGCCACCTTGCATGTTTTCAATCAGCTGGACCCATAAATTATTGTCAGCGGTAATCACAACTGTCCACTCAGGCTGGACCGGGGGATCCCAGCCTGTCAGCACACATCGACTCAGACTTCCAGGGCGCTCAGCTGACACGAGTAAGAGTTCAGGACCTGAGCATGCGCCAAGCCGGCACATAGCAGACAGCTCTGCGGCCAGGAGGCCTCTCGGAGGAGTCGGTGTTAATGAAAATGATTAACCTATCTGCACCATGCGAGATGACAAAATCAGAGCTTGTTACATCAGAAGCTGAAATGCATTTTGCTATAAAGCGCTTTAAAGCTGGTGTCATGCTATTCAGTCATCCACAGGCCCCTTGACTCAGATGTTGCCTTGAGCTCTGATCTCGAAATGATGAGGGTCAAGGCTTCTCAGCACGCTACAACAACAAAAGAATCATCCCGTTCTCTCATGACTAGCTGGAACAGGCAAAAACAGGGGTTCCACTCATTTTTTCTTTTTCTAATACACCCATCTTACTTTGAGCAAAGACCAGAGTAATCTCAGCAAGACCTTGTTTTCAGCACCATGCTATACACTCTCCTGTGCTACACAAAGTTTCAGGAGGGGAGAAGCAAGCCCACCTCTGGCTAAGCAGCACTGTTAGTGTGTTTCTGTGCCCGAGCAGCCTTCGCTTTCAATTAGCCCTCATTCAGCCAAGACAGACACCAGGAGTGGCCCACACAGCACCAGTAAAGAAGCAGTATCAGGATACTCCATGCAAGCGCAGTACTCCAAACACAATGCCAGCATTTCCATCTAGACTAACTATGCAGTCGCCTACAGCAGCACTTTATGAAGGGCGGCAAAACTTTCATCCCCCTTTGGCAAGCTAGTGATCACCCCGGTCAACAAAATCTTACGCCACCGCCCCATACAACCCCATCACCCTCCCCCAACAAATTTGTGACCAGTCTGAATCTAGGGCTGAGAAAATTCTGTTTTGCCTAGGGCGGCAAAATGTTACCAGCACTGAATAATCACAACACAGTTCCACGGAACCAGCAGATGAAAAGCGGCAACAATAAGGCATGAAATGGCCTGGATAACTGAATCACGTTTACTGTATGACAGAGATGGAGTAGCTGGCCATTACATAGCAAATCTGTGTCACTGTTGTACTGGAAGAAATATGACCCACTGTTCTGTTACTTTCATATAACGAATGCAAAGGTGCCACTGCTGCTATAACAAAGAAAGAACACATGAAATCCAGTAGTGAAGCTTGTCTGGAGGTACACTTTAGAGGAGCAGGCAAAGGAGACACAGGAGGTCCATGGAGGGAGACTAGGGGAGAAGAGATGCTGCCCGCAGGTTGTTTACAGCTAGCTCCAGAGTCAGGGGGGATTTAGTGTACTGCACCCCTGCTGGCATGCAGCTCTCTGAGGGGAAGAGCCTGGGGTGGAGACTGGTAAACATGGCCGCTGCAACAGGGACAGAGATGTCCCAGCAGACTGACGCTGGTTAATCATTCTAAGACAATATACTAATGCATGTAGATTTGAAGTCAAGTAGACCAACCTGAAGATTACAGGATTTATGTTTATAAAAAAGTGAATATATCGAGTATTCCTGTAATGTTTAAGAGGAAAAGAAAGAGAGAGAAAGAGAGAGAGAGAGAGATACTGACATTGTTCAATATGTCAGCATAAGACAACATACTAATGAACGTAGACATGAAGTGAAGAAGACCAACTTGAAGATCAAAGAATTTATGTTAAAAAAAAAACCGAGTATGACAAATATCCATGTCATATTTAAGAGGAAAAATGAGAGCGAGACAGAGAGAAAGGGTTTGTTTTGATCAAGTGCTATACAAGGGTAGCTGGAGGATCAGTGTAATCCAATAAACAGAGGGATAGCTTCAGCCTACAAACCTAAACAGTCAATTCTTCGCTTCCCAGTTGTACACCATGTTTGCATAAACGCTGCCAAGTGCTCTGGATAAAACCAGAGAGCACGCAGAAAAGAGGAACCCTCACAAGTAGTCTGCTGCAATTAGTTTTCAGCGCACATTTCTCCGACAGTAGAACCTGAGATGCTCTTCCCTAATGAGCTCCTTGTGGTTGGCCAACCTACAGAGGCCCATTGTACAAGTGCTGTGGCCAAGGCTTCACTCTCTGCCACCTGTGAAACCCATCTTGAGGCAACATGTGGTCGAAAAGTCAGCACACAGTGGAGTTTTCATTTCATGCCATTGAACTCTGGGTCAAGACAGTTGCCTAAACAGATAATAAACACTGCAACAGGTTAGAGTGGGCAGTCTTTACTGCATCGTTCACATTCTCTTCAGACTAGAATGTTCCACTCAGCTTCTTCCTAAGCCTTCACTAAAACCAACAGGAGAGGATAGCTTCTTACACTTGTTTAATACAAGTATAAAGTAGGAGCTACTATACAGACAGCATAGGGTGATGGGTTGATGGAAAACTTCCTAGTCAGACAAAATAAAGAAAGGTCAAATAGCATCTCATCTCAATCACGTCACTCCATTGTTGTGAAGAGCAGGACTCATGACCACAGTTCTTTTACAGAGGATGTCAGACTGGGCCAAAATCTCACCGTTCTCAACAGTCCTCCCCCATATGTATCCTGTTGGATCCATCTGCCATTGATATGATCTCTTTCTTCTTTGTTCCCTTGCCATTATGGAGGGCGCATCCAGGTCTAATTGACAGACTCTGCCATTAGAATTGAGGCTGAATGGTTCCGATTTCCGTTTTGGATTCATATGAAGGCATGAGGAGAAACGTGCAGCTCTTTTGGGCTGATGAGAAATGACATTGCTGTGGATTTCGGTGTTTGTTTATAGTTGTCATCATACACTTCCTGAGCAATTAAGTATCCAAAACAACTGTTCCAAATCCATGTGGCATATGTTAGCTCCATCAGGAGAGGAGAGAGAAGAACAAAATTAATGAAAGGAATGAGCAGCAGAAGAGATCACAGGAGAGAGAATCTTCATGAGCAAACATATCTGAAACCAGAAACAAGGAGAAACTACAAAGGACAGTTGGGGGGGGGGGGGGAGGGGGGGGTACATGGTAGAGGGCAACAACTGCCGTACAGCGCATTCCCATTACCACACACGGTGGATGAGTGGCCCTTCAGGTGAGTGCATGTTGTCAGTGGAGACAAACTGCAGCTCCTGGGAATGCCCTAGATCTGACAAATCCTCCCCACCATCAGTCACCTCCTTTGGGCTCAGCAAGCTGGCCTGCTCCCCACTCAGGGTCACACCAAGCAGCCGCCACAAGCTGTTCATCTCCAGGTGTTCATTAATGATCTCTGCCTTGATGCCACATGCATGCCTCGGCGGCGAAGTGCAATACCTCACTGCGCTAATTACGAGCAAGAGGACAGGCGGCGTGAAATTCACTAATCCGCCGCTAAATGTCAAACAGTAAACTGCTGACTCTCCAGGCGCTACTCAGACACCAAGGCACACTACAGAACCATCGAGGGCCTGCAATTGTGGCAGCTAATGCAAATGTGAAGATCAAGGAAAGACTTGGACAGACGCCTTCCAAAGCGCAAGGCTGCAAGAACTGATGTGGACTAGCAATAGATGTGGCATGTTGGAGAGAAGTGGTGGAGGAAACTGCCAAGGAAAACCCCACTATAGTACAGAGAGCTCATTAGTATTCCACTAGCCAAGGCCCATGGGAAAAAAGACAACTGCAATTGCAAATGATCATTTTATCTTACTTGTATAATGCAGTGATACCCATCTCTATCCTGTGTCTTTCTACTCCCTCCCTTGTCTCCTTACCTAACTTTGGAGTCATAGAGCAGGACAACCCTAGACCATGCATAACATCGTTTTTAGAAGCTTCACATGGGTAACTACCTCCACTGCTTCAGTTCCCATTAAGCGGCTGAGCCACACAGTCAATTATCTTGGCTCAGGGAGGCAAAAGCCCGTACAAGGCCCTGATAACGATACGCTTTAGTGACTGTGCAATGAGAGGGGAGGAGGAAGTGTTTAAGCCAGGCAATTTTTCATAAGGGAAAGGCAAGGCAATGAGATGCTCCATTGCAACTGGTATTATATAAAGACTGGGAATGTGGAACCATAATGGGGGACATTTGGAGTTATTATTATTAGGCTGTCAGTTCTAGTCTCAGCTACAGCAATTATACCACACATCCACTGCAACCCTCAAGCCATCACCTCTGCAGGCAGGATCAATCCACATAGAACTGTGATGCTCATGTATAAACCACTAGGTGTTACGTCTGCTGGGCCCATTTCTAGGGAGAAGCTAAAAGTTTGGCCAGACATACATTTTAATATGCATTAGGAGGAGAACAGAAACAATTTTAACACAAAAAAGCTCATGTAATTAGTCTAATGTCTTTTGTCCTGTAATTATCTATACTATGCACACTGAATGTCTACACAGTAACTGCTAATACTTTTTTAGATCAATAAATATTGTGGATGGAAAAATGTTGATGCATTAAAAGTAAAATTTCTGTCTACTCTTTCCTCTACAAAACCATTCTGAAACACCACATCTGGACAGTAGGAGGCTTTTTGTGATTATTTTACAGCAAAGGGAAGCTGTCCATCTGCACAGAACTAAGCGCGAAGCCACAAAGGCCCTTTTCATGTGGCCACTGTCGAGAACATTGCTAGTGTCTGAAGCATTTCCATCCTCCCCTTTTTCCTCGCGATGCAAACACCGTCCTCCTTTCTAGATCAAAGCCCCCCCCTCCCACCATTCCCCAAGTCTGGGAAATGACCAGCAGCTACTGGGCCAAACCTTCAACAAACCTTCAGTGTAGTTCCTTTGCTTCACACCATTAGCATGTGCCATCCACATGGCTGGCAGTGAACAAAACACACACTGTAGTCTACCCTTGCTATTGTTTGAAGTATGTTCAAAGGGAGGGAAGGCTGATTCGACGTGGAAGCATCTATTAAACAAGCAAGCCTCCCTCCAGTTCCCTCAGGAAAAAGAGAAAGAAAAACAGTATTTCGCAGGCCCGACCCCACAAATACAGAAAAGACACGCACAGTAGATTAATAACCAGGAGCGGGCCAATTTCTGTACTTCAGGGTACGTTTGAAAAGACTGTTGTGATTAAATGTATCCATCAGTGTGTTCATGTTTTTGTGAATGTGTGTGTGTGTGTGTGTTAGGGGTGAAAAAGAGACAGCCCTCTTTTATTGCTGATTTCTCCAAAACATGCACAGTCACTACATCCCAAAATTAAGCTAAGGTTTCCAAAAGAGGAGATGCTCTTAGGATGCTTTAGACACTGCAGCCTCCCACCAGAATGGAGCCAAGTTTCATGCCAGTCCAAAACTGTTTGTGAGATTAAACTCGAACCTGAAAAAAGGCGAGAGCAAATACGACAACCATGAGAAGCTTCTAATTGTAAATACCAACCTTTCCAAGAGTTTCTCCATCCTGCTGGTGCATTCTAATGAGACAGAGGGAACGTGGGTGTTTTGAGTGAGAAACCACTTTCTAAATCAATAGAGTTCTCTCTCTGAATCAATAGGTCCACAGAAGAACAGTGGAGATGAGATCTTGGTGGAGAACAGTTAGCGCTCTGTGCAGAGATGGAGGTGTAGGGAGTCAAACTCTGGACACGACCCTGCAGAGGTCCGTACTCCTGGGGCTGATGTCACATGTGCTAACATCAGTAGCGATGCTTAGCGTATGATAAGATCCTCTCAGGTTAAAAGCCCTACGGTAGTACTACAACTACATGTGACTCACGGACGCACATTAAAGCAAAGGGCAGTCGTGCACATGTTTCGGAGAAGAAGAGAGTTGCATACATTTGCACCTTGCTGAGGCTGCACAGAAATTCAGTAAGACAACTCTGGAAAGCATAATTCCGTCTTGGTAGAAACAAACATCAGTATTATTTTGATCCACTCCTTTAGGCTCATAAACTCTTGTTTTGAGAGACTTGCTGACTCATCTGCACTTTAACACCTTTTTCTTTTTTTTCGTTTATTTTCTGGTTTGTCTTCTCTACAATGCACTTCAGATGCCTTAGTGGTGCTGCTAAGGGTGAGGTCTTTCTAAGAAGCCACCCTAATCAATCAGGGCAGCTTTGCCCTTCTGTGGAGACAGGGACGGTTCCTTTCTGCTCATCTGTCTCAGGCTGCCTCTGTTTGTCCTCCTGTCCGTTTTCACACCGATCTCCTTGCTATGTTGTTAACATGATGACTTACTAGGTCTTTTTACGCACTAGGTTTCTCAATCCACACACGCACACACTCACATACCCTCCCATTCTCACTGAATGAAAGGAACACCCGTCACACTGATTTTTTATTTCAACAGCTGGAGAATCAGCCCCAGTTGTCTGGCAGGGTATCAGTCTGCAGAGCAACCTGGAAAGGAACCTCTGGCGTGATCAGAATGTTTGATCCTAATTTGGTCTTCATTCAGGTTTCTGCCACAATATTCAGGCAGAGAAGCAAAACATCTGTCTTATCAAAACCCCGACAGAGAGACAAGGACTGGTTACATTCCAAAGGGCCTTTGTTCGCACTAACAGAAGGTGGGGAGCCGCATCTCCTTGGCAGTTTCACACACATTTATCCATCTCGAATCTGTGAGGGGTGTTCAGGCATAGACAATGAAAGCAGTCTCCAAAATGTGTTATAGCAGCCCCAGAGCAGGGCAACACAGGCAATGTGTCAATGTTACTCTGACTGCACATTAAGGTAGATTGTTTTTAAGAAAGTCACATTAACAGTGCTTATTTGGGTGGTATCATTCTGGGACAATCACTTTTCAAGTGTGCAATTATCACATAACCAAACAACTGCAGCTGACCAATAATGCATTCAACCATGAAAACAGTGGTTTGCTTGTGTAAACAAGCAAGTGTTATGGCATCATTTTTCCTTCTTTTCTAAAATGTCTACAGTCTCTCACACACTCATCCATATTTATAAAATGTAAAATACTTTCCTAATGACTCCAGTAGTTAGGCAAGTTGCACTTCATGATACCAATAGAACAGGCATATGCCAAACCAACTTCTGACCCCGTGTTAGATAGAGTCTGCGCTCTAAAAAGTGGAACAATGCAGAAGTTGCATTTTATTACTTGAATAAAACTAGTTAAATTGGTTGTTACCACTGTATTTCTAGGATATAGTTTTTGCAAGGTAGTGATTCATTAAGATGAAAAATTGAATATGTGTGATTTAAAAACTAAACATGGTGACTGAGTAGAAATGTATTCCTAAATGAGTAAGAGAGCAAATATAAATGTGAATTACAGTGGTCTACCACGACTGTTGCTTGATACATGGGTTTAGCTTTCAGACAAAAACAGCTTGCTGCCTGAATATAAGCTTTCATGCATTCAAACTAAATATACTGTATATTCCTGTCTTCATTTATTCTTGCATTTTGATGGACAGTACATGGCCAAAAACTATGTGGAGACCCAAACTTCACATCTTGACTATCTCGCACCAAAAAACATTGATATCTGGGGCATTGTGTAGAACAGTTAAGTCATTGCCCACCAAATTCTGCCAGCCATTTTTGTTGAGCTTGCTTTGTGCATTGAGGTATCAATATAACAAAAAAGGGTCTTCCTTGCTGGTTGCTGCTACAAGTGAACAATTCTCATAACGTCATTGTGCGCTGTAGCATGAAGATTTCTGAAATAACAACAGGCAATTGTACAAAGATACATTGCAAATGCGATGCAAATGCATGCATTTTGAGTCATCTGGCAAGATGCAAGCTTCTGCCTGAACACAGTGAAACTGAAAACTCACAAACATGGTGTTTCCGGGATCAGTCAAATATTTCTCCTAAACAGTGAGGCCAGACAAGGAGAAAAAAATTCACCTGTGGATCATGAGGCTCAGGGGGCAGCTAGAATATCCACTATATAGCTTTGATTTCCAAGTAACAGTGTCATCTGGATGTACTGCACCAGGAACGCATCTGCCCTTCTTTTTTAGGGGGAGGGGAATCATGGTTCAAACATCACACACTCATTTTCTTCTTGCAAATGAAACAACTGCAGAGGTGTGATGAGGCAAGATTAGACTCCTATCATTCAAGCACATTTCTGGTGTTCACACCACCTTTCACCATATTCCAAAGCGCTGCTCTGGAGCAGTTAGGACTGAGACTACTCATGGTCAGGCTCTTTTGAGACAGTGATCTCATCATCACAGCCTCCACCACACCCCTCCTCCTTGTGATTCCCAACAGTGCGCCTACAGCCTACAGCCAAACACGAGAGGAAAGGTGGCGGGAGATGAGGCCACACAAAATTATAAGCCACGGAGATCGGGCATGATCATCTTTCCAGGGAGGGCCGTGTACGGTTTTTTAGAGGCCCTGCAAAAAAAAAAAAAGGAAAACATGAAGGTCGTTTAAAGAGCGGCAAGCTGCGTGGCGCTGGAGGGGGGCCGGGGGAGAGTGAGCGCAGGGATCCCGACTGCGAGTGTATGGCACTGGGGCTGACGCTCAGGCACCCTCCCCAGCACTCCTCATCAATCTCCCCTTGTCCGCAGAGAGCCTTGCCTGACCCACATAGCAGCCCTGCAGTGGGGGGGCTCCTTTCTTTCATTATTGATACCCCTGCATCACACGACCCCTGCCTACCCCCAGCAACACAGCAGAGGAGCCTCAAAGGTCAGAGAACCCCATGCAGATATTTAGTCTGGCAACCGTGTGTCACGAAAGAGGTACCCAGACACAGAAGAGGCACGTTCATATTTACCTTATTTCCGACAATACTGTTCAGTTTTGTCAAAATGTGTGAAGCTTTTAAAGGAGTTTATCAAAGCTCCTCCGTTTAATACAAGCGCAGTTACATCAAACAGTACAATTTGCAGCGTAGGTGTGCACCTGTTTCAAAAAGCACTTGAAAGAGGTTTATTCACCAGGTCTGGTTCTGGTGTGATAGTCGGAAAAGCATGCCAGGATTCTCAGAGGCAGAAAAAATTAACCCTGACTTTCAGAAATGCTTCATTACCTTGGTAACATCAAGCAGTTGCAGCCATGCCTGGCGATCAGCACATAGGAGGTCTACATCTCACTTCTCCCTCGGTTCTTGTCACATAAATCGGGCGTGAAACTGAAACGGCTGCGGAGGCCACTCCTGGAGGAAGAGCAGAATATAACAGAGCTTGATTTTTTTCCCACCTCACAGTAGTCCAGCACTGTTCTGCTTAGCCAAACAAAATGGACTCAAGGAAGCGGCCCTATGGTGTGTTGACACCTGACTTTTTTACTCAGCATGCTGCTAGACAATAAACTGTGAATTCCTGATCACTGAGTGGGCACTGCACCACGCTCACATTTGCCTGTGGTTGCCACCAAGGTGTTGGAAGGCCATCCAGAAGGACCATGGTACTCCTGGGACAGGGAACTGAGTTACCCTTTCATGAAGGTCTGCTTCAGCAGGAACAAAGAATCCTTCGCTGGTGCCACTCGAAATGCCTGAAGAGTAGAATCAGCTGGCTGGCTCTTTCAACAAAAGCCCCGCTTTAGTAAACACCCAGAGCTTGCTGACAACATGTTCACATTCACTTCTCTCCCTCCCTTGCTGGCGTGTTGAAACGTTTATTACAATGGCATTTACATACAGGGAATGGACAAAAACGTGGTAACTGGTTTGCAGCAGCATTGTCTTGACAAAGGCAGGCAATAACACCTTGAAAGCACTCAGTAATCTTCAGTTTTGACACAGACTGAGAGAGGGAGTTAGAAGCTTTGGTCTCAACACAATGAGACATTTGTTCTCTGCTTACGCTTCAAATTTAGGTTATGGTTTTAGGAGATAAACACCACACTAAGCCATCTAAGACTTGGGCTATGCCGAGCACAATTTGTGTCTGAATGTGGAAGCATTATGAACTTTTGATGCTGGAATGGTATCGTGCTTCTACATAGTGAAAATCCAGCTTATCTCACTGGAGCTATCGCCGTCAGTACTTCAGGCATTTTCAACTAGCTTGGCAATGGCCCCTGGCTAAAGCATTGGTTCAGTTTCATATTTTTCACTGCTCTGTCACTTGTGCAAGCCACTTTAAAACATTAACACGGGTTGCCCGTTGCACATGGCAGTCTTTATCAGAAGAAAAGCAGCTGTGAGGGCATTAGCATACATACTGCAAGACAGACTAAGCCATCTTTGTGCTGAAGTGTTAAACCATTCGTGCTATGTCATAATCAGTGCACTAGCTAAGGGCAGAGCCAGAGGGCAAGCAAACCAAGCAACTGCTCATGGCATATGTTCAAAGGGTGATGCCATCAGATGCCAAACTGAAAATGTTGTAGAAAGCTGATTTGTGTAGACTTTGATGTTGGATAAAGTGTCACTAATGCTGACACAATGCTACTCCCTTTTTCCATTAATTCAGTAGTATTAATAAGCAATATTTCATTAATTAATAATGTCACATCCTCTATGTAATTAGCCTTATGCAGACAAACCCTAAAACTTCTCCATCAAGCAAGGTTAGTCAAATATTTTGCATCTTCTAGAATGGAGATTTTGGACCGACATACTAGACAGCATTCTCAACTAACATCAATAAAACACCAAATAAGGGAATTTCTTTTGGAAAGATCTCTCCAGTTCAGTTCCAGATACTTGTAGGATCTACGCCAGGGCACGCTGAAGCACCTGATGCCTGTATGATGACTGTGCTGATAAACACAATTTGTTCTGACAGCAGACATTCATCCTAATACACATTAATGTTAATGACACTGCACGACACAGAAGTGATAACAATATGATGTGTAAAAGTTTTGTTTTTCTAGGACTCCACTTCCTGGTTGAAGTGCTCTGACTGGCTAATTTGTATCCAGTGATCTGGCTGACTGGTTGAATTCTTGTCTCCAGAACTTAAACTTGAGTATTTCTTATGTGACTGAACAGTATGCTGTGCTATGATTTGTGAAGGTCAAAAATCTTATGTCTTACATGTCTCCTATATTCGAAGATACACTTGAGCTGGTACTAAAAAACATTCTCAAGCTTTTATTCTAATTCACTAATAATATTAGAAGGTACATTAACATATGCAAGCACATTGTCTACAACTGCTCGCCATCACTGCCGTTTCTGGAGTACAGATAAAACATGCAGTCACGCATGTCCACCGCTGGCAGAACTGGCAACACAAGAAAAACCAAATGTTTGTCTAAATACTCACTAAAACAGTGACCTTATGTTTTATGTTTCTGGAAGGAGGTATTGAGCAAAAATCTAGACCATCTAAGAGGCCTTGAGAACTGTTCAGAGGTCCACTACATTAAAGGCCACTTTTATTGACAACTTTACAAGGATAAGAATTTCTCTCTTTTTTAATAGAAGAGTTTCATGTAGTATACAAGTACAAATGTTTCAGAATGTACTCTGTGCCCCTCAGTCCACACAGTCCGTATATGGAAAAACAATCTCTCCATTCGGTATTTACACATTTACACACATCCGCCCATTCAACAAACAGCAGTTTAGCTTCACTCATTCACACAGAAGTGTTAAGAACTGTTTCAGCCTGGAATGCTTTTTGAATCATGCACAGTAGACAGTGTTTAGAATCATTTACATATATTACACACCAGACACAGCGGAAAAGTACAATGCAGAAAAAGTGCAATGCCACAACCATACCACACAAAATACATCTGGTATAGTAGATAAACACCAATTTGATCTTCATGGTCTGATTGTATCAATTCAATGGAATAAAACTTTTAACAGTATTTATGTTCGTACCACGTCCAGTGCAGTGTGTGGTAGCAGTGCGGAGTGGGAGTGGAGTGGTGTGATTTTGCCCCAAACAAGGAGTGGCTTTTTAGAATACTGGAGTGTCTGTGATTTTCTCACTCCACTATTGCTGCAATACTGCTTCAACCCAAGAGCCTTTTTTCTACTACTACCGCGTGACATTAACACACACTGGTTTGTACACATATTGTTTTAAGTCTATGGAAAAAGCCTGCCTAGAATAGAATGTTTATTAGTTCTCATTTAACAATGACTCTAAATTATATAATTCAAGTGAGGTGCATAGTGTCTTCTCCATACATTTAAGACATAACATATGATAAATTCATCATACAGAGCAGACACTGAGTGGATTTTCTCAAGAGAGGAGTGGGAAATAGAAAATTCAGAGTGGAATAGGAGCGGAGTGATAACTCTTTTAGCAGAGAGCAGAAATTTCTGCTGCTCCACTCCATGCGTGTGCTCCAGTCCGGTGTGCAGTGTCCATAAGTCTTAAAGGGACAGTAACAAAAACAGCCTGTTCATCTGTAAAGCATAAAGGGAGATTCAAAATGAAAATTATGATATAATTATAATTTATAGTCATTGGCAGATAAACCCGCACTAACACCCTAAGTGGACTTCTGGAGAAGAATAAAATTCAAGAAATATGTAGTGTAAAAACCCCTAAGAGCACACCAGGAAAAGAAAGAAAAAAAAAGAAAGAAAAACAAGTGTTGCATGTCATGTCAGAGATAATTACATGAAAGGAATCCTCCAGGAAAAATGAACAAATTACACTCAGTGTGGAAAAGCAAGTGAGTTCAAAGCTACAAATGAGGCAGGCCAATTAAATTCATTACGATGGAAAAAAAAAACTCCCTGCTTGATGGGCAAATAAAATTTTCAGGTCTGTGGTGTCAAACTGAAACAAAAAGGGCTTATCTCAGAAGCTCTGTGACATGTCAACATGTTTTGCAAGGGTAGATTTATGTTTGTGAGTGTAGTACATGCCAATCAGTGAGAACATTAAAATTACTGACCTAATATTGTGTAGGTCCCCCGGTTGTCTCCAAAACAGCTGTGACCTGTCGAGGCGTGGACTTCCCAGTATTAATGAAGGTGTTCTGTGGTTTTTGGCACCAAGATCTTAACAGCAGATTCTTTTAGTCCTGTAAGTTGTGAGGTTAGGATTCCGTGGATTGGACTAGTTTGTTTAGCACGTCTCATAGATGCTTGATCAGACTGACATCGGGGTAATTTTGAAGCCAGATCAACGCCTTGAACTCTTTGTCATGTTTCTCAAACCATTCCTAAACAAATTTTGCAGTGTGGCAGGACATTATCCTGCTCAAAGAGGCCACCGCCATTAGAGCATACTATTGTCATGAAAGGGTGTACTTGGTCTGCAGCAATGTTTAGGTAGGTGGTACATGTCAAAGTAGCATCCACATGAATGCCAGGACCCAAGGTTTCCCAGCAGAACATTGGCCAGAGCAGGTAAACAACACCCTCGCAGCCTACACTCCACATGATGTAAAAGAAAATGTCATTCGTTAGATCTGATGCTCACGTGCCCATCAAAGACATTTTCAGTGGTGGACAGGAGTCAGCATGGGCACTCTGACCAGTCTGCACTGCCCCCTACACAGCTAGCTGCAATGCACCGTGTGTTCTGACACCTTTCTATCATAGCCCGCAATAATATTTTCAGCAGTTTGTGCAACAGCAGCTCTTCTGAGGTACCACACTACACACATGTAGCCTTGGGCACCCAAGACCTTGTCACTAGTTCCTTCCTTGGACCAGTTTCGGTGAGTGCTAACCACTGCATACTGGTAATACCCTGCAAGACCTGCCAGTCTGGAGATACTCTGATCCAGTCATCAAGCCATCACAGTTTGGCCCTTATCAAAGTCATTCAGATCTTTACACTTTTCCTGCTTCTACCATATCAACTTCAAGAACTGACTGTTCACTTGCTGCCTAATATATCCCACCCCTTTACAGGTGCCACTTTAAAGAGACAATCAGTGTTAATCACCTCATCTGTCAGTGTTTAATGTTATGGCTGATCAGTTCATGTCACAGGTTTATTTTATTACTGACAATTACAGATAGACAGCGATTAGACTACAATTTACTGAATTGCATGCCTTTAAGTAAAACGTAACTGCAGTAACTTTTTTGAGAAATTACAATTGCTAAAAACTTTTTCTTCAACCATATTTGTGGGGAAATGAATTTACTTCTTACTCAGTTATAATTTAATCATGAACAGGGAGCTTTTGATTATTTTATGTGTTTAATTTTGTTTATTTACCCAGTTTAATAACACTGAGGACCCTCACAGGACCTCCAGTACTCAATAATTCTAGAGCTGATTGTGTGTGCACATCACATGTTAACATAAAATGCAGCTTGACTAAAGAAATGTGCCCCTTTAAGTATGGAAATCAAATACACTTCTTCTTATAGTGGCCAGCATCTTGGTTACAAATATTAAAAATATCTCACAGATACAAAAAAAATTGTGATATGTTGTAGCTTTGTTAAAAATTAAAATTCGTGACTTAAGACTGACAAGCTAGAAAAACTCAACATCTCTGCCTGATCAGGACTAAGTGGTCTTTCTAGACCACACAGTGATAGACAGTTGCATAGCCATGGCAACACAAAGAACCCCATGGTAGCAGGGCTTTTTCTTTTTTTCCCTTTTTTAAAAGTTTTTCTGGCATTCATCTGACTGTGTGAGAAATTGGCTTATGGAGGTAAAGTTGCTTTCCACCTGTGACAATGAAAACTAAGGTATTGCAATGGGAAGTGTTCATTCCTAACCAATCAAAACAAGGAATTTGGTCAAGCATCCACACACTGTTAACATTTGCTAACGTTTCTGTACGTTTATCATAACAGGCGTAGAAGCCACTGTATGCGTGGAGAATGTGCCCATCGTCTTTCAAAAAGTTTGTCCCTCACAACCCACTTTCACTGGCTCTATTTGTTCCTTGTTTACACAAAGTTTGAAAACAGTATTAACTGTTTTGGACAGGATGAAATAATAATGGTCAGTAATGACAAAATCTGTTCCACAGGTAAAGAACAAAAAAACCTCAGGCCACCTCCTCAAGCGAAAATACCAACCACGCCGAAACACTGCAGGGAGAGAAACATTTAAATAGCATTTATTTTGTTTTTCTTCAAGATGATGATGTGAATAAGGCCAGTTTCACACATACTACATCTGCATGGCATGATCAGCATGGAACATCAAAGAGGGCTGAAGCCTTCACAAAGCCTGCGTGGGCAGCACAGTAGTGCGCCCCAGGCATCAGGCTTTTTTTTTTTTTTTTTTTGCACGTGCTGCACAGACCACACAACAAAACACATAATGATCAAACCAATTAAAACAAAACAGAAAACCAAATAAAATAAAAAAACTAATTCTACAATTCATATCGTTATCAAACTAAACACTAGTTAAAGATTTCATGCATACGCATTTTCCCAGTGGCAAGCAGTGAAGGCCTTCAGTTCAGGCCCTGACTGTCAAAACTCAAGGGAAAAAAAAAAAAAAAAAGGAAAAAAACAACTCTATGAAAAAATTAATTTCTGCAACTGCCCTTATTGGATTCAAGTAATATGTTAGCACTAAGCTAATAAATATTTTTTGATTGTTCTATATTAAATCAAGACATTTGAAGCTTGTGTAAGATATTTCCAAGTTCTGTTTCATGCTTGTAACAGACATAACTTGGTTGTTGCAGTTTGTTGCATATTGTTTGTTGCAGTTTTTAGGTATAATCATTATAATGTCCCATGTTTTTGAACATGAGGTTTTTTTTGTTTATTTGTTTGTTTTTTTGCTTTTGTTTTTTTTTTTAATGAACCATCTTTGTATGCTTTCAGGTGGTAATTCCCAATGTTTATCTTTACTATGCATGGACCAATCAGATCACAGTTATATGTCCACAAAATGACCCAGTCTGTTACATATAAATCACGACATCACTGCGTACTTAACTGATAAGCTGACAAAACACCTTGCAGCATCTGTGACACTCATTGTTAATCAAAACCTGAATGGTTGACTCCGATATCGGTTCGTAATCATGTCAGAGGTTGGTTCCTAATCTGTTGCAGCTCCCTAAAGGCATTAATGAATGGGAGAACTAGTCTGGCAGTTTCGAATCAGATACCACAGAGAAAAAAAAATCTGATTGGACGGTTTTCAGGAATAAATTACTTTTACTTTCAACCAAAACTTAAATAAGAGTCGTTCTACAATACTCGAGTTAAAACGCGACAAGTATAATGATTCTGTTAAATAAAATGAACTACAAATAACAGATTGTTTTTTGAACTTCCAGCTGTCTCCAGAGAATTAGACTTTCGATGTATAGAGTGGCCGAAGTTGGCAGGTGCCGCTAGCACAGCACTCTAGGTGAAATAAAAATGTGCCATCCCTCAGAGGTCCTGCCCTTTTACAACCATTAAGCAACAACACACAAAAGTCAGTGCCCTGTCTGCACAGACAAATGAATTATGATAGCACTTCCGTATAAGAAGGTTAGTTTTATCGCATATCTAAGCTACACATAGTAGCCAGCTGCAATCCTGTAAGACCTGTGATGCAAGATTCAATACACAGATACACTCCATACAAGCCTCCGCATAATCACTCCAATGTCCTGGCTCCAAATACAGCACTTTCTACCAAAGCTGATATAATGTCATGTTAAATACTTTCACGTTTAGCTAAGCTAGCTAGTAAACAGTGATAAGGCTGTCACAGGTAATTGCCATTCTTCATTTTATTCTGAAGTAGTATTTTGTGCTTATATCATGGGATTTAATCCTCCACCCTCTCCCTCACCCTCCAGGCAGGCCCGCTTCTTTCCTGTTAAATTTGAATGCATTATTTGTTTTAGTTACATATGACACTCGGTCCAGCAAGTTAGTAGAGAAAGACATTGACATCCGGCCAATCTTGTTAGTTAGTTTCTCACATACTAAATGTGTTCTCCATGTTTTTTTTCTCAGCTTTAATTCGTGATGTGGTGCTCTGCACTGTTCAGTCCACATTCTACACCTCTCCTCTTTTGTCTCTGGATTAGGAAATGGGTTACATTTCACCCCCCATGCCAAACTCTTGAGACGTTTTGTATCTAATTGATACAAAACTTCCCACGTGCAAAGCTTTAACGCTGAGTGAAGTTTTAAGAGTATGCCCGCACTCACATAGTTCGCAAATACAGACATGTCGGCCCTGAGCATGGCCAAGAACCACCTACTTTGACAGGAAGCGACCATTCGAGTGACATGCAGATCAACAAACCACAGAATTTTTCATAAAGTGTAGGAGTAAGCATTTCTTAGGACAGTACCACAACAAAAACACACATACAGAAACAATGGCGGCTCAGTGCCAACCAGGAAATGCTGTGTTAGCTTCAAATAAAAATCTTGAATAACTTAAAGTCAGGGTGCTATGAACTTCAAAATTTGTCACTCCGGAGACTATTGCTCCATTCGTCTTACCTTTGTCAGAAGATTAGGCAACTGTTTATCATTTTAGGTTAGTAAACAAAAATGAAGATTTTTGTAAACTTTTGGAAACTATAGTTTATTTATTATAAAAGCTGCTTATTAACCACACAAAAAATAGTGATTTTGTTTTTATATTTGTGATGGAACTACAGGGCCTAAAACATGGAAGGGCAATAAAATAAAACGGTTTGATGGAGTGTGTTAAATTTATTAGTGTCACAATGTAACGATTACTCCTCAGTTAATTCAGGCCTTATATAGAAACTAAGCGGCTCAAATGTAACTTTGTAAATTATTTGCTTTTGTGATGTCACAAAAACCAACACATTAATATACACCAATCATTCAGAATATTAAAAACACTAACAGACGAAGTGAAAAACATCGATTCTCATTAAAGTGGCACCTGTCAAGGTGGGATATATTGGGCAGCAACTGAACAGTCAGTTCTTGAAGTCGTGTTGTGCTGGAAGCAGGAAAAATTTGGGCCGAACGGTGATGGCTATGGCTGGATCCGAGCATCTCCAAAACAGCAGGTCTTGTGGGATGTTACCAGTATACAGTAGTTCTCACCAAAAGTAGTCCAAGTAATGACAACCGTGGATGTTACTTTGACACGTACCACCTACCTAAATACTGTTGCTTCGTGGCAACGGAATTGCAGTGGCCTCTTACAGCAGACTGATGCAGCACACTGCAAACATTGTTCAGGAATAGTTTGAGAAACAACACAAAAATTTCAAGGTGCTGACTTCCCTCCAAATTTCCCAGATCTCAATCCGGTCAAGCATCTGGGATGCACTGGACAAACTCAATTCAATCCGTGGAGGCTCCAGCTTGCAACTTTCAGGACATAAAGAATCTGCTGCTGACATCTTAAAGTCATATACCACAGCACACCTTCAGAGGTCTTCAGAGGTCTTGTCCATGCCTTGATGGGTCAGGGCCATTCTGGTGGCCCGAGTGAGACCTGCACAATATTAGCCAGGCAGTTTTAATCTGTAGGCATCTGTCTATAACTGCCTATGGAACCTACAGATGTTTGCCTCAGCCCATTCACAATGAAATAATGAACATTCGAGTCCGGACTGCTTTTTAAATAAGGAACAATACTAAAAATACATTGAGCTAGTGATCAGTGTCAAGATTGTCCAAAGAACTTCCTGTTTATACCATTATTTAAGGACTGAGTCTAGAAAGTAACATTACGAAGTATTACCCCTTACTGTGTACTGAGAGTTTTGTCTCCTTTTTATCTATCTGCCTTGGTTTCTTGTTACCGTCTTTATTTGATCTTGCCTACGATACTCTTGCCTATGATACTCCCATTTCTGGTTTTTGACTTGTTGTTGCATTTGTTGGATTATGTGTTTTGTCTTGCCCTCATGCCACTAGTTATACCCGAATGACTTTGAATGTTAAACGGATTGCGTCTCTGGAATCTCCATGTTCTCACGGTTTCCAAATTATTAACCCTTTTACTGATTGTTACTTCGAATTCTTGTGTGATTAAACTTTTATCTGCAATTGAGTCTACAGTTATTAACACAAACTAGCACAATATATATATTCATTAACAAATAAAAATGAAAGATTTTTTTAAAAATCTAAACGATAAGGTTCACTGCAATAAGAACAAACACAAAATGGCTTTATAGAAGTGGATTCCTTGGGTCAAAACCTAAAACACCTCAGAGACAGTGAAGTATCTTATGACTGATGTAATTAAGAATTAATTCTTACTGTTATTACATGTGTGGTCTGGGGTTAAAACACAGTACACACAACCTGCACTGTTTTAATGTGTCACAGACTGATTCCTATATTCATGCAATGTGAAATGCAGTTATTTCTGGCAGTGGGAAGTGTACTCATACTTGACAGTGAATTTTGAGTTACTGGATTATTTTCAAAACACAGTTCATGCAGTGTATACTAATCACTTTGTGGAGCATTTAATCGCTTTGTAGTTTATATATGATGCATTTTAAAAAATTTTATCCTTGTCAGATACATCCAGTATTCACAGCCTTATACAATAAATATCAAAATTTTAACTAATTTCCTTTACAGAAAATAAAAATGAAACAAAACATGCACTCTCAAGGTGTTCTAAAGCTAAACTGAAGTAAAGAAACAAACAAAATACATTTTTAATTACATAAAAGTAAAAATTAACGAACATTTCATAAATTTCATGTATGCATTCTTCATTTACAAGAAAACCACAGACCCTCCTACGTTAAAACACCCCCTTGAGTTTCCAAATCACTCCTCCACCCAACACAGCTCTGCTCAACTCAAATCTAACCAAAAGAAAAAAACACAGAAGGGCAAAAATGTCCCAATCAGAATAACCAACAGTGTTCTGTATTTGGCAGTCAATATTACATTCATGCAGGATTCTGTAGCCAAAGCATTACCGGATTAACAAAAGTTTAAAAAAGTTAAAAGTTGTCAAAGTGTTGGTAGTAAAGTCCCAGTAATTTACGTTTCTTCTTAATTAGTGTCCTGACTGTTGGGCTCGCATAGCTACATCACCCAAGCATGTGATACACAAGAATAACACTCTCACTCTCAATCTCACTAATTTATTTAGGCCAGTAATTTATTTATACCAATAATACAGTTACAGAGGTACAGTGGTTCATCTGACCCTGATTGTCTTGCGTGAGACAGACACCCAGGTCAAATTTTCAGATGCAAAATACTATGTGTTTTCACACCTCTCATATCCCGTTCAAGGCCGCTGTGAGGTATTGACACCCTTAACCACCTGCAAAGTTTCTCACACTGCCTCCACTGAAGCCAGTACAAGTGATGACAAAGTTTCCTCCACCATCTCAGGGTGTTATAAGCGGTTTAGGTGTAAAAACACATGAGAATACGATTATGAAGTCACACTCATCTAAATAACACGCAAGTCATCCGACAGAACCAAGATATCAAAACAACGGTTGCGTTTTAGGCAACACCACACAAACAACAATTACTGCATTTGCATATATGTTTCCCTTCTTGGCTCATGTGACACTAAAGTGCTTGGAGTTTCATCTGAGGCATGGCGCTATCTGAAGACTGTCTTGCTGCCGTCCAGCTCCAAACTGATGAGCCAAACTGGAGGACCACCGTTAGCTTTCCAAGATGACCTCACTCTGTTCTCAGAGGAGTACCAAGTCAATGAATCAATTACCATATATCAGTGTAAGTACATGTGTAAGCATGCACACACACCAATTCTGGGTGGGGGGGGGTGGGGGGGGGGGGGTTCCAGCACCCATGCTCTGGACTCTGAGGGTAACTTGTTTTTCTATAACAAACTAGATAAAACGTGAATGC